>JAMPIV010010896.1:0-271418 GCA_024509875.1 Oreohelix idahoensis
GAGTCTGCAGGGGGTAGGATTTAAGGCCTTGACGTATCGTCTGGTTGCGTACCATGTCTCTTCTTGTTACTTCAATCACCTTCCTCAGATACCTCATTTCTGAGATTTGGATCTGGCTTTTATGGGTTGTAGTCATTACCCATGACTCGCATCCATATGTCAAGACTGGGACATAGGTGGAGCGGTATACAGCCATCTTCGTTTTCTTACTCTTTGTTTCCCATGCTTGTCGTGGTATCCGATCTTCTCCCATTTATCAGATATGGCCAAACCATCTTAATTGGGACTGTTCTACTTGAGTCTGCAGGGGGTAGGATTTAAGGCCTTGACGTATCGTCTGGTTGCGTACCATGTCTCTTCTTGTTACTTCAATCACCTTCCTCAGATACCTCATTTCTGAGATTTGGATCTGGCTTTTATGGGTTGTAGTCATTGCCCATGACTCGCATCCATATGTCAAGACTGGGACATAGGTGGAGCGGTATACAGCCATCTTCGTTTTCTTACCAACCTCTCTCTTGCTGAGGAATCCTCGATTTATGGCCTGAAAAAGTCTCCCAGCTGCTGCTTTTCGAGTGGCCAACTCTTCTTTGATGCCTCCCTTTCGGTCTATAATAGCTCCGAGGTATTTAAAGTGGTCGACCTGCTCCAGGACCTGTTCTCCCAGCTTAATCTGATGTCTTCTTTCTTCTCGTGATATCACCATGGATTTTGTTTTAGAGCTGCTTATGACCATCCCTCTCTTCTCCAGCTCTTCCTTCCAGACTTGCAGGTTGGATTAGAGATGTGCCTCTGATTTAGCAATCAGGGCAACATCATCAGCAAATGCCAGCTCCAAAATATAGACCTGTCTCATCTTCCAGTACCCCACTGAATACTTTCTTGTTCTTTCCGTATATGCCTTGATAACATCGTCCATAAGGAGTATGAAGAGGTAAGGTGATAGGATATCACCTTGTCTTACACCAGGGATGGTCCTGAACTCTTCTGACTTATGGTTTGCTGTCCTCACATAATTTCTGCAAGACTTGTAGAAGCTCTGTATAGCATGAATCAGAGGTGCTGGAATATTCTTCCTTGCCAAACAGTCCCAAAGTTTGCTCCAGGGGACCCTGTCAAACGCCTTTTCCAGATCTATGAAACAAAGATGGATCTCACTCTTATACTCAAGAGCCTTTTCACTCAGCTGTCTGAGTGTGAAGATTAGGTCTTGAGTGTAATATGAATACATTAAAGTACGAGCCACACATTGTAATATAATGCGAATCTTGACATGTACGATATTCTGTAAAATAAACATGGCTACGAACTGAACATGCTTTTACTGAGTGCTCTCTGAAACATGTGTGTGCTTGTGTAGATGACGAGGTAATGCTTATATACATACATCATAACATTACATGGTGGCAGCGGTCGATACCGGACTGACGCAAAACAGCTACACGATAACACGTGAGTACAGTTTATTCGGCTAATTTTCGTCATCGAGGTCAACAATGGCAGCTAAACATTACCGTAGCGCACCGCAAATGAGATTTGCCGGTCAAGATGATAAGAGTGAAGCTTTCTTGTTATGGCGCCAACGCATAGATCTATATTCCAAGACCACTGGTCTGGAAGGACAAACCCTAACTCCATATATCCTAGAAGCATTGGACGATGAAGGTTTGAAAATTTACAACAGTTTTGCTACCGCCATGCCGGTTGAGTCGGCAACCGACCCCGTAGCCATATTGGACGAATTTGAAAAGCGTCTGATCATAAAGCACACAAACTTTAGAGCGGCAAGATTAGAGCTTCACCACCTGCGACAGAAACGTGGTGAAAGCCTAGATGATTTCTTCACTCGCATTAAGGAGAAAACAAGAGTATGTAAATTTAGCAACGAAGAAGAAAAAGAGCGAATTATTGAACAGATTCTTCTTAGCACACCAATGCCAGAGTTCCAGAAATGGCTACTGAGCCAGAGTGATACGCTAACTTTACAACAACTTCTGGATGAAGGCAGGAAACACGAGGCACAAGCACTAAACATTAAACAAATTCAGCAAGGTACATTAGCAGCCCAGGTGGATGCAGTGAAAAGCTATAAACCTAGACACAACAAAGCAACTGGTTCGAAACAACAAGAAAAACACAACACAAGCAGAGGTGCTATGTGTAAATGTTGTGGCCTAAACCACATACAAAACCACTGTCCAGCTAAAGACTCTACATGTCATTACTGCAGAAAGAGGGGCCACTGGATAAAATTATGTTTCAAGAGGAAACAAGACAGTGCTCAACACAAACTTCACAGCAGAAAGTCGTCAAAACAAACACACTCTATGATGACTGAGGACCTTGACTCCAGTGAAGAAAGTGATCCTTCCACTTTTGATACTGTGAAGATACTAACTTTCAGTAATGAACCAAAGAGAACGCAGGCTTTCTGCAAGGTACAATTCCGAATACCAGGAATTAAAAGGCACAAAGAAAGATATATTCGGTTCAAGATAGACACAGGTGCCCAAGGTAACACTCTACCCTTAAGAATATTCAGACAGATCATGCCTGACAAGGTGGATGAGCAAGGATTTCCCACAAGGGATGTAAAACGTAGGAGTGGCAGGACAAAGCTAAGAGCTTACAATGGAACAAGTATAGACTGTTTTGGAGCAGTAACACTTGAATGTTCATACAGAGGCTCAGAATGGACATCGTCAACATTTTACTTGGTAGATGTTGAAGGACCTGCAATTTTGGGTTTACCAATGTGCGAAAAGCTGAGTGTGGTAACTATTAACAACATTAAAGAGGATATAGGTCTTGCAGATGCTCTCAGCAGACTACCAAACCCCAACAAGACAGCAGATCTTACCCCAAACATCAAAGTTGATTTTGTCAAGTTTAGCGATAATCGGCTTGAACACATCAGAGAAGACACAATGAGAGATCCTATCCTTAACTCTCTCAAAGAACTGATATACCATGGATGGCCAAGCTCTATCAGGGAAGTTCCAACACACATCCGTCCATACTACTCGATGAGGGACGAGTTAAGCATCGAAGATGGTCTGATCCTTAAAGGAGATCGCATTGTTGTACCAGAAACACAACGCGATATCATCCTTAAACAGCTCCATAATAGTCACCTTGGTATTGTGAAGACACAACTGAGAGCAAAGAAAGATGTTTACTGGCCACAGATAAACAAGGACATAGAAACACTATGTAAAAACTGTTCAATTTGCCAAGAACATGCAAATAGGCAGTGCAGAGAACCTCTCATACCATCAGACATACCATTGAGCCCTTGGAGCATTATAGGAACTGATATTTTCTCAATCGACAATAATGACTATCTTATTATTGCTGATTACTACAGCAAATTTCCCATCATTGAGAAACTTCCACAACCCTCACCGTCAGCTGTTATTGCAGACATTACAAAGAAGTATTGCAGCATGTTTGGCATCCCAGATGAAATTAGATCAGACAACGGTCCACATTTCTCAGGTCAAGCATACAGAAACTTCACTAAGGACTGGAAGATCAACACACAACATCATCACCTAGATACCCTAAATCTAATGGTTTCATTGAGAGACAGATACAAACTATCAAGTCAATCATGAAGAAAACAAGAACAGAGGATGTACACCTAGCACTCTTGAGATGGAGAACAACACCGGTAGACAGTAAGATCGACAGTCCAGCAGAACTTATGTTTGATAGAAGAATTAAAGATCTCCTACCATCTAAGGTCCACTTCCGTCCACAACATAGAGACAGCACATATGATCAACTTCAGCATCGTCAGCAAGTTCAGAAATTCAACTATGACAAATGTGCTAAAGACTTACCACCATTATATCCTGGTCAGCATGTGACTACCTACAACCACAACAATGACACATGGTCAAAAGCAACAATCATTTCCAGAAACCCTGAACCCAGGAGCTATACTTTAAGACCAGACAGCAGCAGCAACCTCCTGAGGCGAAACAGAGTGAACATAAGAGAAATCCCACAGAATACAACAGAACAGAGAATTCCCATGCTTTCAACAGACAATGCAGTAACTCCAGACCTTGGTGCCCCACAAAACCAACAAGCGTCAAGGCCAAAATCACAACCAACTCAAGCTAAACCAGGGACTTCCGCAGAACCACCAGCACTTTACACCACTCGTTCTGGCCGTACAGTGACACCTCCCAGCCGATACAGACAGTGACATATATATACTCACACTGAGCATTACACATACTTATCCTTTCTCACATGAAACATTTCGTTGGAAATGTTTGCACACATTTTTTTTTCAAAAAAGGGGGGATGTAATATGAATACATTAAAGTACGAGCCACACATTGTAATATAATGCGAATCTTGACATGTACGATATTCTGTAAAATAAACATGGCTACGAACTGAACATGCTTTTACTGAGTGCTCTCTGAAACATGTGTGTGCTTGTGTAGATGACGAGGTAATGCTTATATACATACATCATAACATTACATTGAGTACTTCGGTTTGCTCGGAATCCGCACTGGACCTCATCCAATTGTCAGGAGAATACCTCCTTTCTATAGAGAGGTACAGGATCACCTACAAGGATTGCTTGACAAACAAATAATCAAGGAGAGTTGCAGTCCTTGGGCCTCCCCAATAGTTTTGGTCCGGAAGAAGGATGGTCGGCTTAGACTCTGCGTAGACTTCAGGGCACTAAATAGCAAGACGAAGAGGGGTGCATACCCTCTACCCCGAATAGATGAGTACCTGGATGCGCTAGGAGGAGCTTGTTGCCAGGAGCACAAGTCGTCACTTACGACATGTTCAGAGTGCAGGAACGAGTATTGGTGTGGATCGGTTACGAGGTAGTAGCTCATTCTCATTAATGAGAGTATTGGTGGTCCATATTGGTCAATTCTATGTTATGCATATTTCATGATTATTTAATTATTGTTATGAAAAGAATGGTTTGTGAGAGCATGTGGGCTCACTTGGAGATATATATCTCTCTTCTCCGCTCCTGAGGGAGCATGGGGCCACCAGTGTGGTTTGCCTCCGTATGAAGCATTCAGATGCTCGTGCAGTAGTAGTTTCGGTAGCAATCTATGTTACACGATGATATTGCCAGCCTCATGCACAAAAACATGCTAGTCTCATTGGACGACATGCATGAGTGTGTGTGTGGGATAGCTGAGTGTGTGCTCTTGCAGTAGTGGTTTCGGTAGCAATCTATGTTACACGGTGAGATAGCCAGCCTCACGCACAACACCATACTAGTATAGCTAGTTGACATGCATGTGTATGTGCATGATAGTTGAATATTCAGTTTCACGCAGTGTGGAATGACAGTTTGACAGGTGAGAGCATGGTGTTTCTGATTATTTAACTATGATTTTAACTAGTCGTTGCTTTGTTTGCTTCTTCAGATTAGCAATCGAACACTGGCTGGATGTTTGGTGTTTGTTTAATGTTTGCTTTGTGTGCTTAATGTCACTGATAGGGTTGTAGAAATAAATATAGCCCCTGCCTTAAGAATCTGAGTTTTATTGTTGAATCGGGTCTGTTGCGAGTGTGCAAGAGAATGATCAAATACCACAACATCATCATCATCGTCTCGCCCACCCTATCACAATTGTTTGACTATATTGTGCAGCTCCCTAGGTCTGTCTGTTCTTAACACCTCTTCTATATTTATAGGTAAGTTGGATGCTTGCAAATAATCTAATATTGGCATTCTCATTTGGTCATACCTCTTACATTTTAACAAGAAATGTTCTATATTATTGTCTTGAAGGCATCCTGCACAGTAAGGTTCTTCTATTCTGAAATAGCCTTTTCCCAGCTGTAGTCTGAGAAGTTTCTTATTACTGGGAATTTTCAATTCCCTAGATATCTGACATTTTCTTGTTGGAGCCTTGAACATCTTATATGCATGTCTTCCTTTCAGATTTTTATCCCACTCTGCTTTCCATTCATCTGTTATTAAATCTTTAATTAAGCTCTTAATCTCTGATTTACTCATCCCTACATTTATTAGATTTTTATCAGATCTACCTTTCTCTGCTTCTTTATCTGGCTTTTCATTTCCTTCTATGCCAACATGTGAAGGTATCCAAGCAATTAAGACTGAACATCCTCTGGAGTATAAGTATGATGTAGCCAGAAATATCTCCTCTGCTATATCAGGTCTACTACATTCTCGTAAGTTTCTAAGTGCTTTAATTGTTGAAAGAGAGTCAGTTAAAACTGTTAATTTTTTGGGAGGGTTATTAGAGAATATTTCTAGTGCTTTTAGTATTGCCACCATCTCTGCAGTGAAAATGGATGTATTTTCCGTGATGCTATATTCTTTTGCCATTTTCCATATTGGAATATATATTCCTATCCCCAATTTGCCATCCTCTCCCTTGGATCCATCTGTGTACACAGTAATGCTGTCTTTTGATATTTGTTGTATATATTTATTGGCTATGTTTTTAATATTTTCTATATTATTTGTTTTCTTAAGTATTTCTGCTAGTTGGTAGTCCGTGTCTTGTTTCTTGATCTCCCAGGGTGAGATCACTGGCTTGTATTCACAACTGTTATTAATTGATGTAATTAATGTACCCAGATGGACAATTTCCTCCACACACTTCCATCCTGTAGGGTATCTAGTGGTATTCATTGGCTTGGCCTGAGTTGTTAGTTGGCATCTGGTAAAAGCTGTATGTGCTGGGTGAGACTTATCTAACATAACTCTGTTCATGTAATTTAGTCTTAACTCTTTTCTCCGTAATTCCAAGGGTATGATTCCTAAAGCCACCCCTATAGCTCCCATTGATGTTGATCTAATTGCACCTGCTATTGTACATAAAGCCTGATGCTGAATTCTGTCTAATTTAATCTTGTTACTGTGTGCAGCAGAGTCATATATTGTACTTCCATAATCTATTTTTCCTCTAATAAAAGATTTATAAAAAGTGAGCATTGTCTTAGTGTTTGCACCCCATCCATTACCTTTCAAATATCTTAATAAGTTAGTCAATCCTCTGCAAGACTCCACTAGTTTATCTATGTGTTTATTCCAGTTCAGCTGTTGGTCCAATATCATTCCTAGATATCGAGTGGTTTGTACTGTATTAATGTTTTGCCATTGGATATTTATATCTATAATTTTATTTTTTACAACCCTACCTTTACTGAAGATCATTCCTAATGTTTTATTTGTATTCAGCTGAAAACCCCATTTTGTACACAATGTGTCGAAGCGATACTATTACTTGTCCGTATAAATAGCGTTCGGGCAAAATGGCGGGGGTTATTCCACTATTCTTCCCAGCTACCATCAGTTTTCAGTTACTGGTTCTCGGTCTAAAAATGATCACTTGATTTCTTCTGGGTGCTTTCGGACTTCCAGATTTAAAGTGATGTAGGTTACATTTAATATTATAGCTACCGGCATTTGAAAGCAGTAGGCCTACGCTTAGTAATCAATAGTGAGGCAGTTGTTGAAATGAAGGGCAGTGGGATGTCTTCTGTGATGTCATGCAAATAAGGCGTTAGGGTTAGGATTCATAACCCTTACACCTTTTTACAGCGTTTCTGGATACTTTTGAAAGGTTCTGTCCATCAGACGGATGGATGGGTGTGAATAAAAAATCGAAAAAAGTAATTCGTCTTACGAGGACAAAAGACAAAGAAAATAGCCAACGTTACCACAACGCCTTCGTCGGGGAAAGGAAAGACAGTGAAGGCTAAATAGGACACATAAGAATCTAAATAAATCTAAAAATTAAACCTAGGTACTTCCCTGAAGGAATCGAGGTCCTACCACTATTGCTTCCCGTGAACGGACCTTTATTCCCCTCGCAACACACATTGTGATACATTACTTCCCTCACTATACACATTGTGATACATTACTTACCCTCACTATACACCTTATGATATCTTTCTTCACAGCATAAATTGTGATATCCATCAGACGGCAAACTGTTCTTCATTTCAACCTAAATATAGGCTATACATTCAGCTAGGCAGTCGCAGACACTACTAACAGGGGGAAGGGGTGTCTGCCTCGGGTGACAGACAGGAGACGCGTGCCATCTGACACTATTATGACTGTACTGTAAAGTTTAAAAACATTTGCATAAGTAACCTTTTTTTTTTTAAATGATGATTTGGGGGGAGTGGAGAAGAATTTGCCCTAGGTGCCCAGTACTTCAAGTACAACCCTGCTGCTGGATCTAATTTCTGCAAAGGTTTGCCTGGTCTTTTAGACCAAAACTGAAAGGGTTTGTTGATTCATTTTCCATACAAATTCCTCACCAATGGCAAGTTTGGGGCCAGGGGACATCAGATTAAGTTAGATGACTTACTTATAATGTTACAAATGAATTGTTTAAGAAATGTGGACTAAGCTATGCAGAGCTACATACATCACAAATTAAATGATTGAAAACTGCACATCTGTACAGAACAAGTGATGCACCCAGTAGATGGAAAGAAAGCATTTTCCAGGTGAATCTAATAATTTATTGTCAGAGTGGGGTTCAGTTAACAGTTTTTTGTACTGTTACTTAATTCACTGGATTCAAGACTGAGAACAGTAATTGAAAGTAAAGTTTAATACGAAAGATTCTACCAATCCATATGCTTTTATATGAAAACTGAAATATTCTGACAATTGAAAGTTTTTATACATCTTTTGGAGGCCACCATTTAGGGACAACATTTGGGCAGTTCTGGGACACCTTTTGGGTGATTTTTGGACATTTTGAGCAACAGTTTGATACATTTTGTGCGACTTTGGGCTATTTGTCAAACATGATTTGAGCATCTCAAGTGGTGATCCCATGCTTCTTACAGAGTGATACTGTTACATTCATTAATACAACAAAGTGTTGTTGGTGAATGTGCATTCTCTGTTAAATAAATATGAACATAGTAGATATATATATAACAAATATAACACAGGGGGGATAAACAGTTTAGCAGTTAATCTGTAATATAGCTGTAGCAGATTAAATGGAATTTGAGGGTAACTTATTTTTCCTTTTATGTAGTGGACAAAGACATCCTGTTCAACCCCTGATGGGTGATAATTAGGATGGTAGTATCTAAAGTTTTACTGAGGGTAGAGCAAAATATTTCTGTACATCAACATGCATTCACCAGATCTACCACAAGAACATCATCTTCAGGTGCCATCATCACATCGAATGTCAGCTGCAAATAATGGATCTCCAACATCATTTGGCTTGATAAACTCTTTGCTGTCCATCTCTTGATGTATCTTCCTACTTATAGCACTGTCTCTTCTTGCACATTTGCCTTCAACTCTGCCTTTTATTATGGTCTTAAGTATGGTGTTATGTCTTTTTACATGGCCAAAATACTTTAGCTGTTAAATTTTGATCTGCTTCACTAAATCTCTTTCCATTCCTAGGTGTTCTTAGACCTCTTTATTTGTTTTCTTTTCTTTCCATGAGACCTGACCCATTCTTCTATACATCCATATCTTGATGGCCTCAATTCTTTGTACTGTCTGCTTGTTCATTGTCCATGATTCCACAAAATACAGTTATGAAGAATATATTCAGCATTTGATATTCTCAGTTTGAATTTGTAAGTTACTTGTTTAAACTTTAGTATCTGTCACATGTTGTTGAATGTAGCTTTGGCCATTCCTATTCTGTTCTTGTTTTCTGTTTCACACATGCTGTCTCCTGTTATTATATGACCAAGGTATGAGAAACTCTTGACTTGTTCCAGGATTTTCCCATTTATTCCTATCATTATTGTTGGCTTCTTGCTTGCTGTGATAATTATAAGTTTTCATTTTCCCAATGTTAGTGTCCAATCCATCCATATTCTTGACTTATGCTGTTTACTTGCTTCACATGCGCTTGCAACTCCTATTCACTTTCAGCGAAAAAAAACTATCATCCACATATCTAATGTTGTTTATCGATCTTCCACCGATGTTCAGTCCTGGAAGTTCCTGTATCTGTCTGAAAATGTTCTCTATGTAGGTATTAAATAGGCAGGGGACAATCCACCGCCTTGTCTCAACCTTTTTTTATATTTATATATGGTGGGTATTTCTTGCCAGATCTTACTGTCGCAGTTTGTTCCCAATAAAGGTTGCTGAGCATTCTTACTTCTTTTCAATCAATACCTATCTTTTGGGGGCATTTGATTATTTTCACATGATGGACTCTGTCAAAAGCCTTCTTATAGTCAATAAATGTAAATACTTTTTTGAACTTTTACATATTTTTAAGCTAATATTCTTATACAAAATATTACTTCTCTTACCTGGCAAAGGGGCAACCGACCCCAACCAGGTGCGTCCACGGGTGGCGGATAGTGGAACGACCTCCAGATATGGTGTGTCAGCTGCAAATTAAATCAGTATTGCTGGACGAATAAGCAGTCACGGACCAAACGGCGATGTCCTCCCAGCAGGACTTGGAGGGGTAACAGGTGGCACTGATACCCCCACTGAAATCCCCCATATGTCCTATGACGGGTGCATCAAGCGAGTAAGAGCTGCTATAAGCTCTAGCCACGGGGAAGGTAAACCTCGGTAAACAAACCAACCTGCTGCCTTGCAGCTACCACCGGGAGATGGAAAGGCTATGGGAGACAACCCTGAACAACAAACACAACCCTGCCTGCCGAAGATGGAGTGTGTTAGCTATGGCGCAGACACCGGGAAAAATTAGGACACACACGCTTTTGCAGTATGGAGTCATGCGACAATCTCGACTTATGTCATGGCGTCGCTCCTATCAGCTACTACCGGGGAGGAGCACAGCTGGGCCCCTAGCCTCGAAAGGGCCCACCCAAGCAACCGGTGCCTTTGCCAACCAAATGGTCGGGGGAAGGCAAAGTAGAGCAACTGACCAACCAACCCACTATCTTACAGTGGTTCAATAGAATACAGAAGGAGTGAGGAACAAGAAACCGGAGTTACAAGAAATCCTCAGGGAAAATAACATTGATATAATCTGCATCCAAGAAACTCACCTAAAAGATACCCAACGATTCTTTGTACGTGGATACCATTACTTCCGCCAAGACAGGGCAAAAAGAACTAAGGGAGGAATCCTCACACTGATTAAAACCTCAATCCCAGCAGTAGAGACACACAGATCTGGTGAGGATGAACTTGAGTACATAACAGTCCAACTGCTGCTGCCCAGTGGAGACTTAATGATCACAAACTGCTACAGCCCTCCAACCACAACTCTGGAGCTACACAAAGTGAAGCTTGCAGCATCAAGACACCTCATTATGGGTGACTTCAATAGCCACTCACCCAGCTGGGGCTATGAAGCATCAGATCTGAGAGGAAAAGAGGTGGAAGATTGGATGGTAGAGAATAAACTAATTCTAATAAACCAACCAGAGGATAAGCCCACCTTCTGTTCCAGAGTATGGAAAACAACAAGCACACCAGATCTTGCTATGGCTACAGAGGACATACATCGACTCACCACTAGAACAGTAAATAACCAACTGGGGGGAAGTGACCATGTACCAGTCACATTACAGATATCTGAGGTAAGAAGTGCAGGACTAATTAATATGTCTCCTAGCTGGAATTTCAAAAAAAGCAAACTGGGGATTTTTTAAAGAACAAGTTGATAACCTCTGTCAGAACATTACCCACTCAAATAATATCAATACAAACATTTCCATCATCAGTGAGGCAATCATCCAAGCAGCAAAGAAGTCAATTCCACGAGGTAAATGACGAGACTACAAACCATACTGGAGTGACAATCTGGGAAAACTCCATAGTGACTTAAATAAAGCACGAGAAACTATGGAGCAAAGTCCCACATTAGAGAACACCCAGAGACACAACAGCATAAAACAAGCTTTTAATGAACAAAAGAAAGCTGAAATCCAAAGGAGCTGGCACCAGAAGACCAGCAGTCTCAACATGGAAAAGGACTCAAGCAAGCTGTGGAATCTGACAAGAGTGCTAAATGAAGAAACAACAACCAGCTACTGCAAGACTGTCATCAAGGAAAACGAAACATACCACACAGGAAAGACGGCAGCAAACATCCTGGCAGATTTCTACAAGGAAGAAAGCACCACATCCCTTCCACATGCACGTATCCAAGAAGTACGTAAGGAAGTAAAAGAAAAACTGAAGCACCAAAACCCATATACCTGCATGAAGTCATCCCTTACTATGAGAGAACTAAATGCTGCCATAATAAAACTAAAGAACATGAAAGCTCCAGGAAAAGATGGAATCACAAATTGTATGATCAAGAACCTTGGACCTGTAACCAGGCACAAGCTCCTTCTAATATTCAGTCAATCATGGAGTACTGGAAAATTCCCAGATCGATGGCGAGAAGCAATCATTGTTCCCATCAGAAAGAAACAAAAGGAGAAAACAAGCAAGTCCAGCTACCGACCAGTTAGCCTTCTGAGCTGTCTGGGTAAGGTAATGGAAAGAATGGTGAACTCAAGATTAATGAAACATCTGGAAAAAAACCATCTGCTTGTTAACACAGTCAGCATTCAGGAAAAACCGCAGCACCGAAGACCAGCTGTATATCTAGCACAGGAAATAGAAAATGCCTTTCAGGAGAAAAGGAAAGTTCTGGCTATTTTTGTAGACTTGACAAAAGCCTTTAATAAGTTATGGAAAGAAGGACTCCTCCTTAAGATGCTCAACAACAAAATTGAAGGGAGAATGTTCAGCTGGATACGGGACTTTCTCCGATATCGCACAGCAAGAGTGAAACTTGACAGGAAACTGAGCCATTGCATCTATCTACAACAGGGTGTGCCACAAGGAGGAGTTATCTCCCCCACACTTTTTATCATATATATAAATGATATTGCAGAGAAACTGTCCGGGCATATCTCCAGGGCTCTTCATGCTGACGATTTTGCTGCCTGGTGTGCTGCTGAACATTTGCCTACTGCAAAGTTCAGGATGCTAAATACCATTGGTAAATGGGCATCAGAGTGGGGAGTACAGATAAACCTCTCCAAGACAGTAGCAACCTGCTTCTCTCTGTCAAATCACCAAGAAACGATCAAACTGCAACTAAATGGAAGTGAGCTTCCATTCGAGGACAATCCAACATACCTGAGAGTCAAGTTGGATAAGAGACTCACCTGGAAGCCGCACATAAAAGCAGTAGAACAGAGAGCAATAAGAAAGCTCTCTATTATGAAGAAACTGGCTGGCACAAGTTGGGGAGCAAATACCAACATACTTAAAAAAGTCTATACAGGCACAGTCAGACCTGTACTTGAATATGGCATGTCAGCCTGGGCCACGGCATCTAAAACAAACACAGAATGTCTAGGGAAAGTACAAAATTCAGGCCTTAGATTAATCACTGGAGGGATGAAGACTTCTCCAGTCCAGACAATGGAGATATACACCAACATCCGCCCTCTGAATGACAGATGTGAGGAAAAGGTATTCACACACAGTGAGAAGCTTCTACGAATGCCAAGTCATTCAATGCATGCCAAACTCCATAGTTTGACAAAGAACAGGCTGAAAAGAACCAGCTTCATAAACATCTCCAAACATCTGCATCGATGCCATGAAGATTTCCTCCCTAAACAACCTACTGAGATTGAAATGTTAATTGATTATGAGGAGCCAGACGACTGCCATGGAAATATATCTATCTTCACAGAAGTCCCTGAAATAAAAAAGAAAGGCCACCAGACCCCTCAACAACTAAAAACTTTGGCTCAAGAAATGATTGAAGAAAAGAACAACCCGAAGGAGTGGACACACGCATACACAGATGGATCCGCTGAGGGAGCAGTAAAGAATGGTGGTGGGGGTATTTTTATAAGATTCCTAAATGGAAAGATCATCCGAAAGGCCTTCCCAATTGCAAAGATCTCCTCCAATTTCAGGGCAGAAGCTATGGCACTACTGCAAGCCCTGAAAATCTTCACCAGACCCGAACAACAACCACCAGCTAAGATAGTAATCTTCACTGACTGCAGATCATTACTGGAATCAATACAAAACACTAGAAATGATAACATGATGAATGAGATCAGATCTGAGATTAACATCATCCAAAGGTCATCAACCATTGCCCTTCATTGTGAAATTGCTGGTAATGAGAAAGCAGATGCCCTATCAAGAAGTGGCAGTAAAATGGAACAATACAGCCATCCATTGCCGTTTCGGGAAGCAAAAACCATCATCCACAACAAGTACAAAAACCAGTGGAAGGAGGAAGGGGATATATACAGCAGAGATGACCCAATACACCATATAAACAGATACCAACAGACCACAATTTTCCGCCTGAGAACCGGCCACTGCAGATTACTAGGACATCTCTATCGCCTCAAGATATCCCACACAAATGAATGCCCATGCGGAACAGGAATCCAGACCCCAGAACACATTCTCCAGAACTGTCCGACCCATGATGAACCACGACGTGCGACCTGGCCAAAGGGTGCTGAGCTCCAGCAGAAGCTATGGGGCTGCCGCGCCGACCTGGTAAAGACTGTGGACTTCGTCCTGGCGACAGGCCTGCATGACTACAAACTGAACGCAGAAGAAGAAGAAGAAGACTTCTTTTGTTCTGCTGTTCTTTCAAAAACCAAACTGTTCTTCCTGGACTTCATTGTCTACCTTATATTTTATTTTCTCCTGTATGATCTTGAGCAATATTTTAATAATGTGATTCATTAGGCTGATAGTTCTAAAGTTTGAACATTCTGTTGCATTTGGTTTTTTGGGCAGTGTTATAAAGACTAATGATTTCAGGTTGTGTAGTATGTACCCTGTATTGTATATATTGTTGCAACACAAGAATGAGAAACACAAGTCCCTGTATCACTAGATTAGTTACAGTAATCTAAACAATTTAGTGCAACCTGACTGATTTGTTTCTTTTTGCAAGCATTATTTGAATATCTTCTGTCATAAGTTATTTTTCATTTTGTATATTTTTTGCCAGACTGCAAGAAGTATGGAATCACAGAGCATGGTATCAACTGAGAATGTGAAAATGGACCCAGTCTGTGAAGTGAGTTTGCTTGTTATTGTGATTGGTAAACAGTGATAGTTTTGATGAGATCAAATCAGCTATTTACAACTTACATGCAATGCTTTAAACTTCCATCTGACTAAAATTTGAATCTTTTATCTTTTAATATATTTTTTCTAGGTGGCTACACAAAATATTACTAATAATGTCTGTGATCTAACTGTGGGAGTAAAACAGGAACCAGTTTATGAGGTTAGTTTTGTGTGAAAGTTAATTGTTAACATTTCTTCTTTTTCTTCTGCGATCAGTTTCCTATGCTCAGCAGTCTAAACAAGGAGATAAGTTGCCTCCATGTATCCAGTCGTCAGCAGGAGTTCCTCACATGTGCCCCACAGTTTCTCTTCCATTTTTGTCTCCTGGGGCCAGGTTTGAGCTCTCAAGTCACCAAAGAGAGGGCACATTTGCAAAATGTGTTCTGGAGTCTGTGGGCCATTTTGGCATGTGCACTGGTCAGTTAGGGCAGCTTTCATTTTGTGGAGATGGGCTTGTAGTCTACAGTGTCCTGTGCGGAGCCTAAAAATAGTGGTTTGATGTGTTCTGTCTAGCTTTAGGATGGGGTCTTGTGGGTAATTGCTGCTTGTTCTCTGGCTCCATGCATTTTTGCACTTTCTTTTGATAAGTGTCTTTGCTTCCTTCAGTGAGACTCTGCGGTGAAACTGTTCCTTCTGTGTGCCTGCTTTTGCCAGTCTGTCGGCTGCCTCATTTCCTGCAATACAACAATGTGCAGGAATCCACTACAGTGACACTTTGTTGTTGACAGACAGCTGATTCAGATGTTCTATGGCAGTTCTTGTTAGGAGATCTTCAGGTTCATTTTGAATAGTCTGGAGAATTGACATGCAGTAGCATCTTTTTCTTCTTTGATCCATAACCGCCAACCATCAAAGCAGTCAGCGGCCATCATGCATGGTGGCGTCTTGTAGGGCAGCAACAAATTGATTCCACTTTGCTCGGTTGGCGGCCATCCTTCGTACAGTGCCCCAATTGTGGTTCATTCTTTGCATCTCAGCTTCCACAGTTCTCCGCCAAGTTGTTTATTTGGCCGGCCTCTCTTTCGCTTTCCTTCGGGGGTCCATAGCATAGCTGTTCTTGTGATGGTATCAGGGTCCCTTCTGAGGACGTGGCCAACCCAACTCCAGCATCTGCCAGCTATGATGGTGTGCATGTCCTCCTGGTTACTCTGAATAAGTAGTTCTTGGTTGCTGATGGTGTTTATGCAGTAGCATAAGAAGACTATATTTGATCCTTTAAGTCTTTGTTCCTCCAGTATCTTTGTAGCCTTTAGGATTGCCTGTAGCTCTGCCCTGTAGTTTGTTGAGAGTTCTCCAGTAGCAACTGACTGTTCTATTTTTTGGAGCAATTAGCATTAGTATTTGGATCCTTGCTCCTCATTTCCTTACTGCTTCTTCTGAAGATCCGACAGTGAAAACATGAATCCACTGTGAACTGGGGTATCGGTTCTTGAGGTGGTCCAGCGTTTTCGTTTTCAGAATAGTGGGAGTCTCCACAGTTATGTTCTCATTGCCTGGGATTGTATGGTGTACAGTGTATGTGGGTATGGTGTTTGTGATGTTGTAGTATGCTACTAGCTGCTCCCATTCCTCTGGGTTTTCTGAGGTTACTTCTCCATTGGCAACCATCAGCTGTCTTGATTGGTGTTTGAAGCTAGATCTTTTCAATTGGTTTTTGGTTAGTTCTTTTATTTTCTCGTGCATGGGGTGCTGTTTTAGACATCTGAATTTTTCTGTCATGATGGTGATTTTCTCATCTACGTTGCTTCCATTGCTGTTATTGGTGTACTCCTTAGTCCTCCTGTAATGATTCTGAGTCCTGCATTCTGTATTTTGTCCAGCTTCTGGAGATTTGCATTTGCTGCTGTTGCATATGTACTCATTCCATATTCCAGAGTTGGGCGGATATATCTTACGTAGACTTGCTTCGTGATTTGTATATCTGCTCCCTAGCTGGACCCCAATAGGTTTTTCATTAACTGCAGTTTGCGTGTGGCTTTTCTTTCTGTTTCTTCAGTGTGTGATCTCCACATCAGTTCTTTGTCAAATTTTAGTCCCAGGAATACAGAGTTATCCTCTTTTCGCAATGGAGTAATGTCCAGTGTGAGAGTGTAGTTTTCAGGTTTGGTGGAGAGGGAGAAGAGTGTAGTGACAGTCTTATTCTTGTTTATGGGGACACCCCAGATTTTGGCCCACTCTTCAACTTTATTTATTGCCTCCTGCATCCTTGTGACGTAGAATGTACATTTTGATACAGTAGTCTGAAAGCCTTTGCTTTCCCATTTAGTGTCTACCATTTGCTAAGCCAAACCACACAATTTTCTGACTGCATTACTCATATCTAATCCACACCCTTTTTTTCTTGAGATGTAAACAGACAGACATTTACCAATTTCCATGACCTGCCAGCAACAGGCAGCGAGCCCTGATTTGTTTACCTAGTTTCTCACGTGAGTTGATTTGCCAATCACCGGACAACTGACAGATTGCACGTGGGATAAACAATTAACCATTTGATTTTCAGATTCAGGGGAACTCGGATGCCGGTTTTGCATTTCATCTCAAGAACGCGAGGGATTTCGAAAGAAACTCTGTTAGTGGGACGAAGTCTTTTGATGGGCAAAGCAGCGCTTTGACAAGATAAACGGTGGCCACCAGAGAACTTTTCATCTGGTCCACAGTTTCTCAATCCTATGGTTTGCACGTTAATGCAAAATTAACACCATTAGGGATCTGAGAGCAAATGAATGGATATAAGCAGTGGTCTTTTAAATCTTTATCAGTCATCGCTCAGAAATTTCGGATAATCTAAGCATGTTATTTTAAAACCACTGTGGCAGTTGTTTTAATAGATTTCGTGGGGATCTTATTCTGTTGTTTTCTGGTAATATAAATTTGTGCTTAAGCGTGTTAATGTGATACGTTACCATTATAATTCACTGTGATTTTAGCGTTAAAAACTAGTGAAATAAACAGTGCATAGCTATTTTATTCCAGATAGTTCAGTTTTAATGATAATTTAACCACCTGCTCTATACCACAAGAAGATACGGCATAGTGACTGACATTTTTCTTAAGTGTGACTATAGTGACAGATACGATTCACGTTTATTCCAATTTGTGTAATTGTAGTAAGTGAATGTTAGTTATACCTGATGCTGAAAATCTAATAGCTATTAACATCAGGCGATATTTGTTAAGTACGCATAGGGAGAATTAAATCATAATAGACATTGTGCGCTGACCAGAGCGGGTGGGGGAAAGGCTGCATGCCTTAACCAAACCTGTGCTCGATAAGTGACGCGCGACACCGGGTACCTTTTAACGTTAACCAGGACTGAAGGAGAGGATGGGAGACCGTCTCGTCCACTTTTGTGTGTATAGGTAGAGACATAGAAAAGTAGCTTGTTTTTCATAAATGTTGATCTATTTCTAGCAGATTAGACATGATCAAACGGCTACCAGAGGTTTTCTACTTTGGTTCTACTTTTTGGGCTATTGTGGTCCTTTTCTTCATCTACTGAGTGATTAATGCTGTCTTCTACGTGGCCCAAGTGTCCCCAAGTTCAGCTGTGGACAGGACCGGCCAAAGAGGCAAAAATTAACATTTTAAAGTAAAGTAAACTGGACTCAAAATTACTTACTTACTTACTTACTTAGTCGTTCCCCTTCTACCGTAAGGTGTAGAGGTTTGGAAGAGAGAGCGCCAGACTATCCTATCGGCTGTCTTCCTCCTGGCCTGGTTCCATTCTAGTCCTCGGTCCTTCAAAGATTGTCTAATGTTGTCCTCCCAGCGGACTATGACTCAAAATTACCCAGATATTTATTCCATTTTTATCAGCCCAGTGTGGCGTAACCAAAGATAACAGTATCATGTAATGTTTGACAGTTGTATTCTCGGATTTAGCCAGCACATTACACTGTTTCAAAATCGACACTCACACCAGAGTCAGTCGATAGGATCTGTCATCATCATCAGTTATAACTGGTAACTGTTCTTTTTAGCAACCAGAGGTTTTAAAAGACTAGAAACATTTACTACTGTTTACAGTGAACACAGATCGCGGAGTTATTCTTCTACATTAACTAACCAAGGTGACTTTAGTCCACCCAATAACCAACCACCAAATTTGGCGTCCCCCTCATAGAAATTTTATGTGTTAGAGAGGAAGGACTGGGGCCAAATTTGGAAGGTAGAAAAACACCGGAAGTTATATGCAGTATACTTGCAGTGCCACTGGATATATCGCCTAGATTTAGGTAAGCGTGAATGAGTGGCCACTGAATGTCAGACAGAAAGAGTGAATAATTTTCTTAGTTACATAACCTATACCATCACTGGTTCTTTTTTTTTTTTTCTTGCTTAACTATTGTGTATTACAGATTAACATTTAGTAGGAACTTTGTTCTTATGTATTTTTTTCTCTTCACCGTCTATGCTATGACCTAGTGCTAACCTTTAACTTTTGGGGTTATTAACTTGGTGGGTTCTTATCTTCTCAAGGAGGGGAGGGCATAGGTATTCTGTATATTGCTATACATGTAATTCCGATGTATTTGTTTTTTTTCTCTTTAGATATTTGATGTTGTAAAGTTTAATGATAATAAACAACAAAAAGAACTTACATGTGTGTGTTGGTCAGACCCATACCCAATTAACCATAGTTTTTCATGTTTGTGTGTATTGTTGTCACATAATTGTGTGGGTGTGTTAGTGTAACTTATATTTCATATAGGGAGAGAAAGGTTGTCTTATATTAAAATATAGTCGTATAGATAGCTGGACTAGAGAAACTACTCATTCCAGAGACAGATCTTCTTCTTGCACTAGTCCCTCGTGAAAATCTATTTCTTACACCTGTATTCTCACATATTTACCACTATCACCTCTGCTCAGATGGGACCATAAACATCTTCTGACCTATCTTTTAAAAATTTATGACAATCCTCACTTTTGTAACTCCTGTGTAGGTAAGCAGACTGAGTGGCCACTATAGCAAGATCATCAGCATGTAGTTTTCTAGTTATATATGGTGTGAATAGCATCAGGCAGGTCATTTTTTTTTATGAAGATGATGAAGATTGGGATACAATTAACCTCCTTAGTGGGACCCATTGTGGTATGTCAACCATTTTTTTTCTTTCACCTGGAGTATTAACTCTTGCATGTCTTCTACTTTAGGAAGTTCTTAATCCACTGTAGCATTCTGGTTTTCAGTTCCTTTCTGAACTAGTTTTAGCAGCAGGCCCTCTTTCCAGACTTGCTATCAAATGTTTGTGAGATCAAAGAAAGTAGCTAGGAAAGTTTGGACTTTTTCTGGGAAGCATCTTCAATTTCCTGGGTGAGACATGCTGTTTGATTGTCAGTGCTTCTGTGTTTTCTGAAGCCTGATTGGCAATCACCTAGTATCTTTTTTCACATTCAAGTGTATTGTTGTCACATAATTGTGTGTTGTTGTTAGCTTTCCATTACTTTTCCCAGGCAGCTTAGGAGCAGATGGGGCAGTTTCTTGATTTGTTAGTTTATAGATTTCCCTGGACTTTGAGAAACTACTCATTTCCTGACCTCTTCCATTCTTGGAAGATCCCTTGTGTCTATTTCATTAAAGACACCTAATATTCTGGCACATTTTGAGGTCCTAGATGCTGGATCACCTCTGCTCATTTGGACCATTCCATCTGGCCCAGGGACCTTCTTTTAAGATTTGGATTGACAATTCACTTTTTTTTGTATTTTTCAGACTGAGTTAACATATAAATTTATCAATGTTGATGATACATTTGGCTGCTCACTGGATGTATGGATATTGAATAGCTTTTCTGATCCCAGGTTGTCTATGAAATGATGGTGAGCTGTTGGGGTATAATGGTTCCAGCGCTATCGATCGATTGTGGATGTCAACCATTTCGCTTTTCTTTCCCTGGAGTTTAATTCTTGCATGTCTTCTACGTAGGAAGTTCTTAATCCACTGTAGCATTCTGCTTTCAGTTCAGAGGTAGATCTGGACTAGAAATTATTCAGGCCCTCAAACAAACTTTATTAAATGCCTTTGTGACATCAAGGAAAGTACTAGGAGTTTTGGACTTTTTTCTGGGAATCACATACTCCCAATGAATAACAATGCTGTTTATTGATGCTTGGAATGTGTCCTTACTGAAGCCTCATTGATAAAATTTCCGACTTGATTTTTAGATATCAAGGTAATTCAAAAGATATTTCATGCTTTCCATTACTTTTCCCAGGCAAGCAATCAATAGCGTAGGGGCAGTTTTGATTTGTCAATGTTTCCGATTTAAGGATACAATGCAGTAATTGTTTCGCCTTTTTCACATTCTATATGGGAAGACGCCAGATAGTGCTACCTGCCGACAGTGAGACTCTAATTACTTTAAAGTAGACGATTATCTTTCTCCTGGCCAAGGATTTAGTTAATCACTAACCTCCATAAGTTTCCTCTCATGTAGAGTTCTAGGACTGACCCTGGTCCATCATAAATGCACGTATAAATGGCTATATCATGCCATTGAATTGGAAGGTTAACAAAACGCAGCTATTCAGCTTGGCGGTCAAGTAACAAAGTTCTCTTTTAGTTAAAGACTGTGAACAATTTAAATTTATTAACACGTCATAATACGATCGTGCTATGGAGCTTGTCAATAATTCACTATAACTTTTCTATCGCAATATATTAAATGCTGCCTTTAATTTGCACGTCCGCTAACCTTATAGCAGACGCGTTAATATCCAGGTTAAACCCGCAAGCACATTTGAGGGAGTGTCATCAACCGGGACTTGGACTGGATTAATTCGAGCCCTGGAATTAAAATTTCTTAACGGCTCCTGAGCCGACCCAGCTCTAATGGGTACCCTCCGAAGACAGCGAGTATCTGAATGGCGAGTGGGCACCTGTCATTTTACAGGGAAAAAATGGATACTTACGTAAAAATCAGTCTCAGGTTAGATACACTAACCGGAGATTCTTGCCAGAGTAATAGCAGGCGTACGTTAAAAAAAAAAAAGAAGTAAAACTGGCAGGAAATTAAAAAATTTTTGTCACTAAAAAAATGTGTTTGTGGAATGTAGTTAATAGTGAAGGAAGAGAGTTTAAGCTGTGACGTTAAACAGCTGGTGACTCACTGTATATATACTAATTATATGTTTTTATTTGAAAACCTTTGTTTTTTTTTAATCCTGAATATTTCTTATCTCATTAAATGCATTTAGTTAACTCTTTCAGTCCCAAGCAATGGTAAATAGATGTACATTACTCTTGTCCTGCAAGCATAAAAAATGTCATTGAAAAATTATTAGTTATCCAAGGTAAAATGAAGGTCGAAAGAATAAGCCGGTGAAAATTTTGAGCAAAAGTATTCACTCTAATTCTTCTAGAATTGTTTTGTTCCCCAGGAGAATATCCAAGGGTAAACTTTCAAAATGTCACAAACAGAAGTATTGTAACAAAGGAAAATTAGCTTTTAATCAATAAACACAGGAAATTGTTAATTTTACAGAATAAAATAACAGGTCACATGGCTGTATAAAGAGGAAATATCAGTCTATACATCAGAAAGAGGGGAATTATAATATTATTTATACATGAATGATGTTGTTTCAGGGCCGTAAACCCCACCATCCACCCCTAGGGTTCGGTGAAATACATTTTTGGGGAAATTATACTGTACCAAACATGTTATATGTTGACATTTTTTATACACACCCCCCCCCCCCTTTTTATTAAGTTCTATCTACGGCCCCGAGTGGTTGTTATTCATATCTAGGCAGACCCTATATATATTTTTTCTTATGATATGCTACATTGCAATTTTTTGTACAAAAGTGGGGTGTGCCCGTACATCCTAAACATACAAAGCTTGATCTCCGACGCCTCCCAATGGCACTACAATGAACACAGGCTCTGTACTTTCCATCATATTCCACTAGATGTCTGGCTCCAGTCATCCATTCCAGTTTATTTCCTTTCATGGAGTGTTTATAATTTTTGGGTGGACAATCTATTAAATCTCCAGGTGTCAGCTAAGCAGCTTCTTTCGATAAATCCTCAATCAAACTTTGTTTAAAATCTTGAAGTGTGAGCTTATTTTTTGTCACACCTTCCTGGCACAAATTATATAGAATGTGGGCATTTACCTGTGTCATTTTAATCATCCAATGGTAAATCTTCTTCCACTACTTTCTGGTTTTACGGTTATTGTAGTAACCAACTATTTGATCCATCCGGTCACAGCCATTCATACTCAGATTGTAGTCATCAACTACCTTTCACTTTGTAACTTTGTTTAGACCCTTGCCCTTCTCAATCGTTGCAAAAGCTGATTTCGTTGAAACAAGTATGCAGGGATTTTTTGCTTTTTTATCTTTCCAGGTAACACATAATGTTGTATTTTCCGAGTCTAAAAACCATTTCATCTCTTGATGGCCAAGCTTGAGATTTTTTTATTTCAGGATGGCAGCCAACGCTGTTGACATTCAGGATTCCTGTATAATTATAATTGTATGCAAGCAGATATTCAATCAAAGCTTTGGATGAATAAAATCTATCAGCAAAAATATGATTTCCTGATCTCAGTGGCTTGAAAAGAGTGCCGACACTTTCACAACATGAGCAGAACTGGGATCTAGACTAGGACCACAAGCTGGATTTTTTCCAAAATAAACTTTCAGATTGAAAACATAACCTGTTGCCGAATCACACAGTCCAAATGTTTTGATATGGTACTTGTGGGGCTTGGTTGCATTGAACTGTTTTTGCCTAAACCTACCTTTCCATCCTATAACCATCTCATCAATACAAACCTCTTCAAATAGATAGAAATCATTCTGAAATGTTGTCAACAGCTTCTCAACAAATGGCACAATTTTAGCTGTGTCCTGATCTTCTGGTTCACAAACATGCAGCATGCTGTGATAAAACGGTTTCTCGAAAACATCTTTTGGTACCAAGGTATATAAAAGATTTCCTGTGGTGCACCAGTAGTCCTTGATTTTTGGTCTTCAATCCAGTTCCATCGCAGTCATTACAGCTGTAAACTTGAGCCATTCATAATAAGTGAGTGGTGTCCATGAAGCAAATAAAGAATACTTTCTAGGTGGGTTGTTTGTTTCAACAACTTTTGCAGCATAGGCATTAATGCTAGTTATTAAAGTGCTAACAACAGCATCATCCATGTAAAATTTTTAAAAATCAAGAGGTGTTTGCAAACTATACAAAGCTGGATTTATGATCTGTCTTGTCTGGCTGTAAGTAAAATTTGCTTTAGTTTCTCCAGTCACCACTGAATCCCAAACTGCAGTATTGATAAAATCAACATTACTATCCCTCCTGATTCTTTTCCTTTTTGGCACAGACATATTACTTGAATTTATTACAGTCTGATTGCACGCTCCTGTATCTATAACTTCATTATCTACATCAGACCTCCCATTATCATCCCCAGTTTCCAAGGACTTGATATCAAGCTCCTGCTGAAAATCTGAGCGATCTTCGCTATCCTGTGAATAAATACTACAATCTGAATTATTATCACTATCTAGAATTTCTTCAAATAACTTTCTAGCTTGATCTGAAGTTAATCTACCAGAAGCAGTTGGAGTGGCCATTTGATCTTATAAAATATGTGCTTTAAAAATCTTTAATTAAGGGCCACACCACAAAAACACATTCTCTCTCAAACACATGAGGTATTTACTAGAAAGGTCTTCCTGTCAGAAATGACGTTTTGGGTTGTTAAAATTGGAAAACAGCTCTAGAAAAGGAGCAAAAGGTATGGACCAAAATATTGTTGATGGGGTCAAAATGGTTGAACCCAAAAGCCAATTTAACATTGATTGGGACTTAAAGAGTTAAGCTTGAACAAGTATTTTGTAAATTTTGTTCTCAAAATGAGCTTTTTTTTAAACATGAGTTGCGATATTCCGTTGGTGCCCACCACCCTCTTCATAAATCTAGCAATTTAGCATATACTCTTTGAAATGGCTGTAGCAGATTAAAAAGAATTTGAGGGTAACTTTTTTTTTTCCTTTTATGCACTGATGGACTAGGACATCCTGTTCAACCTCTGATGGGTTATAATTAGGATGTGTTGTACTCAAATCAGATTTTCACATGCATTGCTGTAAATTTTGTATCTTACTATAATTTGAACCTTATCTTGTAATATATTTCTTTCTAGGAGGCTGCACAAAATTTTATTAATAATGTCTGTGATCTAACTGTGGAAGTAAAACAGGAACCAGTTTATGAAGTTTGTTTTATGTGAAAGTTAATTGTAAAAGTTTAAATTTACTGATAATGATATTATGACCAATTTGTCTATTCACTTGCCAGAAATATTCACAATAACTTCTCAAATCTCAGTATAACAATAAGACTGAATCAAAATTATGAAATGTGTGTGTCATTAACAAAAATGTATACGTAGAATGTAAATAGTGAAGGAATTGAGTTTGAGTTGTGACTTGGACAAATTGGTGACCCACTGTGGAACATGACTATTGCATGATGTCAGAGAGTGTTGCCCAGGTCCTTTGAGTGTTTATGAATTCATCTGATGTACAAGATAGAGGATTTTGTGTCAGAAAATTTGAATGGTGTTGTTTATCAATTGTTAAGCAGAGGTGTGTTGTTCTCCTCAGAACAGAAGCAAAGAACAAGGTGCTAGCAGCAAAACAGAAATCCGGGGAAGAATTTGGAGAAATCTAGAAAAAGATGATACAAAAAAACCAGAAATTGTTCTGTAAGACCCTAAAGAACACGTGGAAGGAAAAACAGCACTCTCTTAAATTGATAAAGGACAAGCCAGACAAATTGGTTACTGCTCCAATAGAAGTGATGGAAAGTTGGAAATAATATTTCTCAGAGCCCCTTGACTGTGAGCAAGGAAAGCCTTAGAAATGACAACCACTGTCACAGAAGAAGAAACCAATGGTGATAATGATGGCATCAAGATGGAAGAATTGAATGCAGCACTGGAGAAAATCAGGATGGGCATAGCAGTAGGACATGATGGTATAACACCAGAAGTTGTCAAGTACACAGGAACAGCAGGTGATCTGTTACTCCTGAGGGTCCTTCAGGCAGCTTGGTACCACAAGACCATACCAAAGGATTCGGAGGTTGCCATCATTACACCCATATTCAAAAAGGGTGACAACTGTCAGTGTGGGAATCATAGAAGCATATCCCTGCTAAGTGTCCCTGGTAAAATTTACTCTAGAATACTGGAGCAGATACTCAGATGACTGGCTGAGCCACAAATGGATGAGGTCCAGTGTGGTTTCCAAGCAAATCAATGTACTCAGGACCTTATCTTCACACTCAGGCAGCTGAGTGAAAAAGCCCTTGAGTATAAAGGTGAGATGCATGTTTCTTGGATTTAGAGAAGGCGCTTGACAAGGTTCCCTGGAGTAAATTTTGGGACTGCTTGACAAGACTTGCAGAAATTATTGACAAGACTATGCAGAAATTATGTGATAGGACTGCAAACATATAAGTCAGAAGAGTTCAGGACCACCACTGGTGTCAAAGATATGGGGTGGATATTCTGTGCACTGGCTATCATTTCATACTCCTCATGGACAATGCAAATATCACAGCTTAGGCGCAAACAGACACAACGCAACCACCGTCCTTTTCAGGGCAAACGAGGAAGAAGAAGAATTTCATACTCCTCATGGATGATGCCATCAAAGCATGTAAGGAGAGGACAAGAAAGTATTCAGTGGAAGATGAAATAGGTCTGTATTTCAGAGCTGGCATTTGCTGACGATGTTGCCCTTATTGCTAAATCAGAGGCATATCTTCAATCCAAACTGCAGTTCTGGAAGGAAGAGCTGGAAAAGAAAGGGAAGGTCATCAGCAGCTCCAAAACAAAAACCATGGTGATATCCCGAGAGGAAAGAAGACATCAGATTAAGCTGGGAGAACAGATCCTGGAACAGAAATTTTTTTCATAATGTATAGCCTTGATGTTTGTCACACGCTTTGTGTTTTTTTTTACATGAAATAGAATTAGAGTACTATTTTTCAGTATCTATATTCTAGGCCTGTAAAACAGTTGTTTGCATATAGTTTTACTTGTGAATAGTAAGCAACTACAAATCTCAGAGTAAAAATCACTAACACTCATTTCAACCATTATTCTTGCCCTGGTTTATGCATTTTCAAAAATAACTTTGAACAACAGCAAACTAAGGTAGTTATGAATTTTTTAATTTCACATGTCATGATAGAAAAGTAGCCCAATTATCAGTCCATAATAATTATTATATTTTTTTTTTTAAATGTATGGCCTTAATGTTTATCGCGTGTAAATATTTTATTTGACACAAAATAGAATTAGGATACAGTTTTTCTGTCTTTGCATTCAAAGTCTTGGCCTGTAACACTGTTTTTAGCATTTAGTTTTACTGGTGAATAATAAATGACAATCTTAACCATAAATCATAACCTCTTTTGATTATTTTCCCAAATAATTACTGACACACAACAGCGAACTGAGGCAGTTGTGAATAGCAAGTTGGCCTACTTATTAATCTCAAGTTGTGTGACATGACATCATTTGTATGGTATAGCATTCAAAGTCTTGGCCCGTAACACTGTTTTTAGCATTTAGTTTTACTGGTGAGTAATAAATGACAATCTTAACCATAAATCATAACCTCTTTTGATTATTTTCCCAAATAATTACTGACACAACAGCGAACTGGGGCAGTTGGGAATAGCAAGTTGGCCTTCTTATTAATCTCAAGGTTGTGACATGACATCATTTATCTGGTATAGAACACTATGTCGTATCCTTCCTTGGAAACAATATTAGGGTATTTTCTCTGGGCCATCCAGATCTGTTCTATTGTGATTTTATTTTTTAAATAAAGATCTATATAAAATTTGTCCCTGCACATGTTAAATACATTTTCAGAGTCATGCAATCTTCTTCTTCTTCTTCCTCGTTCGCCTTCAGACTTCCACATTTATGACTCTAATAAAGGCAGCAGTCAACTCAAGGTTCCCGACAGCTCCAAACAGTTTTTCGTTGACAGAAGTAGGTTGTTGCCATATGCTACCCCGTTTATTACTGTAGGTTGGGCAGTACTGCAGCAGGTGTTCAACTGTCATCGGGCTGGTACCGCAGGTGCAGAGATCTGTTGCACCAATTTTGTATTTGTGGTACAGATGGTATCTCAATCTGTTGTGCCCAGTGCGCAGTCGAAAAATGATGACCTGTTCTTTTCTGGATAGTTGATGATATGCGTCATTTTTCAAATGTCCCGGGTGCTCTCTTTCCCATTTGGACTTGAATGTAGCCTTTATAGTGGTCTTTGCCGTTGCGTAAGTTGTCTCTATATCATTTTGCTGTAAGGCACCTCCTTCTTTAGCAAGTCTATCTGCCTCTTCATTTCCTGGTATGTTGCAATGGGCTGGTATCCACTGGATAGTGCACTTCTTGAAGCATTCGGCCAGTCTTTCAAGGGAGATTATCAGATCTTTCAATCCTTTAGTTTGGTGGCTCTTCAGCGCTGATATTATTGAGAGGGCATCTGAAAAGATTACTATCTGTTTTTCTGCCTGTGCTTTGCATTCAATAAGAGTTTCAGCTGCCTGTTTCAGGGCTTCTGCTTCAGCACAGAAGTTGTTGCAGTGCAATCAAGGGAGAATAACATTATGAGCAAGAAAAGTGTCTATTCCCTGTCAAGCTGGAGAAAATGACCAGTCCCACATCTCTGTTGGTTCCAGCTGAGGATAACTGTCTGTGTAAATTTAAGCTACTTGTCATTGTTTTCATTGTGAATTATTTTTGTATTTCATTTAATATAACTTTGCTCTGTTCATTGTAGAGCCACAAATTCCATATTGACATTTCTGTGTTCATGTGTGTTATTTATTTGTATGCCATAACTTTAATAATTTTATGCTACTTGTCTTTGTTTTCATTGAGAATTTTAAAAATTTAATTTAATATGACTGTGCCCTATTCATTGCATACGTTTATTAAAATATATAATTCTCACTGACTTGCTTTCTTTAGAGATATTACTTACTTAGTCGTTCCCCTTTTACCGTGAGGTGTAGAGGTTTGGAAGGGAGAGCGCCAGACTATCCTTCTTCTTCTTCTTTCGTTTGCTTGAAATATATTGTCTATATCTGCAATGTTGTTTCTTGTATAAACTTCACTGTCTTCTGTAGTTCATACAGAGGTCTGTATAGTTTTGCTTCCAGTGTTGTTTCTCTGGGCCAGTGGGTTTGCCTCAATATATCATATTCGGGGCAATCTTGAAGTACATGCTCCGCAGTCTGGGGTGCCTGTCCACATGTACACATGGCTGAATTGCCAATCTTGAATTTTGTATACATGTGGCTGCGGAGTCGGTTGTGTCCTGTTCTGAGGCGCAGAATGACAATTTGTTCTGATCTGTTCATAGCTTGGTAGTCATCCTGTGTTGGTGGCTTTCTGATCGATTTGATCATCTTTTTCTTCTGATGCTACATAACTGGTACATCTGGCTGCTCATCTGTAGCACCTTCTTTAGCCAGTCAGTCCGATCTCACGTTTCCTGGTATTCCACAATGAGATGGTATCCACTGCATGGCGACCCTGCGCTGGTTGCACAGTTCAGAAAGTAGGGCTTGTATACCTGGCAATTTTCTGGACTGAAGTGCTTGGAGTGCAGATCTTGCATCTGTCAGGAATACCACAGGCTGTGGACCAAGATTGGTGTTCAACAGTTTCTCAGTTGCCACCTTGATTGCCTGGATTTCTGCATCACAGTTGTTACAGAATTTCCCCGTTGGTACTCTGACCGTATCCCTAGTGTTGTTTGGGTATTCTATGTACACTCCTGCTCCTCCATTCTTTACTGCATTCTGTGCTGACCCATCCATGTATACTCTGACCCAGAGGTCCTGTGGGTATTCATCATCCAGGAAACTGAGAGTGACTCCTACGTTACACGATGTTCTGTCCATCCCTGTCGAATATTCCTTTCACTTTTGTCTGGATGTGTACTGGTACTCCAGGCTCCTCTCTCCAAGGGGTTTGTTCTGGAACAGACTTTAGGGGGCTATCAAGTTCAGACAGGTCTGAGGTTTGTCTATGAAATCGTTTGGCCTGGTGGATAAAGCTGCTTTTTTTCAATCGCCCCATTGCTAGGTTTTGGAATCTATCCTTCATTGGATGGCTCGGCATACAGAGGAACTTTTCTGTCTGTGTTAGCACTTTCGTGTCTCTGCGTTCTCTCAGTGCTTGTATCCTCCCCATTTTTTCCATCTCCTCTATAGGCGTTGATTTCATTTCCCCCGTGATGACCCTAAGTGCCTGGTTTTGCACCTTATCTAGCTCTTGTAATGTGGTGTTTGATGCTGGACATCATGCAGCTGACCCATATTCTAGGTGTGGTCGTATGCCCTGCTGTAAAATTTTACTATGTATTTTCCTGCTGGCTCCCCATGTGGTTCTACTTAGTTTTCTCAGGATGGCTAACTTCCTCCTGGCCTTTGTTGCTGCCTTGTTGATGTGCTGCTTCCATGTCAGCCTATCATCGAATGTAACTCTGAGATAGGTAGGTTGTTTATCTTCTCTCAGAAGCTCTTCGTTTATCTTGATGACACCAGCTTTTTGTTTGGGAGAGAAGGTGAAGAGCATAGTGCTGCACTTGTCTGTGTTGATGCTGACACACCATCTATTTGCCCATGAGGTTAAGGCATCTATAGCTCTTTGTAGCAGTTTGGTGGCAACTGTTGCATGCTCATCTGTGCACCATATTACCAGGTCATCAGCATACATTGCCACTTTCATTCCATGTGGTAGTTCAGCAACCAGGTCATTGATGTAGACTAGGAAAAGTGTGGGGGACAGAATCCCTCCCTGAGGGACGCCATGACGCAGTAGAATTTTCTTACTCTTGAGGCCATCTAGTTGTACTCGGGCTCTTCTGTTATGCAAGTATGCTTTCACCCATTTGTACGTCCTACCATTCACTCTACAATTTCTCAGTTTCTTCAAAAACCCTTTTTTCCAAACCTTGTCAAATGCTTTCCTTAGATCTATCCATGCTGCTAGTACCAGTTTCTTATCTTGGAACGCATCCTCAATCTCTTGGGAAAGGTAAGTTGCCTGATCTTCGGTGGAGTAACACTGCCTAAAGTCCGCCTGCTGTAGCACAAGAAGGTTTTCACTTTCAAGGTACCACTGTAGCCTGAGATTGATGATACGTTCCATTGTTTTGCAGAGACAGCTTGTAAGGCTGATTGGTATGTAGCTGGAGGCAGTGGAACTGTCTTTTCCTGGTTTTAGGAGTGGTATCATGATTGCTTCCCTCCAGGTCTGTGGAACTTTGCCTGAGTTCCAACAGATATTGAAGATCTGCAGCAGCTTTGTTTTTGCTGCGGTTCCCAAGTTCTTAATCATTTCATTGGACACTCCATCAACTCCTGGCGACTTTCTCATTTTCATTTTGGATATTGCAAGCTCCAGTTCTCTGAATGTGATTGGTGCCTCCATAACTTCAGGTATGGTTCCATCTCGTCCAGCGTATTGTTGTTTCTCACGAGTCTCCTGTTGCTTCTCTGGGCTAACTTCAATGTTGTTGTCTTTAGCAAAGGGGTCTGCAAAGTAATCAGCTGCCTGTTTTCCCATGAGGATCTTTCCATCTTTATACAGTGCACTCTTTGAGTTTCTCCCTGTACCCTCATCATTAAGTTGTTTTACCAGCTTCCACAGTTTCCTTGTATCTTTTTCGAAGTTCAAGGACTCTGTTTTCTCCTTCCAGCTTCTCCGCCTGGCCTGCAACTTGGCCCTTTGAAATTTGGCCTTAGCTTGCTAGTAGTTATTGTGGTGTTCTTGGCATGGACTGGTCTCTGCCTGCTTTCGAGATGTTTCCATGTCATTGTGCAGCTGCTCTAGTTCACTATTCCAATATGGTTTGTAGTGCTTACGAGCCCCTCTAGGTATTGTTTCACGAGCAGCCTGTAATATGCATCTGCTGAATTTATCGACTAGCTTATTGATGTCTTTGTCTACAGTCAGATCTCTAGCCAGTATACTTGTACAATGCTGGTACATTGTCCAGTCTGCCTTCTTGTAGTTCCACCTAGAGAGAGTGCTGCTCTCCTTGACAAGTTCATTTTCCACAATTAGGAAGACTGGCCAGTGGTCGCTGCCTCCAAGTTGTTTCCCTACAACGCATGTGATGTTCCACTCCAGGCTGGGTGAGTGTAATGCCAGGTCTGGTGTAGAGGCGGTGTGCCATGATCACGAGTAGAATGTAGGTGGGTCCATTGGCTGGTTAATCAGGATAAGCCCATTGTCATCCTGCCTTTTCAAGCTCCTCACCTCTCCTTTCTATGTAATCATAGCCCCAGCTCAGCATTCAGGAAAAACCGCAGCACCGAAGACCAGCTGGTATATCTAGCACAGGAAATAGAAAATGCCTTTCAGGAGAAAAAGAAAGTTCTGGCTGTTTTTGTAGACTTGACAAAAGCCTTTGATAAGGTATGGAAAGAAGGACTCCTCCTTAAGATGCTCAACAACAAAATTGAAGGGAGAATGTTCAGCTGGATACGGGACTTTCTCCGATACCGCACAGCAAGAGTAAAACTTGATGGGAATCTGAGCCATTGCGTCACTCTTCAACAAGGTGTGCCACAAGGAGGAGTTATCTCCCCCACACATTTTATCATATATATAAATGATATTGCAGAGAAACTGTCCGGGAATATCTCCAGGGCTCTTCATGCTGACGATTTTGCTGACTGGTGTGCTGCTGAACATTTGCCTACTGCGAAGTTCAGGATGCAAGCAGCGCTAAATACCATCGGTAAATGGGCATCAGAGTGGGGAGTACAGATAAACCTCTCCAAGACAGTAGCAACCTGCTTCTCTCTGTCAAATCGTCAAGAAATGATCAACTGCAACTAAATGGAAGTGAGCTTCCAATCGAGGAAAATCCAACATACCTGGGAGTCAAGTTGGATAAGAGACTCACCTGGAAGCCGCACATAAATGCAGTAGAACAGAGAGCAATAAGAAAGCTCTCTATTATGAAGAAACTGGCTGGCACAAGTTGGGGGGCAAATACCAACATACTAAAAAAAGTCTATACAGGCACAGTCAGGCCTGTACTTGAATATGGCATGTCACCCTGGGCCATGGCATCTAAAACAAACACAGAACATCTAGGGGAAGTACAAAATTCAGGCCTTAGATTAATCACTGGAGGGATGAAGACTTCTCCAATCCAGACAATGGAGAGATACACCAACATCCGCTCTCTGAATGACAGACGTGAGGAAAAGGTATTCACTCACAGTGAGAAGCTTCTACGAATGCCAAGTCATCCAATGCATGCCAAACTCCATAGCTTGACAAAGAAAAGGCTGAAAAGAACCAGCTTCATAAACATCTCCAAACATCTGCATCGATGCCATGAAGACCTCCCAAAACAACCTACTGAGATTGAAATGTTAATTGACTATGAGGAGCCAGACGACTGCCATGGAAATATATCTATCTTCACAGAAGTCCCTGAAATAAAAAAGAAAGGCCACCAGACCCCTCAACAACTAAAAACCTTGGCTCAAGAAATGATTGAAGAAAAGTACAACCCGAAAGAGTGGACACGCATACACAGATGGATCCACTGAGGGGGCAGTAAAGAATGGTAGTGGGGGCATTTTTATAAGATTCCTAAATGAAATGATCATCCGAAAGGCCTTCCCAACTGGAAAGATCTCCTCCAATTTCAGGGCAGAAGCTATGGCACTACTGCAAGCCCTGAAAATCTTCACCAGACCTGAACAACAACCACCAGCTAAGATAGTAATCTTCACCTACTGCAGATCATTACTGGAATCAATACAAAACACCAGAAATGATAACATGATGAATGAGATCAGATCTGAGCTTAACATCATCCAAAGGTCATCAACCATTGCCCTTCAGTGGTTACCCTCCCATTGTGGAATCGCTGGTAATGAGAAAAAAAGATGCTCTATCAAGAAGTGGCAGTAAAATGGAACAATACAGCCATCCATTGCCGTATTGGGAAGCAAAAACCATAATCCACAACAAGTACAAAAATCAGTAGAAGGAGGAAGGGGATATATACAGCAGAGATGACCCAATACACCATCTAAACAGATACCAACAGACCACAATGTTCCGCCTGAGAACCGGCCACTGCAGATTACTAGGACATCTCTATCGCCTCAAGATATCCCATACAAATGAATGCCCATGCGGAACAGGAATCCCGACCCCAGAACACATTCTCCAGAACTGTCCAACCCACGATGAACCACGACGTGCGACCTGGCCAAGGAGTGCTGAGCTCCAGCAGAAGCTATGGGGCTGCCGCACCGACCTGGTAAAGACTGTGGACTTCGTCCTGGCAACAGGCCTGCAGATTTAGCATGACTACAAACTGAACGCAGAAGAAGAAGATAGCCCCAGCTCTGTGAGTGGCTGTTGAAGTCTCCGCATACAATCAGTCTTTCTTTTGCTGAGATTGTGTTTAGTGCCAGTGGGTGGTCGCTCGGACAGTAGTAGTTGAGCAGGTGGAATTCTGTACTTTCTGTCCTGAGATGAAGCATCTGGTATTCCCCCCTCTCCATATATGTTTCAAGCTGACATGCACTGATGTTATTCCTCACGAGTGTCAGTATTCCACCCTTTTCCCTGTCTTTTCGGTCAGATCGTTAGCACTGGTAGCCTCTGATTTTGAAGGCTATGTCTTTGTTGAGGTGGGTTTCTTGCAAGCAGCATACATTTACTTGCTCTTCATTCAAGATATTTTCGAGCTCTAATTTTTTGCTGTAGCTGTCTTTTTTACTGTTGAGGCCTTCAGCGTTCCAGTGCATTATTTTAAGTGGTCTTTGCTTTGCTTGGCCAGTAGCTCTATTCTCATGCCTCCTGGCTCCATGGGGCAATTGAGAAGGACCCCCAGTAATAGGGCAGACTATCCTATCGGCTGTCTTCCTCCTGGCCTGGTTCCATTCTAGTCCTCGGTCCTTCAAAGATTGTCTGATGTTGTCCTCCCAGCGGGCTCTGGGTCATCCTGGGGGTCTGGATCCTTGGCTCTTTGTTTCCCATGCTTGTTGTGAGAGATATTACACAAAACAGAATTTATCTCCCTTTTCCAGAATTTTAGGATTTCTGTATAAGAGACACTTACCTACATAAATTCCATATTGATATTTCTTGTTCACCTAACTGTTATTTACTGACTGGAACATACAGTCCCCATTTTGCTAATTATCTTAATGAAAGTTTGTAACCAGTGAAACAATCACACAATCTTTTCAGGGAAAATATGGAAACTGCGTGATTGAACCTTTGAAGCTACATTGAACACCCATTAAAAGAGCATGCATGTCTTTCAGTCTCCTCATGCTGCAGTGTTCACCATGTTAGAAATATTCACACGAGCATTTCAGTAAAATACACACAATGCACTGTTCTTTGAGTGAATATTATCTTGAGTGACCATTATAATTATCCTACATAGAGACTAGTAATCTATTTTATTTAAATTTCACAGATATCTTTGCCAGTAACCTGGCAAGAGATGATGCATAAGTTTAATAGATGATGCATCCGTTTAATAATTTAGTTTCATAATAAAATAAGCCACCTAATACCTTTTCATGCTTTGTTTAACTTTTCACATACTATTAAAACCATAGCCAGAAGACTAAATGTTTTGTTTTTTTAATTATTGTAGGCAGTAATTAAGGTGGATGAGTTTTTATTCTATGCATCAGTTAGAGGATAAAAGATAAAACAGCCTTCCTGTTATCACGAGACGCCACCAGTTTCTTGTGATTTCATCTTTTGTCGTGATAGTCAACAAAACATAAGAATAATCATTTGATCACATAGGTCTATACATTCCTGATACAGTGTTTGCTGATAGTCAGTTTTATGATTTGCTCATGCAAGGTAGGAATCCAATTTTAAAGTATAAGTTCAGGACACAGGCTATCAAGGCAAACATTTTACAGATAACTACATACACGAAAGAAAATTTTTGATTAAAGAGCTGTTAAGTAAGTCAAATTACACACTGTTTACCTGTTCCAACTTTTCAGGCTTCTAAACGTGCTGCAGATGCATTATTTTGATGGGTATACATGCTCATGGTGTGTTGAGGGTTGCTTTGTGGTGTGTAATCTTCTTAGCTATTTTAGTTGTGGCCAGGGTGATTGCATCATTCAGCATCCCCAAGTAAAGATACATTAAGATATGTCATATGCAAATGATGATCAGAAACTTAGTAACTAAAAAACAATCTGCGCCTAGCCTGGGGCTAGGAGGATGTGTTCCTTATAAGCATGGTATTTACCACTTACATGTGTCTTTCAGAGTGTGGCCATTGCAACTTATATTTATGGATAAGTATACCTCCGGACCTGTGTGTCTAGAGATTTAAATGCGTTCTTTAAAGAGAGAGATTATATATTCAATAATAGTCCATTTGTGTGATGGCAGAGTTGGCCAATAATTAACATTTTAAGAATTAAATGATGTGTCAAGCTAAAATGGAAAAAAGAATAGATTTAAATATAATATGCTGGCGAAGCTATGATTAAATTCATGCAGATGGAGGAAAGTGTGCAGGAATGCACTATACTTTTTTTTTCTTAACCAGCGGCACTTCGGCTTTCAGCCCTTAAGCCCAATGACATGTCATTGTGAAGCTGGGGAGCCTGGGGACTTTCCTTCCAACCCGATCAGGAGCTTTGCTCCTTCCCATCCACAGAGGGTTTATCTCAGGAGCCGTTCAGGTTATTCAGTCAAAATCCCGTTCGATCACACTTGGGCTTGAACCTTGAACACCTGATCACCAGCGCAATGTGGTAACCATTACACCAGCTCCCTTCATTCATAACCCTCCACTCCCAAAGGAGCATAGGCTTTCAACAAACACATGCCAAGTCCTCCTGTCACGTGCCATCATCTCAAGTTCTTTCCACGTTCTCCTCATCATTTTCACCTCTGTTTCCAGCTCTCTTCTCCATGTGCTTCTTGGTCTACCTCTGCCTCTCTTGTCCTGGGGGTTCCAGAACAAGGACTGCCTTGTAATGCTGTTGACAGGTTTCCTCAGTGTGTGTCCTATCCATCGCCATCGTCTTCTTCTCATCTCTTATTCCACTGGCACTTGTCTAGTTCTTGTCCTCAGTTCCACATTGGTAACCTTGTCATACCATTTTAATCCCTCTACTCTGCGCAAGCACCCATTTATGAAAGTCTGTAGCTTTTTGGTTGATGTTCTCCATGTCTCAGAGCCATACAATAGGACTGACTTCACATTTGAGTTGAAGATTCTTATTTTCATGTTGAATCCGATTTCGCTTGATCTCCATATATTTCCCAATGCAATGAAAGCTCCTCTTGCTTTTTGTATTCTTAATTTTATATTACTGTCTGTCCCTCCAACTTTGTCTATATTGCTGCCAAGATATGTTTACGATTCTGCATCTTGTATTGGTGTTTCTTCAAGTTCAACCCTGTTATCATTACCTGCATTTATTCTCATTATTTTTGTCTTTTCCCTGTGTATTTTCAGACCCAATTGCTGTGACCTCTCATCAAGTGTTTTCAATTTGTCCTGCATCTGATTACGGTTATGGGACAGAAGAGCCAAGTCATCAGCAAAATCCAGATCATCCAACTACTTAGTCAGAGTCCACTGGATTCCATTTCTGTTGTGTGTTGTCGATGATCTCATAACCCAGTCTATTGCTAGTAAGAAAAGAAATGGAGACAAGAGGCATCCCTGTCACACTCCTGTTCTTATCCCAAACAGTTCTGTAAGCTTTCCTTCATGAAGAACTCTGCATGTCATGTCTTCATATGTTTTCTTTATTAAATAATGATCTTCAGGGGAACTCCATAATGCCTCATCAATTTCCAAAGTGATTCTCTGTCTACACTGTCAAATGCCTTTTTGTAGTCCACAAATCCAATGTAAAGTGGTGAATTCCATTCCAGATTTTGTTCAACTATTATTCTCAAAGTGGCTATCTGGTCTGTATATGTTTTGTCGAAAACCTGCCTGTTTATCTCTCAGTTTCTTGTCTATGGACTCTTTTAATCTCTCAAGGATAACCCTATTTAATACTTTTCCTGGCAACTGATAGTAACATTATTCCTCTATAATTTGTGCACTCTTGTAAATTTCCCTTCTTAGGCAACTTAACCAGATATCCTTCCTTCCATTCTGCTGGTATCTCTTCCTTTTCCCAGACTTTACCACGTAATTTATATAACATCTCAGTAGCCGTGTCGATATCTGCTTTGATGGCCTCTGCTGGAATGCCATCAGGTCCAGACGCTTTTCCATCTCTTAGAAGCGTTATGGCTTTCTTTATTTCTTCCTTCGTTGGTCTCAACATTAATTTGTATCTACTTCTTTTGCTGGCTGGATGTCACAGCTGTAAATGTTTGTGGAGCTGTTTTCCATTGACGAAGGTCTTCAAAATATTCTGTCCACCTATCATTTGCTCTTGTAAATTGAACGTCGAGCAGTTTTCCATTCTTGTAACCTTTAATGAGGCAACATTTGTTTGCTTGTGACTTTTCTTCCCTGTTAGCTTGTTTGTGACGGCTAAACACTCTCAACCAATTTCCTTTGGCTGCAGCATCTTCTGCCTCTCTTGCCAACTCCTCAATATACTTCCTCTTGTCTCTTTTGATACTTCTTTTTACTTCTTTGTTTGCTTCTGTGTACACTTCTTGAGCCTTGGCTTTGGAACTTCTGGTTTTGCTTGTGTTTAAATCTGCTTTCTTGTTTTTCCTGTCTTTTATCTTATTGATGGTTTCTGTTGTTATCCATTCTTTTTGTTGTCGTTCCCTTTTCCCCAGTATTTCTTCACATGTCTCATTCCATACAGTTTTTATTTGCTGCCAATAGTCTTGGGAGTGGAGGGTTATGAATGAATTCTCTACATCTTCCAGCTGTTGGAGCACTTGGAATTTGTTGGATATTGTGACCACAAATTTGTCTCTTGTTTCTTGATTTCTTAGATGTCCTACATTAAATTGTTGTCTATAATTTTGCACTGTTGCATATCTCTTGAGTTTCATATTTACTTTGGCTATCAGATGGTGGTGATCTGATGCCACATCTGCTCCTCTATATACCTTTACATCCTGCAATGATTGAACTTCTTGTTTATGCATATATACCTCTACACCTCACGGTAGAAGGGGAACGACTAAGTAAGTAAGTAAGTTTATGCATATATGATCAATCTGATTTTCTGTTCTATGGTCTGGTGATATCCATGTTTCCTTGTGTATTCTCTTATGTGGAAACATGCTTTCTCCTATAGCCAGTTGATTTGAAGCACAGAAGTTTGAAAATAGTTCCCCATTTTCATTCATTATTCCTAGCACATGTTTTTCCATGACTTCTTCAATGCCGGTGTTGACTGTACCTTATCTTTGCATTTATGTCACCCATCAAAATTGTGATGTCTCTTCTTTTTACTTTTTCCATAATATCCTGTAGTCTAGTATATCATGCTTCTTTCACAGACTCTTCTTTGTCATTAGTTGGTGCATAACATTGGATGACATTTACATGTATTTTCTTTTTAGCTGTTTTAAAAGTAGTTGTTATTATTCTGGGTCCAACAGCTTCCCATTCAATGAGTGCTTTCTGTGCTTCTTTAGATAACATAAGAGCTACCCCTTCACTATGGTGTGAACTTTCATCTTCATGTCCTGAGGACAGCACCAATTCACCTGTGATGAGTTTCTTCTTGTCTACCACCTTCCACTTTGTTTCACACATTCCCAGAACCTCGATTTTATATTTCCACATTTCTGCTGCCACTTGTGCCACTTCCCCTTGTTCATTTAATGTCCGAACATTCCAGGTGCCTAATCTGGAAGTTCTCCTAGAAGAAAGAAGGTTAGTCAGTAACACAGACTCCTTTCGGCTTTCTCTGTGTTGCATTATATGCCTCGTTGTTAGAGGACCTTCCCCTGTCTTGGATGGCTGTGTTTTATTTTCCTTAATTGACTTGTCCTTGTTTGTCGGCTCCCTTGTGTAGGATATAAACTGTATCAATTGTCAATAGATGCGAATGTTAGCATGAGAATTAAGGCTAATCGCCATGAACTGATAATGTAATTAGGGCACAATAATTACGCATGCTGTTGAATTAAATCAAGATTGACTTGAGTCATTATAATTGTGTAACAGAATGAAGTTCATCTTGACTATTGTCAAAACTGTGTATGTAATAAACTATAATCAGTCGTCTTCGCTGGAGTTGTGGTTGATTCTTTAAATTACATGGATTACTTGAATTACATTACAAAGTTGTTGAAAAACGTTTGACCTTACTAACATTCAAAGATTATCAGAAAAAAACGTTAAGCTTTGACAACCCTAGTGACACTTGGTTTATTAACAAAGAAAATCGTTAAGAATAAGAATATAAAGACAACAAAAATGAGAACCCAAAAAAAGTTGAGAATATTTGTTCTTGAATAAATACCAAGAAGTACTTCAGCATTTATTGCTTCATACTCAGAACATATATGAACACATCATTGATCTCAGTATCTAATAATAAAAGACCCTCAACATTTTGGGGCCAAATAAACAGTTCTCAGCTGTGTTACTAACTGCTACAATTGATTTATAAATGCAATAGCAACATTTTTGGTAGAAAAGCTGCTGGTAATGTACTAAAAAAAAAAACATTCAGCTTCAGAGCGCCCATTTGACAGTGGTAGAGCACTGGTCTCTCGAGGCAAAGGTACTGTGTTTGATTCATGGTATCATCACACTTCAGTGTATCCAGCTGTAACTGGGTACCTGACTTTGCTCTTGAGTTAGGGAAGGAAAAGGCAGTGAGGAAGGGAACTGGTCAACCCCACCTCTCAGTGCTGAACCTAGTATAGTGAAGTCTCTAACACTTCACTTCCCTTCTGCAGTATCTGCTATGGGACCACCTTTACTTTATTCAGTTTCAGGTAACTAATTATATTGACTGTTTAATTGTAGCCCATATTTCTACTCAGATTGTGAGAAGTGCAAGATGAAGTATGAAGGAGACTGTCCGGAGCATGGACCACTCATCTATATTGATAATGCTGAGGTAATGTGTTTATTAGAAGCAAATGAATCATTGCATGAATCTCAGACAACCACATCTGGAAGTTATCATATCACAGATAAATAGACCATTGAAGTTATTAACCACAGATTTTTATTATCACATAATGGATAATCACATATTTCAGTCAATCAAATAAACATCTCACCCGTGTGTTACCGGGGCCCGAAAGAGGAGCAAAGAATGGTAACACTTTTCCCTTCCATGTATGTCATAGATAGCGACTAAAGAGGGTTGGGAATGGGGCTGGTTACCCCATCCTGTAAAAAATTTAAACCACAAAAACTTCAACAAACATGGACAAGTCAATTAAGGAAAATAAAACACAGTCATCCAAGACAGGGGAAGGTACTGTCGTAGGGAGGCGTATGATGGGACACAGAGAAAGCCAAAAGGAGTCTGTGTTACTGACTAACCTTCTTTCTTCTAGGAGAACTTCCTCTTTCAGGCCCCGGTAACACGCGGGTGAGCCAGCAGAAGAAGAGCTACAAATTAACTGTGAAAGACCAACGAAGGAAGAAATAAAGAAAGCCATAAAGCTTCTAAGAGATGGAAAAGCGGCTGGACCTGATGGCATTCCAGCAGAGGCCATAAAAGCAGATATCGACACGGCTACAGAGATGTTATATAAATTAATTGGTAAAGTCTGGGAAAAGGAAAAGATACCAGCAGAATGGAAGGAAGGATATCTGGTTAAGTTGCCTAAGAAGGGAAATTTACAAGAGTGCACAAATTATAGAGGAATAATGTTACTATCAGTGCCAGGAAAAGTATTAAACAGGATTATCCTTGAGAGATTAAAAGAGTCCATAGACAAGAAACTGAGAGATGAACAATCAGGTTTTCGATAAAACAGATCCTGTACAGACCAGATAGCCACTTTGAGAATAATAGTTGAACAAAGTCTGGAATGGAATTCACCACTATACACCGGATTTGTGGACTACGAAAAGGCTTTTGACAGTGTAGACAGAGAATCACTTTGGAAATTGATGAGGCATTATGGAGTTCCTCTGAAGATCATTAATTTAATAAAGAAAACATATGAAGATATGACATGCAGAGTTCTTTACAAAGGACAGCTTACAGAACCGTTTGGGATAAGAACAGGAGTGTGACAGGGATGCCTCTTGTCTCCATTTCTTTTCATACTAGCAATAGACTGAGTTACGAGAACATCGACAACACACAACAGAAATGGAATCCAGTGGACTCTAACTAAGCAGTTGGATGATCTGGATTTTGCTGATGACTTGGCTCTTCTGTCCCATAACCGTAATCAGATGCAGGACAAATTGAAAACAGTCGATGAGAGGTCACAGCAATTGGGTCTGAAAATACACAGGGAAAAGACAAAAATAATGAGAATAAATGCAGGTAATGATAACAGGGTTGAACTTGAAGAAACACCAATAAAAGATGTAGAATCGTACATATATCTTGGCAGCAATATAGACAAAGTTGGAGGGACAGACAGTGATATCAAATTAAGAATACAGAAAGCAAGCAGTGGCGTATTCTCTATGTGTGCTGTGTGTACTGTGCACACCTATGCGCGAAGGAAAATAAAAATTTAATTTATTATTCTATAAAATATTTCTCCTCTAAGTTCTGCTTTCGGACCGCACGCATCAGGATAACGGATTTTCCCGCATAGAATCTACGAGTACATCTAGTTTCAGTTTCACAGACGCGTTTTATAGTGCAGTTTTTATTGGTTGTAGCAATCGCCCGAAGTTTCTCGGGTAATTCCGTCACAATGCATGCTGGACCGTTCGGATTCACGTCTAATAACTGGTTTGTGTGAACCGGGGTCATGGGCAGATACGTCAATACAATGCGAACATGCGTGCGGTGGCCTAGCAGCTCTCGAGTTGTAAAAATCGGCTGTGTCCGTCCAGTGTTTTTTGTGATTAATTTTTGTTAGTTACCGGGAATGCAGATTATTACAGTGACAGTGAGTTTCAAGTTGTAAGTTAATTAGTATTTCGGAGATAATTGACATATACCACTAATAACTATCGTTGCGTAATTGAATATAGATGGTTTTTAAATTAAGAGGGGAAGAAGTTAAATAGTAGGCGTACATATTCATTTTAAGTAGCAGCGCGCCTAGCTCGCATTACCAGGATACACCACTGAAAGCAAGAGGAGCTTTCATTGCATTGGGAAATGTATGGAGACCAAGAGAAATCAAATCCAACACGAAAATAAGAATCTTCAACTCAAATGTGAAGTCAGTCCTACTGTATGGCTCGGAGACATGGAGAACAACAAAGACAACAACCACAAAGCTACAGACTTTCATAAATGGGTGCTTGCATAGAATAGAAGGATTAAAATGGTATGACAAGGTTACCAACGTGGAACTGATGACAAGAACTAAACAATTGCCAGTGGAACAAGAGATGAGAAGAAGACGATGGCGATGGATAAGAAACTCACTGAGGAAACCCGTTGATAGCATTACAAGGCAGTCCTTGTTCTGGAACCCCCAGGGCAAGAGAGGCAGAGGTAGACCAAGAAGCACACGGAGAAGAGAGCTGGAAACAGAAGTGAAAATGATGAGGAGAACGTGGAAAGAACTTGAGATGATGGCACGTGACAGGAGGACTTGGCATGTGTTTGTTGAAGGCCTATGCTCCTTTGGGAGGGGAGGGTTATGAATGAATGAATTAAACAAACATCTAAGTGATCACTTCACAGACAATCACACATTTAAGTTGTCACAACAAAGAGAACCATATAGTTCAGTTATCAGTCAAAGACAACCTCATCATAAGTAATATTTAAAAATAGTTATTCGAGAGTTTTACTGTGATACAGGACAAAGAAATAGACTTTGTTACAGCTATATTGTCTGTCAATCAGACAATATCCTTTCGTTACCCTTTTATATACCTTCAGTTGTAATTCTTTCCTTGACTTCCTCATAATTTTCATTTCTCCGGTTCTTTTCTCCATGTGTCTTTGGCTGTTGACTGATGAAGCAATTAGTGACCAACATGCCTGGTAGCATCTTCTAGGGCACAACAAACTGTCCCCACTTTGCCCAGTCAGCAGCCATCCTTCATGTGGTGCCACAACTCTGGTTCATGATTTGCATCTCTGATTTCACAGTTGTCTGCCAAGTTGCTTTTGGTTGATCTCTCTTTTGCCTTCCTTCTATGGTCCGAAGCATGCCAGTTCAAGTAATGCCAGGGTCTCTTGAGGATGTGGCCAACCCAATTCCAGAAACTGCCCACCCCGATAATGAGCATTTCTTCTTGGTTGCTCTGAGCTAGCAATTCTTGATTGGTTATGGTATTTGGTCAGAATTTTCCTCAGGCATGTTGTGTGGAAAGAGGACAGTTTGGACATTTCCTTTTCTATTACTTTATCATCAAAGCCTTACAGAAGTACAGAAAATTAACTCTTTGACTCCTGACCAACGTTTACAGCATTGCAAAATGCAATGCACCGTGCCCACGCAACGGTCAGAGTGTTGTTTTTAGTTTATTACGAATAAACACCAAAAATCGTCCATTTAATGCAGTTCATATTTTAAAACTCAAAGAATGACTTCTGCTACTATTTAAACAACTAATTTGAGTGTAGTTAAGCAGCACCTGTGCGTGTTTTGATGTTATTATCCCAATTTGTGTGATTAATCGCATGTCAGCTTTTTTGTTGTTATTGATAGAGAAATATGTCACACTTTATATTTACATTTTCTAAGTCTCCTAAGTGAATAATTATGTCAAGCTACTTAGAAACGTTACTGACATTGATGATGATTGTTTGGTAATCACAGTTTATTGTCAAAAAACATAATCAGTGCAGAAATGCTAGACACATTAGATTTAGTTGATGAGTGGGCATAGTCATATCCTGGCCGATAAAAAAGCAACAAAACTAGACCTGCCGTAACATCTAATCACAAATCCTAGGTAGAAGATGAAGCTAGGGATACTATTAAAACATTAAACAAATGTAAAAAGTTTTTATATGATGTTATTCTTCTTTAATTGTTTTAAAATTCCGTAATGCAAGATTGCATAATTTATTTGTTTCTTATAAGGGACCTCAGTAAAAACTGGTGTGAATAACACTAAATGTACTAACTTTGGCCATAAGCAATGTTTTTTTACTATGTAGAATGGATTACCTTGATGTTTGAAAACTAAAAAGAAAGTTTTATTGTCTACAACAGTAATTTGTCTTTGGTAAGATCGTATTCTACTGTAAACTTTTTAGTATTTTTCAATTTTACATGCAAAATGTTTTAAGTATACCAAACATACTTGTGTTAATACTACCAAAGACATATATTACAAATTTCTATCTATTTCCCTACAGTTTGGTATATAATAAGTACATGTTCCCAGAAAAGATTAACATAAAATTTACACTAAAAGACAGTACACTTCACAGTTTAGAATTCTTCAAAAAATAATTACTGCACAGGGTGGAAAATAATTATGGAGTCAAAAAGTTAAGAGAACTCTCATTCATATTTTAATTTAGTGTTTGTGCTGTACTTGGAAGATTTCCAGATGTTGTTTAGATTGACAAAGGCTGTTCTGGCTATATTTATTAGGTTACTGATGTCTTTCTGCCATCTAAGTGTACTATGCTACCTAAGTATGATTGTGTTTGTATTTTCTAACTTTTGATCCCTTATTTTTATGGGTGCAGAATTTCTTACATTGAGTGCCATGACTTCTGTCTTCTTGAGATTAATGTTTTGTCCCATATGTTAGCTATGTTTATTCAGTCAGTCTTTTGTGAGTGTACGAGTAATGTAGTAACACTTGCTTATTCTAGATCCTCTATTGTAGAGAATGCTGTCCTGAGGGCCATCCTCTTTTGACTGGAACATCATCCAGTCTACTTTAGATGTGTACAATTTGAACATATCGGTCAACTATTGATTTTATAGCTTAAAATTATTGGTATGTTCAAATATAAATAAACTAGCAACAACCTGCCAAAATTGGCAGGTTGTTAATAATAGTGTGTTGTTTCTGTTACACGTATTACATTGCTGCTTCTTCTATAGTCTCGCTTGCTCGCTGTGAATCACGCGATCATCTCTTCTTTTTAGCCATCTTATCATTTTGATCCATAATAATAAGTCTGTAATACTTTAAATTAAAAATTTTTTCTTGAAGAAACAATCCAAAATCCTACATTTTTAAGAAAAATGATGAGTTAAATCGATTTCCCGAATGAAACTGGACAGAAGAGTATTTTGATTGTCTGTTGATTTAATGCACACCGTCACACTTTTCTATTTTCGTGAGAGTACATACCACAGTTGCACCCCTTTAGCTGTGGTCGAAAGTCAATGCACTCTCTCGAAAATAAAAAAAGTGCGCAAATGACGGTGTGCAAAGTGGGACTGACCGACCGACCAAGTACTTACGGCAGCAATTATGTATTTTGACGATTACTTTATTAAACTATTTCAGACTCATATCACTTTATTTCAGAAAATTGAAGTATGACTTGGCATTCATACGAAAACCAATTGCCTTGCTGTGAAAGTAAATCGCAAAAGAACAAAAATTTTTACTGGCTTCCAGACAGCAAGTATGGACCACATAAAGGCCGAAATACTTGTGTCCATTATTGTGTTATGAAAGAACAACACAGAATAGATTGGTATATCAAAGTCATGGATGGGTGAACTCTTAAATAAATAATATAGGAGACCGGAGTCATGTGAATAATGAATAAATAAGTGAATAAATATACTGTAGATAATTAACAGGCACTTGTTGGACATAAAGGAAGTCACTATACGACATGACACTAAATGTGGGCAGTCCTGAGCCAATAACAGTAAGAAACCAGAAGTTAGAACAGACAGACACATTTACTTACCTAGGATGCATAGTAACACCTGACGGCGGAACAAGCAAGGACATTAACAACAGAATGAATAAAGCGAGAACAGCCTTTGCTGTTCTCAACAACATTTGGAAGTCTTCCCAGTACAGCACAAACACCAAATTAAGACTGTATGAGAGCTGTGTACTTTCTGTGCTTCTCTATGGTGCGGAATGTTGGAGAGTAACAGAGAAGGAAATGTCGAAACTGTCCTCCTTCCACACAATCTGCCTAAGGAAAATTCTCAGAATCTTTTGGCCAAACACCATCAGCAACCAAGAACTACTTATTCGGAGTAACCAGGAGGACATGCACACCATCATAGCTGGCAGACGCTGGAGTTGGGTTGGCCACGTCCTCAGAAAGGACCCTGATACCATCACAAGAACAGCTATGCTATGGACTCCCGAGGGAAAGCGAAAGAGAGGCCGACCAAGAACAACTTGGCGTAGAACTGTGGAAGCTGAGATGCAAAGAATGAACCACAGTTGGGGCACTGTACGAAGGATGGCCGCCGACCGAGCAAAGTGAAATCAATTTGTTGCTGCCCTACAAGATGCCACCAGGCATGATGGCCGCTGACTGCTTTGACAGTTGGTGGTTATGGATCAAAGAAGATACAACAGAAAAGAAATATAAGTGATAATGCTTAAGGAGATCGAACTGAAGACCATCCAAATAGTACCATTGCCTTGCTGTGAAAGTAAATTGTAAAATTATGAACATCCAATTATGCCCACCAAAAAAAGTACATAACTGGCTAAGATCATTCTCATGACACCCACACAACTACGGTATACATGTCCCTTGAGCGACCCAGACAATTTAAATGTGCAATCACTAATATAACTATCATATCAGCAAGTATAGATCAAATAAAGGTCACCATTGGTTTACTCTTCTGTGCTAGTGGTTATCATTTCTGATGCTTGACCTTGCTCACCATCAAGGAGTTCTGAGAAATATTCTTTCCATTACTTCCTTTGGGGCAGTAAGCAATTTGCCTTGCTTGTCCTTTTCAATTTAAGATGGCACTGTTTTTCCTTCCTCATGTTATTTAAAGTTGTGTTGAACAATTTGTGGTTTTCTTGAGCATCTTTTTCTTGCTTTTCTCCACAATCTTCCTATGATTTCTGTTTTGCTGCTAGCACCTTGTTCTTTGCTTTTGTTCTGAGTATTACATATTCTTTATATGTCTCTGTTTTTCGTGCCATGTTTTTAGCTCCGAAATGTTGTTTGAATGTCTTTTTCTTCTCTGTTATTTTCTCTTTAACTTCCTCTGCCCACCAAGGTGTCCTCTTTCTCTTCATCCCAAGTCGGACTTCACCACATGCTTCTGCTGCAGCTGTCTTTATGATGTCCTTGAATTTCAGCCAGAGGGTTTCCAGGTCATCAGGTTGTTCTTCTGCGGTTTCTCACAGCTGTAGCAATAAGCCCCTGATATCTGGTCTTAACTTCTGGCTTTCTGAGCTTGTAGGTCTTAATGCTCATTTCTCCTGTTCATTTACTTAGCTTTTTGTGTGATGGTAGGCAATTCCTAGGCCAAGCAACTCATTCAGTTGATCTTTTAATTGTTAGCAGGTAGTGATCACTTCCGATCTCTGGCCCTCTCCAGACTCTAGCATCTTGGACATATTTGAATGAGCTCTTCCTAACTGTGGCATAGTTGATCACTGACTTCTCATTCTTTGTTGGTTCACATCTAGTTTATGCATGTATGCGCTTATGGGGGAACTTTGTGTTTGTAATGACATGGTTTTGCTCAGTGGAGAATCTAAGGAGCCGCTTTCTATTGTTATTAAGTGCATCTTCTCCATACTTTCCGATATCTCCATCACATCTAGCATGGTCATTTCCAACTCTGGCATTGAAATCTCTGAGCAGGATAATTTAATTCAGGCAGTCATCCACTGTCTTTTGAAGCAGCTTAAAGAATTCCTCCTTGACCTCTGCTCGCTCATCTTCTTTGGCCCATACACAATGACATGGATGACTATGGTTTCTCCTTCTTTTAGCTTTAGCACCATAATGTGCTCTGAGACAGAGTTTTCTTCCCCCCCGCCCCCTGATACTATCCTTTTGGTTTTTAGCCACAGTACAATTCACACCCCCTTTAGCTTTTACAGATGTGAGGACTCCACTGTAGAGCAGCATGTTGGCATCGAGATCCATAACTCTTTGTCCCTTTTTCTTTGTTTCTGTTAAAGCCAGGATTTCTAGTTATGCTTCCCTCATCTCCTCCATCAGCTCCTCTTCTTTCCTATTTATACTCCTTTTATTCCATGTTCTATAAGTTGTAGCCCAATCTAGTTTGTTGCCTTTAGGATCAGTCCAGTTTTCTCTCTTGCATTTCATGTAATCAGGTTTTTAGGCAAATTGGTGATTAGCCAAATGTGCCTTCGCATGATGGAGGGGCTGCCTCCTTATGGCCTGTACCTGTTAATTACCTATATTTATTTACTTATTTGTTCGTTATTCACAGGACTAAGGTCTCCTTTATTATTTATCCTTTTTCTACAGCAAGGAAATATATCTTACAATGAATGCATTGAATTTTTTTATTCATCCACATTATTTGTCAGGTTGATCCTTGGCATGACTGCACTAAAGATCTCAAAAGTCATCCCCAAGAGATTGACAACATGGATAGAAGAATTAAGGAAGAAGAATCTAGCTTATGTCTAGAAAATGAAGGTAAACGTTTAGATGATTGTACAGTACATGTTGTTTAATTAAGGCTGATGAGCATTTTGCTTTTTCACAGTCAATGCCAAGTTGAAGAATTTGCATAAGTGGTGTTATATAGAGTGATTGTGTTTATTGGAAAGGGGAAGGGGCAGGCTCTAACCTTCTTCTTTCTGTGGTGAATCCTGGACAAGTGAGTATTATCACTAAAGACTTGCCACTTCAGAAGTAGTGATCTTTTAAAAAAATTTCAAATACAATCTTGAAACTTGATTGAAATAAGCTGATTTCTTTTTAAAATAACTTTGACATTTAAAAAAAAAAGAAACTGACATTTATAATGAATAAGTTTATTACATAATTCTAGTTCTGTCAACATTTGTATAATGCAAATGCATTCTTGCTTTGAGTATAGACCAAGCTGTTCTGTCAACAGACAAGTGTGCAATATTTTTTGTAATAAAAATTTGAAGAAAACAATTTCCGAATTCAATACTTTACCTACTTTTCCCTTCCATCACTGCCACAAAGCGAAGAAGGGAGCTGAAGAGTGCTTTCTTGACTCTGTGAGCCGATGTTGTCTATCCATTTACAGGTTTTCCCAATGCTCTGAAACCAGATCTTTTGCTGTCGTTGACATGTAGTAGTAGTTTATTGGGCACTATTATCGTAAGATGGAAAAACCACTTAATTTTCTGTCTCTCTATATACTTGATGCAGGATGCAGTTCCTACAATTTTTATGATGTCATCATTTCTCATTCTGTCTTTCCTGGTTACATTAATGGCTTTTCTTAAACATCTCATCTGACATGATGTGATTTTACTGTCTTGTGCTTGGGCCAGGGACCATATTTGACACTAAAAGCAAAGAACTAATAAGAATATACTATGTATCAGCCGTCGTTTAGTTTCCATAGTGATGTTCTTTGATGTTTGAGCAATGGTGACAGTTGGTAGGTAAGTCACTGCACTGGCTTTTTGACATCTTGTGTTTTAATCTCCTTGTCAAGTCTGTCATTTTCAGTCAAAATGCTTCCTAGGTTTTTGAACTCTGGAACCTGCTTAAGCCTGTTGTTGATATGTATGTTAAGTGGGCCTGGTGAACTGCTAATCTTCATAGTTTCTGTCTTTGATGTGTTGATCTTCATGTTGTATCTTCCACATGTTGAATTAAATGCATATGAATGTTTTTGCTATTGGTTTTCTTCTTCCTACATTATACTTTTGCCATCTGCAAGAAAAATAACTCATTCAGTTGGTTATGTTCTTCACTTTCTGCATTTTCTTTAACTTCTAGGTTTGTTTCTAATATTATTTTGTCCATATAAACGTTGAATAATAATGGTGATAGAACACAGCTTTGTCAAACTTTGTGGGTATATCAAATTTGTTAGTGGTTTGTCATTGTTTCATGTATGGCACTGAGCTCTCGTGTTATCTTACAGCTGCTCCTGTATTCCATAGTCTTCTAATACTGACCAATGTTTATTTTTATACTCTCTTTTGAAAGCCTTTTCCTTACTTACTTACTTAGTCGTTCCCCTTCTACCGTGAGGTGTAGAGGTGTGGAAGAGAGAGCGCCAGACTATCCTATCAGCTGTCTTCCTCCTGGCCTGGTTCCATTCTAGTCCTCGGTCCTTCAAAGATTGTCTAATGTTGTCCTCCCAGCGGACTCTGGGTCGTCCTGGGGGTCTGGATCCTTGGCTCTTTGTTTCCCATGCTTGTTGTGGTAGCCGATCTTCTCCCATTCTGCAGACATGGCCAAACCATCTTAGTTGGGACTGTTCTACTTGGGTCTGCAGGGGGTGGCATTTAAGGCCTTGACGTATCGTCTGGTTGCGTGCCATGTCTCTTCTTGTTACTTCAACCACCTTCCTCAGATACCTCATTTCTGAGGTTTGGATCTGGCTTTTATGGGTTGTAGTCATTGCCCATGACTCGCATCCATATGTCAAGACTGGGACATAGGTGGATCGGTATACAGCCATCTTTGTTTTCTTACCAACCTCTCTCTTGCTGAGGAATCCTCGATTTATGGCCTGAAAAAGTCTCCCAGCTGCTGCTTTTCGAGTGGCCAACTCTTCTTTGGTGCCTCCCTTTCGGTCAATAAAAGCTGAAAGCCTTTTCCTTGTATATAAATACTATATTCAGATCACTGTCATATTCACTTGTTCTTTTGCTTAACCATCTTAAGGTGGACAAAGCATCAGTATATCTCATTCCATCCCTGAATCCATACTGGGACCCGTTGAACTGTGGTTCAACTTTGTGACTTATTATTTGCTCAAGAATTTTTGCAAATAATATTTTAGTGACATTTCTGTTTATATGTCACCTTCCCTTTTATTACCCTTTTTTCCAGATTGGTAATAAAAGGCTTTTTTTCAGTCTTCTGTGACTCTTCAATTAACCCCTTATCACTAGCCTTAGCTTGCCATTTTTGAATTTCAGACATACTTTTTCTATGATCCTTAGCCACAGACTGTCAGAGCAGTCAGTAGCCATCATACCTGGTAGCATCTTGTAGGGCAGCAACAAACTGCTTCCACTTTGCTTGGTCGGTGGCCATCCTTCGTGCAGTGCCCCAGGTCTCATTCTTTGCATCTTGACCTCCACAGTTCTCCGCCAAGTTGTTTTTGGTCTGGTTTTATTTCGCCTCCCTTCATTTGCCATAGCATAGCTGTGCTTGTGATGGTGCCAGGGTATCTTCTGAGGACATGGCCAACCCAACTCCAGCGTCTGCCAGCTATGAGTGTGGGCATGTCCTTTTGATTGCTCCGAGTAAGCAGTTTTCATTGGTAATGGTATTCAGCCAAAAGATTTGGAGAATTTTCCTTAGGCAGATTGTGTGGAAGGAGGACGATTTTGACATTTCCTTCTCTGTAACTCTCCAGCATTCTACACCATAGAGAAACACAGAAAGTACACAGCTCTCATATAATCTTAATTTGGTGTTTGGGCTGTACTGAGAGGACTTCCAGATGTTGTTTATACTAGCAAAGGCTGTTCTCACTTTATTCATTCTATTGTTGATATATTTGCTTGTTCTGCCATCTGGTGTTACTATGCATCCTAGGTATGTAAATGTGTCTCTCTGCTTCCAAATTGAAAATAAAATAATTTATGATCACAAGTACTTGGAAACTGAAACAAGATGAGCATTCAGATGCTTTACTAGGAGACAAGAGTAATAAAATAATTGTAATGGCGATCAAGAAAGATGGTACCTTTGGTCCTGAACAAACACAAGAAGACAACACTAAAGCAAGAATGACTGAAAGTGAATTACCTTTTTTTTTTTTTTTCTTCAGACTATCAAGAAGGGACAGCAGAAGTTTGTAGAGCTCTGAATGATTGTCTGCTGACATTGTGTAGTGAAAACTGTGGTAAAGAGTCAGATAAAGTGTTTCCACTGTCTGAAAAAAATGCTCAGCTAAGTAAGATTAACATAACTGATGATGATGCACTGCGAAGTAATGTACAAATTAAAAGTTCCATGAAAATGCTTTGCAGTAAGAAGCCTTGCAATTGTGGTATTTGTGGCTTTCAGTTTATTAGTTGCAGTGATCTAAATAAACACAGACGATTACATGCAGGAGGGAAGCCTTTCAAATGTGATGTGTTTGGTGCAAATTTTGCAGATGTTTCCACATTAACAGCACACAAAAGAATGCAGACAGGAGATAAACCTTTCAAATGTGATGTTTGTAATGCATGTTTAACTAAATCTGGATATATGAAAGATCGTAAGACAATACATATAGGAGAGAAGCCTTACACATGTGATATTTGTTGGGCATCTTTTGCAGAGGCTTCCACACTGAAAATACACAGAAGAGTACATACAGGAGAAAAGCCTTGCAAGTGTGATGTTTGTGGTGCATCTTTTGCTAAGGCTTCCTCATTGAAAATGCATACAAGAGTACATACAGGAGAGAAACCTTACAAGTGTGATTTTTGTGGTGCATCATTTGCTCATAATAAAAACCTGAAAGTTCACAAAAGAATACATACTGGAGAGAAGCCTTACAAATGTGATGTTTGTAATGTACATTTTGCACGAACTGAAAACCTGAATAAACACAAAAGAAAACATACAGGAGATAAGCCTTACAAGTGTTATATTTGTGGTGCATCATTTGCAGAGGCTTCCACACTGAAAATACACAGAAGAGTACATACAGGAGAAAAGCCTTGCAAGTGTGATCTTTGTGATGCATCATTTGCTCATAATAAAAGCCTGAAAGACCACAAAAGAACCCACACTGGAGAGAAGCCTTACAAGTGTGATGTTTGTGGTGCATCTTTTGCACAGGCTTCCACATTTAAAACACATAGAAGATTACATACAGGAGAGAAGCCTTACAAGTGTGATGTTTGTGATGCATCTTTTGCACAGGCTTCCACATTGAAAATACATAGAAGAGTACATACAGGAGAGAAGCCTTACAAGTGTGATGTTTGTGGTGCATCTTTTGCAGATGCTTTCACTCTGAAAATACATAGAAGAGTACATACAGGAGAAAAGCCTTTCAAGTGTGATCTTTGTGATCTATCATTTGCTGATAATAAAAACCTAAAAGCCCACAAAAGAACCCACACTGGAGAGAAGCCTTACAAGTGTGATGATTGTGGTGCATCTTTTGCACAGGCTTCCACATTTAAAACTCATAGAAGAGTACATACAGGAGAGAAGCCTTACAAGTGTGATCTTTGTGATGCATCATTTGCTGATAATAAGAACCTAAAAGCCCACAAAAGAACCCACACTGGAGAGAAGCCTTACAAGTGTGATGATTGTGGTGCATCTTTTGCACAGGCTTCCACATTTAAAACTCATAGAAGAGTACATACAGGAGAGAAGCCTTACAAGTGTGATGTTTGTGATGCATCTTTCGCACAGGCTTCCACATTTAAAAGACATAGAAGATTACATACAGGAGAGAAGCCTTACAAGTGTGATGTTTGTGATGCATCTTTTGCACAGGCTTTCACATTGAAAATACATAAAAGAGTACATACAGGAGATTAGCCTTACAAGTGTGATGTTTGTGGTGCATCTTTTGCAGATGCTTTCACTATGAAAATACACAGAAGAGTACATACAGGAGAAAAGCCTTTCAGGTGTGATCTTTGTGATGCATCATTTGCTGATAATAAAAACTTGAAAGCCCACAAAAGAACCCACACTGGAGAGAAGCCTTACAAGTGTGATGATTGTGGTGCATCTTCTGCACAGGCTTCCACATTTAAAACTCATAGAAGAGTACATACAGGAGAGAAGCCTTTACAAGTGTGATGTTTGTGGTGCATCTTTTACAGATGCTTTCACTCTGAAAATACACAGAAGTGTACATTCAGGAGAAAAGCCTTTCAAGTGTGATCTTTGTGATGCATCATTTGCTGATAATAACCTGAAAGCCCACAAAAGAACCACTACTGGAGAGAAGCCTTACAAGTGTTTTGTTTGTGATGCATCTTTTGCTCATAATAAAAGCCTGAAAGACCACAAAAGAACCCATACTGGAGAGAAGCCTTACAAATGTGATGTTTGTAATGTACGTTTTACTCACTCTGGCAACCTGAATCGACACAGAAGAATACATACTGGAGAGAAGCCTTACTGATGTGATATTTGAGGAGCTTGTTTGTTTTTCTGATACTTCCACATTTAAAGCACCCAAAATGATACATATTGGACAGGAGCCTTACACATTTGATGTTTGTAATGCATCTTTTGCTTGTGTTGACATATTGAAAATGTACAAAATAATACATACTGGAGAAAGTTCAGGGACAAAAGTTCTGTTTGTAGTGCATCTTTTGCTGATGCTAACAGCTTGAAGGCAGACAAAAAAGTATATAATTTGGAGAACCTTTATAAATACTAAGTTGAGGTGCATCTTTTCCTTGGGCTAACAGCCTGATAAGATAAAAGAATACAGATTGAAGAGAGGTATTACAGATGTAATATTTGTGATGTAAGACTTTATGATGAAATAAGTACACTCAGCAGAATACATACTGATTAGAAGCCTGTGATGTGACAAGTCATATTCATGTGTTTGTCTTTCCAGACTTTTTTATTTAAATCTTAAAATTACATTCATTCGTATTCCTAATGTCTTCTCATCCCTCTGTCCTCTGTATAATTCATCCCTGACTTTCTGTTTCTCCAGACATAAAGCCAACTGTCGTTTAATTTAACCAAAGATTTGTTCAGGTTTGTTATAACCTATCATCCTGTGGATTTTACATGTACCTGCCAGGCTTGCCATGCAAACCACATCTTTTTCCAGTGTTGGTCTTTAATTTACTATTTTCTCCTAGGTTGTAGTTCTTCTGGCTACAGCTGAAACAGAGGAAACAAAGGTTAATGAAGATTAACTTTAGATGGAAAACTATTAATCTCCAAGAACCTCAGCAAAAGATTCCCACATCTATGGAAAAACATATGGGAATTTACCAAAGTGAAATGCTCACTGCCCTCGTAAATTGTTATTATGTCCATGAAATATGAATGGAAAATTAGGAAGAGTGGAACATACTTATACTGATCACTAATTGGATAAGCAAAGTCTGGACAGGTCAATCAGAAAACTATTTAAATATTAGCATTTGAGGCACTCACTGACAAAATTACTGATACTAGAAGTTGAGCTGCCAGGCTGTTGTGAAAGCAGAGAGCTTGTGCCAGTAATACTAACTGTGAGAATTGTATTCCCACTATATTAACCCACAAAAACTATGGAGAGAAACAAAGTCCAGTTGGAATGTCACATCTATTTATTTAACCTCATGATTGTTAATGAATAGAATTTTCTTTCATGTTGTGTACTAATATAGTTGCTGTTTATCATTGTGCATCAAGAATGAATTGTATCTGTGAGAAGTAATTTGTTATTATGTATTTGTATATAGTAATTATGTATGTTAAAGGTAGTCCCATAATAGCTATTACCATAGGGGAGTGAAGTATTAGAGAGTTCATCATTCTAGATCTAACTATATTATGAGATAGAGTGACTAGTTACCTTCTTTGCTGTTTTTACCATTAATAACTCAAGAACAGTCAAGTACCCATTTACAAATGGGCTGATTTTCTACAGATAACTGGCAGATGGCAAAAGAACAGCCAGGGTGGCCACAGCTGAAATGTGTGCAAGAGAGACATGAACGCACTGTTTAGTCTTCTTCTTCATTCACTTTTAGACATCAACTTGAATATGTTTAAAGAAAGCAGTGGTCAGCTTGAGTTTGTTGGTATCCCCATAGAGTTTTTCTAGAATGGTACTGTCAGCAGTGTCAGCGTTTGAGCACTTGTGTATAATAATGTGAATGCATGCTTACTTTTATTATATTGATGGTTGAGAAAGAATTATAACTGATTCTTTTCTTCATAGACAATGATAGTTACAGTATACTTAATCCAACTCATTAATGAAGCAAGATCTACGTTTCATCTTGTCTTTCTTCATCTTTGTATGTGAACAATTGTTGACTATTTGTATTATATTTAATAGACAAAAATAAAAGAGCAGAGAGAATAATAATTGTTAATATAATTAGTGCCTGTTATTGTTGAGGCTTGTTTCTCTTTATTCAGAAATAAGAAATTTGATTCCATGTTTATCCAAGTACAGTCCTGTATTTCCATGTTAGACATAGTTGTCTTGGTGATTCTTTATTCTTTAGTTCATAGGATAACAGTGGCAATGGATCTGAACAAGCCTGTGATTATTCTATTCATCCAGTTAATCTAGACAGAATAAATCCAGACAAAAGAGAAAGACCAACCAAAAGACAGCCAGATAAGTGTCAGCCCTTTCTGGATTCCAGACCTATAAAATATTGTTAAAGCATGATAAAAAGCCGAAAAAATTGTGGAAAAGTAACCTGGCGAAGCCAACAAAATTATTTCTGCACACTCACAGCACATAAGAAATTACACTAAAAAAGAGGAGAAAAAACATGTGAAAGCCTGGTCTTAAAGAATGAAGGGTATAAAGCAAAGCATGGAAACACTTGCACTGTCTTGTTGGAAAAGAAAAAAAAAGCAGCTTAGAACCACTAAGAGCTGTAGGAAATATCTTTACAAACAACAAGGAAAGGGCAGACATATTTAACAAACACTATGTTAACAGTTTGCAAAACCAATCACAGGAAACAGAAAAATAAAACAATTAAGAATGTAACAAAAAACAAAACAAAGAGCAGCCCAAGCAAAAATTGCACTGTTTAAAATATATTCCAGGAAATGAAAAGCTACAGACTTTCATAAATGGGTGCTTGCATAGAATAGAGGGATTAAAATGATTAAAATGATATGACAAGGTTACCAACGTGGAACTGATGACAAGAACTAGACAAGTGCCAGTGGAACAAGAGATGATGGCGATGGATAGGACACATACTGAGGAAACCTGTTGATAGCATTAAAAGGCAGTCCTTGTTCTGGAACCCCCAGGGCAAGAGAGGCAGAGGTAGACCAAGAAGCACATGGAGAAGAGAGCTGGAAACAAAGGTGAAAATGATAAGAAGAACATGGAAAGAACATGAGATGATGGCACGTGACAGGAGGACTTGGCATGTGTTTTTTGAAGGCCTATGCTCCTTTGGGGTTGGAGGGTTATGAATGAAATGAAAGACCTGTTAACAAAAGAAGCATTCAATAAAACAAAAGGCAGAAAAAAAAACGCACACTTTTACTAGAAGCAAAGCCAGAAGTTATAAAATGATGGCTCAAGATGTGTACATAGATGCGAACAAAGAGTTAAGAGGAAGCAAAGAGACAAGAGGAAATATACCGCCGAGGAGCTGGCAAGAAGCAACAAAAGCTGCAGCCAAAGGAAATATGAGAGACCAGTACAACAACACAAAAAGGCTAATAGGAAATACAAGCAAGTAAAAGACATCATCTAAGACAAAATATAACATTTCTTAATAATATACAATAACAAATGAAGAGATAAACAGAACATTTTGAGAAACTTCTTAACTGTTTGGCTGAAGGTTGCCCGGTAAGATATCTAGGTGAAACAGTTTATGAAATAACTCAGAATACAAATGGCCAACTCTAATTAAAAAAATATTACAAGTCCATCTTCCACAGTCAACGCAACATTTATTGACATCCACAATTTGGCTTCATAACATGTGATCATACGTGATTATCATATTGAGATTCATCCTTATATTACTTCATCCATCAAAATATTCAGTGCTCTTATTTATTCCATCTTATAACAACTGATCCGCTCCACATCCCAGTAGTAATTATATTTTATGCTAATGCGAAGTATCCAACGATAATCATATCGACATATTTCAATCCTTACATATCATCGATCCAATATATGATCCTTTCAGGCACTCTCTTTAAGTAGACAAGTAAATACACTTTAAAACATGTCTTAACAGACACTGATCAGAGAATCCGACACTCTCTACACAGATCCAGAACACAATGAATAATGTTGCTCCCGCAAACAATCCTACGTCATATCGTAGTCCGCATACACCATCGCAAAAGACTTTTTGTGCACCACCAAGTGTTCAAATATAATATACTAAGTGATGAGTAAAAAAAAGCCTCAACAGTATACAAGAGCAAATAAAAATAAGGCAGAACATTGTGATGAGCTTCTCAATAGACCAGCTCCACAAAATACCCTAGTTCTTATTGTTGAACAGAATCGACGTCAGTGCACTCCGGGCAAACCCATAGGTGCTCAGTCTCCTTCAGCATATGTCAAAGGGTATGAATGCTAATTGTTCCTATTGTGCACAGCGTCCTTGGCTCCTCCAGGATGCGGGTGCTGCACCAGTTATCACTATCGATAACTATGAATTGGCAGTGGTGCACCACTTCACATACCTAGGGTCTACCATCAATGACAAACTCTCACTGGATACAGAAATCGACAGCCGCATTGGCAAAGCTGCAGCTACCTTTGCCCGCCTCACATCGCGTGTTTGGGGAAACTCCAAACTCACAATGAAGACCAAAGCTGCGGTATATAATGCCAACGTCACCAGCACACTCCTATATGGCAGCGAGACCTGGACGACCTATGCTAAGCAAGAAAGAAGGCTCAATACCTTCCATTTACGGTGTCTACGCCGCATCCTCTGCATTTCGTGGAAAGATAAAGTGACAAATGTCAAGGTGTTGTCACGTGCTGGCCTTCAAAGTATGTATACACTGCTTAGACAGCGCAGACTTCGCTGGCTTGGCCATGTTCACCGCATGGAAGATGGTCGCATCCCAAAAGATATCTTCTACGGACAATTAGCAGATGGCAAGAGAACAGTTGGGCGACCACAGCTGAGGTTCAAAGATGTGTGCAAGAGAGATATGAGGGCACTGGACATGGATCCAGCAACATGGGAGGATGAAGCTGCCGATCGCACTAAGTGGCAATGCTATTTACGGCGCCACCTCAGATTGGGCGAAGAGAGGCTCACACAACAAGCAGAGGAGGGGAGAAAACGTCGAAAGGAGCACCTGGAAAATAAGCAGCTGAGGGCTGTCACCTCAGGGGCGCATTCCCATAGTCAATTATGACTGAAGGGGCTATTATTATTATTATTCATTTTCCAATGAATCCATGCTGGTCATTAATTTGTACATTTGATTGTTATTAAATTCATTGCATTCTGTGCAGGCAAGGGAGAAAACCAAACATGCAACCAATAAAAAAATTCATTCACACTATCCTCAGTATTTGTATGTCCACCGTGTGCTTGCAAACAAGCTTGGCAGTGGCTCCGCATGGAACGCACAAGTCTCTGAAGGAAATTCCGGGGAATCAAGTCCCATTCACATGTAAGAGCAGCTTCGAGCTGTTGCAGATTAGCTGGAGAACCTTGCCTGTAGACTCTTTGTGTCCAAGCTCGTCCCACAGATGTTCTATAGGGGACATGTCTGGTGATAGGGCAGGCCAATCAATTGTCACAATGTTCTGTGCTGTAGATATTGCTGTGTAATGCATGCGGTGTGCGCATGTGCATTATCCTGCTGGAGAAGCTGGAAGTCTGGATAATTTGTGAACGCAGGAGCAACCAATGCATCCAGAACCTCATCTTGATATGTCACAGCATTAACATTTCCACGGAAGACGTGAAGAGGCAAGCGATGGTGAAAACTGAATCCTCCCCAAATGTGAATACTGCCACCTCCAAATCAGTTGTGCTGACAAACACAGCAATCTGCAAAGCGCTCTCCACACCATTGTCAAATCCGCATACGTCCACCAGCAAAGGATATGTTGAATCTGCTCTCGTCTGTGAATAGGTCAGCATTCCACTGCAGTCAAGTCAACTGACATGCTGCTCTGCCCATTGCAGGCGCTGCTGATGATGTCTGTGAGTCAAGTTTGGCCCAACATAAGGTCGTCTTGCAGTAAGGCCTGTATCTCTGAGTCGTCGTATGACTGTCATTCGAGAGACTTGCCCACGTCTACCCACTATTGCTCTTGCTGTTTGACTTGCCGGGAGAGAACGATTCCTTAGGTGACTCAGCACAATATGACGATCTTGCGCAGGGGTAGTAACTCGTGGTTGGTCACTCCGAAGTCTATCCCGGGCACTGCCAGTGGTTCCGTAACGTTCATTGAGGCGTACAATAGTGCTGTGGTGGCAATTCATCCTTCTGGCAATGGCCCGTGAGCTCATTCCGGCCTCCATCATACCAATGGCTCATTGGCGGTCGTTTTCAGATAGTCGTGGCATTTCAAGCACATGTACTGGGTGTTTTGTCTCAACGGCCTTTTTATACCGAGTATACTGCCACAACGCATACACATTTTCAGGGTCATAGCTGTTGGGAATCGTGTTGCACGTGTAACTTTCATTGTTTTCATGTAGTCTGTATACAAACCCGTGGGTTGAATCATGCACTTTCCATTCCAGCAGCCATTTGCTCTCTACCTCATGACAAACACGGGGAAAATCCATTCCCACACTTTTTTTTCCAGCTTCTCGGCATCAGTATATATAATAGTGGTGCGTATTTAATGTGCTTCAGTATATATCTAAGAGTTCGTCCACCCGTCTATTCTTTGTTATTCATCTTCCACTACACATTACAGGACACAAGTATTTCTGCCTTTATTTGATCTATACTTGTTGATAGGAAAGTTGTATTAGTGATTGGGTCTTTAAACTGTCTGGCTCTTCCACGGGTCCTATATAAGCATAGTTGTGTGGGTGTCGTGAGAATGCCCTCTGCTCCAGCAGAGAAGCCCCACCCTGATCCATTACCACAGATTACAGACCTATCAGTGTACACAATGGCATCATCATCCCCAGCATTATCATTTAAAAGTTGATCAATTTCCAGCTCTGCTCCCCCATTGGCCCAAGCTCAGCATTCTCTACCAAGGCTGATGATGACTTGCTGGTAGTTCATCCAGCTCTCATCTGACTTACTCCACTCTTCTCCCTTGAATATATTTTCAACTGGGGTCACCTAATAGTCTCCTCTGCCTGCACCATCAATGACATCCCTCTCTTTACTCTCGCTCCCCCGATGTCAGCTATGTTCCCACGCAGGGGATGCCTCTCGTCTGTCGCACCACGAAATAGAGACGCGAATTTCTACGCTTATTTTCAGTACATGGGTGTTGTTAACAAAGCTTCTATATTCGAAGTAGGATGCCATGCCTAAAAAAGTTTCAGAACTGTAATAAGGTCGGTAGAACTCAGTCAACACCTGTTTTAACAGTACATGAAGGTGGAAATTCGTAACGTCCAAATTTACATCGCCATCTTGAGGCGTTCATAATGTCGTCAATTGCCATGTTTGAAGCAAGATTGGCACGTTTGAAGCACACTTTAAGATCTTTGTCATAAAGAATGACCTCTCCACACCTAAGCCTACCTTGCCATTGGTTGGAGAGCTTGAGTGCCTCAATGATCCCGGGAGCTATGCCGGCGGGAGTTTTACTCCTGGCAGGGTCACCCAAGCCGGATAGGTCCTGAGGGGCCAGACAACAGGGCTGTGGAGTAGGTGGAACCCTATATTTGTAGATGCAGAACCCACCGGCGAGTGGTACAAGCTCTGGTCTGCACCAGTCCACCCCCACTTCATGGGTTAAATGCTTTTCTTGCCTCATTCTTCACTGTTAGTCTTCTATCCAATAATCCCCATGGATGATGAAGAGATGCAGGCCAGCGGACATTGCACCTTTGTCCATCTGTGACAACCTCCTTGGTGGCGGGGAATGCCAGATATACCATCACTGCAGAAGGGTTGGCAAAGCTGACTGAAGAGTGATGAATTAGCTAACCCAGATGTATATGCTATCCTTCTGGCAGGACGTGACGATCCTGGGATACTGATACACTGGACTGCCTCCCTTCGGGGATACTGAAAAATGCATCCATTCCCCCCCCCCCCCCCCCCCCCCCAAATTGTACATGCCTCAAAGACAACAGACTCTATACGGGCTTGGTTATATAGACCCGCGCTGCTCTTCGGTACCTGGGGAGGGCAGTGAAAAGTATACTACTAGTAATACACATAACACAGACACACTACGGCATCCTCCAACTCAACATATCAGGAATTCGAAACAAAAAACTAGAACTAACCAAGCTTCTACTGGGCCTTAAAATCCAAGTTGCAGTTATCCAAGAAGCAGTGCTACCAAAAGACACCTCCTTCCATATCACGGGCTGTACAGTATACCAGTGCAAGTGTATAAAAATTTTATTAAAATGTCAAGGATTAGTGACACTTATCCGGAATGTCACACAGGTTGAGGTTTCCGCTCTTTAAACCAATGACGAAACAGGTCTACAGTAAGTGAAAGTCTGGAGTGGTGGAAAGCCATTGAAAATCATTGACATTTACAACCCGCCAAAAACAAACCATTCTTTGAAGTCTTTCCAGACCACAGACTTGAGGAGAATGATCATTGCTGGTGACATGAATGGTCATTCACCTCTGTGGGGCTACACAGACAGGAACCTAACAGGAATAGCTATAGAAGAACTCACTAACTACCACACTCATCCTACTGCAGAATGCTCACACCCCACCGACACTGCTCTACCGCGCCAGTGGAACAAAAAGCAGACCAGATCTCACCCTAGTAACTGCAGATATCCACCCACATTGCTCAGTTAGAGTGCTCAACGACATCGGAAGTGACCACAGACCCGTCCTCCTTGAGATCACAAACACCAGGGAAATAACAAGAAATTGCTTAACATCACCCCCATGGAACTACAAAAAAGCAGACTGGCATTTCTTCAGGAGACAAGTACGACAACGATTCGAGGCCATCGACATAATGCTGGACATAGACAAGGTATATAGTAAAATCACCACAGCACTACTGCAGTCTGCAAAAAAAGCGATTCCACGAGGATGTAGGAGAAAGTTTAAACCTTACTGGAGTATAGAACTGGAGGCCTCTGTAAATGAGAAGAAAAAAACAAGATGGCAAGCTGAGAAACAGCCAACCCCCGCCAAAAAAGCAAATTATAACCGTCTAACTGCAAAAGTTAAACTTCTGAGCAAACAAGCAAAGAGAGAAACATGGGCTAAGAAATGTGGAGAGTTAAACTTACGGAAAGAACGCATGGTGCCTCATATCAAATCTCTCATGAATTAAACGAAAAGAAAAACCCTGAACCCATCATTACAAGCACTGAACCGCTAACAAGGAATGCACAGAAAGCAGAAGCCTCCAAAAAGCACTTTGCCAACGTAAACAAACAACAACCATGCAAGAGACTTGACAGTGCTATCAGATCACTCACTAAAATGAAGGAGAAACAACCAACAGCTAGCTGTGAGGTCTTTGAAAAGAACTTTACTCTTTCAGAACTCAAGACGGCCCTAAAAAATGCAAGAAAGGAAAAGCTGCTGGACCTGATTGGCTCACTAACAAGATGATCTCAAATCTCTCAAATTATGAACTCTCCACCATCCTTGACCTCATTAACAAGACCTAGAGAGAAGGAAAATTACCAACAGACTGGAGAAAAGCCAATATCAACCCAGTCTTTAAGAAGGACAAACCACACAATGAAGTAAAAAGCTATCGACCGATCTCCTTGACATCAAACCTAGGCAAGATCACTGAAAAGATAATAAATAAAAGGCTATATTGGTGGCTAGAAAGCAATAAGATTTTAAATACCAACCAATCAGGCTTTAGAAGAAACAAACTGACAATGGATCAGTAGACACGATTCACCCAAGAGGTAGGTGATGCCTTCTAAGACCAACAAAATGTGCTGGCAACATTTATTGATCTTAGACAAGCCTATGATCGAGTCTTGAGGATAGGCCTCCTCTTCAAAATGCGAAGAATGGGAATATCAGGGCAAATGTACAACTGGCTAAAAGGTTTATTCCACAACAGAACAATCCGAACAACATCCAGTGGAACAACATCAAAACAAAGGACTGCCCCAGGGATCAGCACTAAGTTGTACACTGTTTCTTATATTTATAAATGAACTCCCAGATGTCATCACCTGCCAAAAATCATTATTTGCTGATGACCTAGCCATCTGGTCAAAAGGAAAATACTTCCAAACCATCACCAAAAATATGAACAAAAGCCATCTCTGCATACTACCAGTTCTGGAAACTTGAAATCAATGTAGAGAAAACTGTTCAGTCTAAACAAGAGAGTTAATGAGAACAACATTGAGGTCTGAATGAAATGGAGAGAAACTAACATATGAAGAATGCCCGAGATATCTTGGAGTCGAGCTCGACCGTAGACTTACCATGAGACCCACATAGACAAGCTGATTGAGAAAGAATCCATAAGACTTAGGCTTATCAAGCACCTTTCTTCCTGTTGGTGGGGAGCAGACCAGCACTCATTACGCCAACTCTCTACTGGATATGTGCGCCCAGTAATTGACTACTCGCGCCCCCTCCAAACTATTGCAAGCAAAAACCTCCTACAAAAGCTAGACAAAGTCCAAAATCATGCCCTACGTGGTGCCATGAAGACAACGCCGACAGATGCATGCGAAATCAACATCAATATTGAACCGTTAAACCTAAGAAGAGAACGCTCAGCTGCGGAAACATACGAAAGGTATCTTATTCTTCTTCTTCCTCGTTCGTCCTGAAAAGGACGTTGGTTGCGTTGTGTCCGCTTACAGCGGAGCTGCAATATTTGCGCCTTTCGGCCGACACATCCGACTTCGGCACATCATTTTTGGGACCGGGTTTGCCTTCCTTCGATCCCTACTCTCTCAGCCAGCCTGCAGTGAGGACGCTTGTTTCCAGGACCACCACTTGGAGGTGGAGTAGGGTCTTGGTCAGCTCTGGTTCGCTGACCCTGACGCAAGCAGTCGAGCTATGAGTCGCTGACTGCATTCATCTCGTTTGCTGCGTCTTCGGTCCCTAAGGTATCTGAGAATGGACACAATGTAGGAGAATAGAAAAATGATAGAGCAGTGGCACAAAAAACACAGAATACAAAAGACATCTTTTCTTAAAAATGCAAAAGAAGCTAGCATCAAACACCACCTACCAGCAGTTAGAAAGCCAATGGTAACTATCAATAATGAACCACTTTGTTGGCAGGCAACGACTCCCACAGTAAGAACTAAACTCTCTGACTCCTCAGCAGGCAAGAACACTCTAGTACCACTACTGCAAACCATCGCTTTAGAAACTTTTGACTCATATCCACATGACATCATCTATGTCTACACAGATGGATCTGCATTTAAAGCTACCACCAATGCTGGATATGGCGCAGTGATAAACTACCCCAACCTGCACCCAGAAGACCACCCTTGCATCTTTGGCCCTTGCGGAGAAAAGTGTTCCAGCTATGATGCAGAAATAAAAGCACTAGAAAAATCATTGTGCCTGAAAATCTCAGACTTTGAAAGTAGCATAACTCCACCTGAGGATATCGTTATATTCTCAGACTCAAACTCAGCACTCCAAGCCCTAGAAAGCAAAATGTCTCCTGATATTAATAACATTTGTAGATTAATTGACCGACTGTTCACTTCCTATTGCGTCGAAGTTACACTCCAGTGGATCCCTGGGCATGTCGGAGTCCCAGGAAATGAAAAAGTCCATAAACTATCCAAAAGAGGAGCAGCACTGCCCCAGATCTCATCAAATACCACACTGCAAACCTGCTAACAGATACTGAGAAACAATTATAGGCAAGAATGGCTAAACCAGTGGGCTACCTCCCAGACCGGGTGTCCATTCTTCAAACATCAAGCTAAACCAAACCCTCAAGATCCAGTTAAACAACTGAAAAGAAGAGATCAGAGTCTAATTTTCCAGCTGAGAACAGGCCATGCCCCCGTCAATAAACATTTAAATAGAATAGACCCACTACGTGAACCAAACTGTTGGCCCTGCCACTACCACGAGGAATCAGTTGAACACCTGCTGTTACAGTGCCCAAGACTAACTGACCTGCGACACCAGCTACTCCTATCGCACCCAACCATCCACAATACACTCTACACATCATCCCAACAACTGAGGAAGACTTGCACCTTTGTCAGAGAGGCAATGGACTGTCAAGAGTTACATGCTCACAGCTAACGGGATTATATCATCATCATCATCATCGTAAAGAATGACCCCAAGTCTAAGGTGAACCAGTGTGCCGAGGGACTGCGTGGCTGTTGGGTGAATAGTCATAAACACTGGCTGTCTGGAAGGCGAGCGGGAGGCACCACGCAGATGGACTCCCTAAGTGACATCCCTTGCCTCTTCCCTGGTATGGTGGCCCTTCCAGGGTGACCGAATATTTCCACCATCTATTGCAATGCTACCGTGTTTTCTTTCAGACAAGAATCATCGCCGGAGCTACGGAGATCGTGCTCTGCCGACGATACATTTGGCAAATATATTAACCTTTGTTCGTGTTATGCAGAATTATGTATTATGCAGTTCCCTAAGTCCATCTATTCTTAACACTTCATCTATATTTATAGGTAAGTTTGATGCCTGCAAATAATCTAATATTGGTATTCTCATTTGTTTATAGCTCTTACATTTTAACAAGAAATGTTCTATATTATTGTCTTGAAGACATCCTTTTTTTAAATTAATGAAAAAAAAGATATCCCGTTCAACCTCTGATGGGTTATAATTAGGATATATATTGTTTTCAATTCCAAATAATATGAACAACCACAGATATGAGAAAGTGGCATCACATTTGTCAAATCAATGTAAATAGGGACAATCACAATTGTGCTTATCCGTTAAATAAATAGAAAAAAAAAAAAATTAAAATAAACTCTGAACAAGAATAATATTAAAGTGGAGGGGTGTAAAGGCCTGGTGGTTCTAGTTATATAACGGACTTTAACAGATATTTAATTGACTTTCATCTGTTAAAAGTCATATGCATTGTAAGAACAGCATCAGACATCCTGCACAGTAAGATCCTTCTATTCTGAAATAGCTTGTTCCCAGCTGTAGTACACCATATGTTCTAGTTATAACCCATTAAGGGTTGAACGCAAGGCTTTTTATTAAGTCCTTTCTACGGCCCTGGAACTTGAACGGGATACTTTTAAAAAGAAATTGGGAAATTAGAAACTTGATAGAGGCATTATATTTCATACAATGTGTCGAAGCGATACTACTACTTGTCCGTATAAATAGCGTTCGGGCAAAATGGCGGGCCTCATTCCACTATTCTTCCCAGCTACCTTTAATTTTCAGTTACTGGTTCTCGGTCTAAAAATGATCACTTGATCTCTTCTGGGTGCTTTTGGACTTCCAGATTTAAAGTGATGTAGGTTACATTTAATATTATAGCTACCGGCATTTGAAAGCAGTTGTTACAGTTGTTCATATTATTTGGAATTGAAAACAATAGGCCTATATATCCTAATTATAACCCATCAGAGGTTGAACGGGATTTTTGTTTATTTTCATTAATTTAAAAAAAAATAATTTGAAAGCAGTACACTTAGTAATCACTAGTGAGGCAGTTGGTTGAAATGAAGGACAGTGGGATGTCTTCTGTGATGTCATGCAAATAACGCGTTAGGGTGTTGATTCATAGCCCTTACACCTTTTTACAGCGTTTCTGGATTACTTTTTTAAGGTTCTGTCCATCAGACGGCATACTGTTCTTCATTTCAACCTAAATATATACATTCAGCAGCTAGGCAGTTGCAGACCCTACTAACAGGAGGGAGTGGTGTCTGCCTCGGGTGACAGACAGGAGACGCGTACCATCGGACACTATTATGACTGTGCTGTAATGTTTCTTCTTCCTCGTTCGCCCTGAAAAGGACAGTGGTTGCGTTGTGTCTGTTTAATTTGCAGAAGTAACATTTTTTGTTTTTATTCGTGGGGAGTAGGGAGGATTTGCCCTAGGTGCCCAGTACTTCAAGTACAATCGTGCTGCTGGATCTAATTTCTGCAAAGGTTTGCCTGGTCTTTTAGACATAAACTGAAAGGGTTTGTTGATTGATTTTCATACAAATTTCTCACCAATGGCAAGTGTGGGGCCAGGAAACAGCAGATTAAGTTAGATGAATTACTTATAATGTTACAAATGAATCGTTTAAGAAATATGGACTAAGCTATGCAGAGCTACATACTCGTACATCACACATTAAATGATTGAAAACTGCACATCTGTACAGGACAAGTGATGGCCCCAGTAGATGGAAAGAAAGCATTTTCCAGGTGAATCTAATAATTTATTGCCAGAGTGGGGTTCAGTTAACAGTTGTTTGTTCATCATGTGACATATTCTTTCCAGAATGTTGTCTCCATTACAGCTGCTCTGAACGCATCACGATTCTGGGCAAGTCGACCTGCATCAGCCAAAGACAAGTTCAGACTCTCTGTGATGTCCTGGGTCCACCGTCGTTTAGGTCGACCCCTTCCCCTTTTTCCAGGGACCATGCCTTCCATCACTATTTTTTCCAGACTATTATGTCTTTTTATATGACCGAAAAATTTCAGCTTCCTTATTGCGATGGTATTTAGGAGCCAATGTTCCTGTACGTTTAGTGAGTGCAGTACTTCTCTATTGGTCTTTTTTTCTGTCCAGGGTATTCTCAACATCCTTCTGTAGCATTTCATTTCGAATGATGTAACCTTTTTTGCAACTGTTTTATTGAGTGTCCAAGTCTCGCAGCCGTATGTTGCTACTGGGAATATACATGCTCTGGTCAGTTGTAACTTTGTTTCTTTGCTTGTGCTTTGCCATAGGTTTTTCATCTGTATTAGTTTATCATGCTATACAGAGCTTCTACAAGTCTTGCAGAAATTATGTGAGGACAGCAAACCATAAGTCAGAAGAGTTCAGGACCACCACTGGTGTAAGACAAGGTGATATCCTATCACCTTACCTCTTCATACTCCTTATGGACGATGTCATCAAGGCATGTAAGGAGAGAACAAGAAAGTATTCAGGGGGGTACTGGAAGATGAGACAGGTCTATATTTCGGAGCTGGCATTTGCTGATGATGTTGCCCTGATTGCTAAATCAGAGGCACATCTCCAATCCAACCTGCAAGTCTGGAAGGAAGAGCTGGAGAAGAGAGGGATGGTCATAAGCAGCTCTAAAACAAAATCCATGGTGATATCACGAGAAGAAAGAAAACATCAGATTAAGTTGGGAGAACAGGTCCTGGAGCAGGTCAACCACTTTAAATATCTCGGAGCTATTATAGACCGAAAGGGAGGCATCAAAGAAGAGTTGGCCACTCGAAAAGCAGCGGCTGGGAGACTTTTTCAGGCCATAAATCGTGGATTCCTCAGCAAGAAAGAGGTTGGTAAGAAAACGAAGATGGCTGTATACCGCTCCACCTATGTCCTAGTCTTGACATATGGATGCGAGTCTGGGGCAATGACTACAACCCACAAAAGCCAGATCCAAACCTCAGAAATGAGGTATCTGAGGAAAGTGGTTGAAGTAACAAGAAGAGACATGGTCCGCAACCAGACGATCCGTCAAGGCCTAAAATCCCATCTGCTGCAGACCCAAATAGAACAGTCCCAACTAAGATGGTTTGGCCATGTCTGCAGAATGGGAGAAGATCGGCTACCACGACAAGCATGGGAAACAAAGAGCCAGGGATCCAGACCTCCAGGACGACCCAGAGTCCGCTGGGAGGACAACATTAGACAATCTTTGAAGGACCGAGGACTAGAATGGAACCAGGCCAGGAAGAAGACAGCTGATAGAATGGTCTGGCGCTCTCTCTTCCAAACCTCTACACCTCACGGTAGAAGGGGAACGACTAAGTAAGTAAGTAGTAAGTATTAGTTTATCAAACATTCATGAAGGACAGCTTACAGAACCATTTGGGATAAACAGTTGTTTGTACTATTACTTAATTCACTGGATTTAAGACTGAGAACAGTAATTGAAAGTAAAGTTTAATTCGGAAGATTCTACCAATCCATATGCTTTTATCATAAAACATGAAAACTGAAATATTCTGACTGATAGTTTGTATACATCTTTTGGACTATTTAGGGACAACATCTGGGCAATTCTGGGACACCTTTTGGGTGATTTTTGGACACGTGTTGAGCAACAGTTTGATTTTTGGACACGTGTTGAGCAACAGTTTGATACATTTTGTGCGACTTTGGGCTATTTGTCAAACGTGATTTGAGCATCTTTAGTGGTGATCCCATGCTTCTTACAGAGTGATAATGTTACATTCATTAATACAACATAGTCTTGTTCATTCATTCATCTGTAGCTTTTTGGTTGTTGTCTTAGTTGTTCTCCATGTCTCAGAGCCATACAATAGGACTGACTTCACATTTGAGTTGAAGATTCTTATTTTCGTGTTGGATCCAATTTCTCTTGATCTCCATATATTTCCCAATGCAATGAAAGCTCCTCTTGCTTTTTGTATTCTTAGTTTGATATCACTGTCTGTCCCTCCAACTTTGTCTATATTGCTGCCAAGATATGTGTACGATTCTACATCTTGTATTGGTGCTTCTTCAAGTTCAACCCTGTTATCATTACCTGCATTTATTCTCATTACTTTTGTCTTTTCCCTGTGTATTTTCAGACCCAATTCTCTCATCGAGCGTTTTCAATTTGTCCTGCATCTGATTAACGTTATGGGACAGAAGAGCCAAGTCATCAGCAAAATCCAGATCATTCAACTGCTTAGTCAGAGTCCACTAGATTCCATTTCTGTTGTGTGTTATCGATGATCTCAAAGACCAGTCTATTGCTAGTAAGAAAAGAAATGGAGACAAGAGGCATCCCTGCCGCACTCCTGTTCTTATCCCAAACAGTTCTGTAAGCTGTCCTTCATGAAGAACTCTGCATGTCATGTCTTCATATGTTTTCTTTATTAAATTAATGATCTTCAGGGGAACTCCATAATGCCTCATCAATTTCCAAAGTGATTCTCTGTCTACACTGTTAAATGCCTTTTCATAGTCCACAAATCCGATGTATAGTGGGGAATTCCATTCCAGACTTTGTTCAACTATTATTCTCAAAGTGGCTATCCGGTCTGTACATGATCTGTTTTGTCAAAAACCTGCTTGTTCATCTCTTAGAAGCTTTATGGCTTTCTTTATTTCTTCCTTCGTTGGTCTTTCACCGTTAATTTGTAGCTCTTCTTCTGCTGGCTGGATGTCCGGGGGTTTTGTGGAGCTGGTCTATTGAGAAGGTCCTCAAAATATTCTGTCCACCTCTTCATTTGCTCTTGTATATTGCTGAGCAGTTTTCCATTCTTGTCTTTTATGAGGCAACTTGTTTGTTTGTATTTCCTTGTTAGCTTCTTTGTGCTGCTATACAGTTCTCTCATATTTCCTTTGGCTGCAGCATCTTCTGCCTCTCTTGCCAACTCCTCAAGATAGTTTCTCTTGTCTCTTTTGATACTTCTTTTTACTTCTTTGTTTGCTTCTGTGTACACTTCTTGAGCCTTGGCTTTGGAACTTCTGGTTTTGCTTGTGTTTAAATCTGCTTTCTTGTTTTTTCTGCTTTTACCTTATTGATGGTTTCTGTTATCCATGCTTTTTAATGTCGTTCCCTTTTCCCCAATATTTCTCCACATGTCTCATTCCATACAGTTTTGATTTGCTGCCAATAGTCTTCTGTATTCTCTACATCTTCCAGCTGTTGGAGCACTTGGAAGTTGTTGGATAATGTGACCTCAAATTTGTCTCTTGTTTCTTGATTTCTTAGATGTCTTACATTAAATTGTTGTCTATAATTTTGCATTGTTGCATATCTCTTGAGTTTCATTTTTACTTTGGCTATCAGAAGGTGGTGATCTAATGCCACATCTGCTCCTCTATATACCTTTACATCCTGCAATTATGATCTAAACTTCTTGTTTATGCATATATCTTCTTCTTTGATCCTTAGCCGCCAACCATCAAAGCAGTCAGTGGCCATTACGCCTGGTGGCGTCTTGTAGGGCAACAACAAATTGATTCCACTTTGCTCGGTTGGCGGCCATCCTTCATACAGTGCCTCAACTCTGGCCCAGTCTTTGCATCTCAGCCGCCACAGTCCTCCGCCAAGTTGTTTTTGGTCGGCCTCTCTTTCGTTTTCCTTCAGGGGTCCATAGCATAGCTGTTCTTGTGATGGCATCGGGGTCTCTTCTGAGGACATGGCCAACCCAGCTCCAGCGTCTGCCAGCTATGATGGTGTGCATGTCCTCTTGCTTGCTCCGAGTAAGCAGATCTTGGTTAGTGATGGTATTCGGCCAAAAGATTCTGAGAATTTTTCTTAGGCATGTTGTGTGAAATGAGGACAATTTCGACATTTCCTTCTCTGTAACTCTCCAGCTTTCTGCGCCATAGAGAAGCACAGAAAGCACACAGCTCTGATATAATCCTAATTTTGTGCTTGTGCTGTACTGAGAGGACTTCCAGATGTTGTTTAGACTAAAAAAAGGCTGTTCTTGCTTTGTTCATTCTGTTGTTGATGTCTTTGCTTGCTCCGCCGTCTGGTGTTACTATGCATCCTAGGTATGTGAAGGCATCTGTCTGTTCCAGTTGCTGATTCCTTACTGATATGGGCTCAGGGTTGCTCACATTGAGCAACATGACCTCTGTCTTCTTTAGGTTGATGTTCAAGCCCACCTGCTGGCTATACTTATTAAGTCTATCTGTTTTTTCCTGGATGTAAGGATGTGAATGTGCTAGCAGTGCAATGTCATCTGCATATTCCAGATCTTCCAATGTAGAAAATGTAGTCCATCTTATTCCTCTTGGATTGTCCTCTGTTGTCTGGCGCATCATCCAGTCTATGACTGTTAAAAATAGAGTGGTTGATAAGGGGCATCCCTGTCGTACTTCTGTCTTCACTTCAAAGGTTAGGTTGCTCTGCCCAATGCTACACGTAAAGTTGGCATAAAGGCTTTTTATGACTGACACTATGCAGCTTGGAATTCTATAAGCCCACAGTATTTTCCATAAACTGTCCCTATGTATACTGTCAAAAGCCTTTTCAAAATCAACGAAATTAATGTACAACTGTCTTTGCCATTCTGAGCACTGCTCTATAATGTTCCTGAGGGTAAATATATGATCTACACATCTTCTGTTCTTTCTAAATCCTGCTTGTTCTTTCCTCAGTTTGTGGTCTACTGCTTTTGAGATTCTCTGTATAATTATCCTGCCTAGTATTTTGCTGGGAACTGAGAAAAGAGTTATTCCTCTCCAATTGTTGCAGTCTGCAAGATCTCCCTTCTTGGGTAATTTGACAATTATTCCTTTTCTCCACTCTATTATTGTTGTCCCTGTTTTCCAGACTTGTGCAAACAGTGGTTCTAATAGTTCTGCTGCTAGCTGTGGGTCTGTCTTAAATAGCTCTGCATTTAAATTGTCATGACCAGGAGCTTTTCCATTTTTTAACCCTTTGATTGCTGTGATGATTTCTTCTTTTTGTGGGATGTCTGTATTAACATCTAGATCATTTTCAGCCTCAGGAACATTCAATTGTGTCTCTGGTGGTTCCTTATTCAGAGTTTCTCTTAAATGCTCTGCCCATCTTGTTTCCTGTCCCTCTACTGTCATGATGAGATTTCCATGCTTATCTCTTACTAATGTAATATTGTTTGCACCTCGTTTTCCACTGATGATTTTTGTTATTTTGTATACTGTGCTTTGTTCATTTCTCAGTGCTGCCTCTTCTGCCTGTCTTGCAAGGTCATCCAGAAATGTCCTTTTGTTAGCACGAGTTTGACGTTTAACTTCCTTGTCCAGCTGACTGTACTGTTCACTATACTTACTTACTTACTTAGTCGTTCCCCTTCTACCGTGAGGTGTAGAGGTTTGAAAGAGAGAGCGCCAGACTATTCTATCAGCTGTCTTCTTCCTGGCCTGGTTCCATTCTAGTCCTCAGTCCTTCAAAGATTGTCTAATGTTGTCCTCCCAGTGGACTCTGGGTCATCCTGGAGGTCTGGATCCCTGGCTCTTTGTTTCCCATGCTTGTCGTGGTAGCCGATCTTCTCCCATTCTGCAGACATGGCCAAACCATCTTAGTTGGGACTGTTCTATTTGGGTCTGCAGCGGGTGGGATTTTAGGCCTTTACGTATCGTCTGGTTGCGGACCATGTCTCTTCTTGTTACTTCAACCACCTTCCTCAGATACCTCATTTCTGAAGTTTGGATCTGGCTTTTGTGGGTTGTAGTCATTGCCCATGACTCGCATCCATATGTCAAGACTGGGACATAGGTGGAGCAGTATACAGCCATCTTCGTTTTCTTACCAACCTCTTTCTTGCTGAGGAATCCTTGATTTATGGCCTGAAAAAGTCTCCCAGCCGCTGCTTTTTGAGTGGCCAACTCTTCTTTGATGCCTCCCTTTCGGTCTATAATAGCTCTGAGATATTTAAAGTGGTCGACCTGCTCCAGGACCTGTTCTTCCAACTTAATCTGATGTTTTCTTTCTTCTCTTGATATCACCATAGATTTTGTTTTAGAGCTGCTTATGACCATCCCTCTCTTCTCCAGATCTTCCTTCCAGACTTGCAGGTTGGATTGGAGATGTGTCTCTGATTTAGCTATCAGGACAACATCATCAGCAAATGCTAGCTCTGAAATACATACCTGTCTCATCTTCCAGTACCCCACTGAATACTTTCTTGTTCTCTCCTTACATGCCTTGATGACATCGTCCATGAGGAGTATGAAAAGATAAGGTGACAGGATATCGCCTTGTCTTACACCAGTGGTGGTCCTGAACTCTTCTGACTTATAGTTTGCTGTCCTCACATAATTTCTGCAAGACTTGTAGAAGCTCTGTATAGCATGAATCAGAGGTGCTGGAATGTTCTTCCTTGCCAAACAGTCCCAAAGTTTGCTCCAGGGGACCCTGTCAAACGCCTTTTCCAGATCTATGAAACAAAGATGGGTCTCACTCTTATACTCAAGGGCCTTTTCACTCAGCTGCCTGAGTGTGAAGATTAGGTCTTGAGTACTTCGGTTTGCTCGGAATCCGCACTGGGCTTCATCCAATTGTGGCTCAGCTAGGCATCAGAGTCTCTGCTCTAGGATTCTAGAGTAGATTTTACCAGGGACACTGAGAAGGGATATGCCTCTGTGGTTTCCACATTGTCAATTGTCACCCTTTTTGAAAATCGGTGTTATGATGGCAATCTCCCAATCCTTTGGTATGGCCTTGTTGCACCACGCTGCCTGTAGGACCCTTAGGAGTAATAGGTTGCCTGATGCTCCCATGTACTTAACCATTTCTGGTGTTATACCATCATGCCCTGCTGCTTTGCCCATCTTGATTTTCTCCAGTGCTGCCTTCAGTTCTTCCATCTTTATGTCATCTTCACCACCATTGGTTTTCTCTTCTGTGCTAGTGGTTATCATTTCTGATGCTTGACCTTGCTCACCATCAAGGAGTTCTGAGAAATATTCTTTCCATCTTTCCATTACTTCCTTCGGGGCAGTAAGCAATTTGCCTTGCTTGTCCTTTATAAATTTAAGAGGGCATTGTTTTTCCTTCCTCATGTTCTTTAGGGTCTTATAGAACAATTTCTGGTTTTCTTGCGCATCCTTTTCTAGCTTTTCTCCAAATTCTTCCCAGGACTTCTGTTTTGCTGCTAGCACCTTGTTCTTTGCTTCTGTTCTGAGTATCACATATTCTCTATATTTCTCTATTTGTTCTGCTGTGTTTTTAGCTCCTAAGTATTGTTTCCATGCCATTTTCTTCTCTCTTATTTTCTCTTTGACTTCTTCTGTCCACCAAGGTGTCCTCTTTCTCTTGTTCCCAAGTCGGACTTCACCACATGCTTCGGCAGCAGCTGTCTTTATGATGTCCTTGAATTTAAGCCACAGGGTTTCCAAGTCATCAGGTTGTTCTTCTGTGTTTCTCACCGCTGTAGCAATAAGCCCCTGATATCTGGTCTTAATTTCTGGCTCTTTCATCTTGTAGGTCTTAATGCTCATTTCTTCCGTTCATTTACTTGGTTTCTTGCGTGGTGCTGGGCAGTTCCTAGGCTGAGCAACTCTTTCAGTTGTTCTTTTGATTGTAAGCAGGTAGTGATCACTTCCAATCTCTGGCCCCCTCCAGACTCTAGCATCCTGGACATATTTGAATGAGCTCCTCCTAACAATGGCATAGTCGATCACTGACTTCTCATTCTTGGTTGGTTCACACCTAGTGTATGCATGTATGCGCTTATGGGGAAATTTTGTGTTGGTAATGATCAGATTCTGCTCACTGCAGAATCTGAGGAGTCGCTTTCCATTGTCATTGAGAGTATCTTCTCCATATCTTCCGATAACTCCACCCCATCTAGCATGGTCATTTCCAACTCTGGCATTGAAATCTCCGAGCATGATAATTTCCATTTTTTAACCCTTTGATAGCTGTGATGATTTCTTCTTTTTCGGAATGTCTGTATTTACGTCTAAGTCACTTTCAGCCTCAGGAACATTCAGCTGAGTCTCTGGTGGTTCCTTATTCAGTGTTTCTCTGAAGTGCTCTGCCCATCCTGTTTCCTGCCCCCTGTGCTATGGTGATGAGATTTTCTTGGTTGTCTCTTACTAACGTTATGTTGTTTGCACCTCGTTTTCCACTGATAGTTTTAGTTATTTTATAAACTGTGCTTTGTTCATTTCTTAATGCTGCCTCTTCTGCCTGTCTTGCAAGGTCATCCAGAAATGTCCTTTTGTTAGCACGGGTTTGACGTTTTACTTCCTTGTCCTGCTGACTGTACTGTTCACTATATATTGCCTTTAACCTGGGAGACTTAGCTTCTGTTTTCTTTCTTTTCATTTCCTTTCTCTTTGCTATGGTGTTTAGCGTATCTGGTGTTATCCAATCTTGGCTCTTTCTTTCCTGGAATCCCAAGCATGACTAGCTGCTTTCCTTGTATATTGTCGAGATGGTGTTGAATCTCTGGTCAACATCATCGGTCTCTGTTCTTTCCTGGCTTTTGATAATCTCATATCTTCTCTTTACGTCGACTACGAAAGCTTTTCTGGTGAGGTGATCCTTCGGTTTCGTGATATTATATCTTTTCTGTTTGTTTGCAACTGGTCCAGCAGCTCTGAGTTTCACATTCAGTCTTGCTACTACTAGGTGATGATCACTTCCCACATCTGCGCCTCTTCTTACTTTCACGTCTTGTAGTGCATGTCTCCATCTGCCATTGATCATTATGTGATCTATCTGGTTTCTGTCTCGTCCGTTTGGTGATTCCCATGTTAACTTGTGCACTTCCTTGTGTGGAAAAAGTGTTCCTCTAATGACCAGGTTGTTAATACTGCAGAAGCTTATTAATTTGTCCACATTCTCATTTGCTGTTTCGCTGCCACATTTCCCCATTACTCTTTCGTTATAATTATTGTTTGCTCCCACTTTCGCATTTAGGTCTCCCAATACTATAATGAGATCATACCTGGGTGTAGTTTCCATTTCGTTTTGTACCTGTTGATAGAACTCGTCCTTGATCTCTTCATCGCTGTCGTTTGTTGGTGCATAGCATTGTATAATTGTGGTGTTGGTGAACCTCCCTCTCAGTCTTGCTCTTATCAGTCTGTTGTTGATGGGTCTCCATTCCAGTAAAGACCTTTCCATTCCTTTCTTCAGGATAATGGCTACACCTTCGTTGTGCTGACCATCCTCTCTGCCAGAATAAAGTACTGTTTCCCCTGTAGCTGTTTTTATTCTCCCCTTACCTGTCCATCTGCTCTCGCTTATTCCCAGGATATGTATCTTGTAGTTCCTCATCTCTGCTGTGATTTGTTTCAGCTTTCCTGCCACATTCATGGTTCTGACGTTCCAGAAACCAATTCTGGTTTCGTGTTTTGCGGTCGGGGCATCTGTTTTCATGCCAGTGGCTTCCTTTCGGCTTTCACCACTGTCAGTCATACGAGCCTGAGACTCCGGATGTCCGTCCCGCAGCAAAGTTTTTCCATTTATTGTTGTTTCCGTAACATGTGCGATTTTGTACATAGACAGGGGTGTCGGCCCTGTGCTAAAACCCCCAACCTGGAGGACCAGAGTACCAGCTTTTGTCAGACCCCTACCCACGCAGACCAGTCCAGCTTGATTGAACCTACCAGAAGAAAATCTCCCACTGGCATAGCTCTGGGGATTGTCAGGGTACACAAGCTGCCATACCGCTACAAGGTATAGGTACCATTGATAGCAGATATGCATATATGATCAATCTGATTTTCTGTTCTATGGTCTGGTGATATCCATGTTGCCTTGTGTATTCTCTTATGTGGAAACATGCTTCCTCCTATAGCCAGTTGATTTGAAGCACAGAACTTTAAGAATACTTCCCCATTTTCATTCATTATTCCTAGCCCATGTTTTCCCATGACTTCTTCAAAGCCGGTGTTGACTGTACCTATCTTTGCATTCATGTCACCCATCAAAATTGTGATGTCTCTTCTTTTTACTTTCTCCATAATTTCCTTTAGTCTAGTATAAAATGCTTCTTTCACAGACTCTTTGTTATTAGTTGGTGCATAACATTGGATGACATTTACATTTATTTTCTTTTTAGCTGTTTTAAAAGTAGCTGTTATTATTCTGGGTCCAACAGCTTCAATGAGTGCTTTCTGTGCTTCTTTAGATATCATAAGAGCTACCCCTTCACTGTGGTGTGAACTTTCGTCTCTTGAGGACAGCACCAATTCACCTGTGATGAGTTTCTTCTTGTCTACCCCCTTCCACTTTGTTTCACACATTCCCAGAACCTCGATTTTATATTCCCTCATTTCTGCTGCTACTTCTGCTACTTTCCCTTGTTCGTTTAATGTTGGAACATTCCAGGTGCCATTTCTGGAAGTTCTAGAAGAAAGAAGGTTAGTCAGTAACACAGACTCCTTTCAGCTTTCTCTGTGTTGCATCATACGCCTCCCTGCAAGAGGACCTTCCCCTGTCTTGGATGGCTGTGTTTGATTTTCTTTAATTGACTTGTCCATGTTTGTTGAAGTTTGTTGTGGTTTAAATTCTTTACAGGATGAGGTAACCAGCCCCATGCCCAACCCTCCTTAGTCGCTTTCTACGACATGCATGGAAGAGAACAGTGTTACTATTCTTTGCTCCCCTTTCGGGCCCCAGTAGCACACGGGTGAAAGTGTTGTTGGTGAATGTGTATTCTCTGTTAAATAAACATGAACATAGTAGATATATATAACAAATATGACACAGGGGGGATAAACAGTTTAGCAGTTAATCTGTAATATAGCTGTAGCCGATTAAATGGAATTTGAGAGTAACTTATTTTGTCCTTTTATGTTGTGGTGGACAAAGACATCCTATTCAACCCCTGATCGGTGGTAATTAGGATGGTAGTATCTAAAGTTTTACTGAGGGTAAAGCAAAATATTTCTATACATCAACATGCACTCACCAGATCTACCACAAGAACATCATCTTCAGGTGCCATCTTCACATCGAATGTCGGCTGCAAATAATGGATCTCCAACATCACTTGGCTTGATAAACTCTTTGCTGTCCATCTATTGATGTATCTTCCTACTTATAGCACTGTCTCCTCTTGCACATTTGCCTTCAACTCTGAATTTTATTATGGTGTTATGACTTTTTACATGGCCAAAATACTTTAGCTGTTAAATTTTGATCTGCTTCATTAAATCTCTTTCCATTCCTAGGTGTTCTTTGACCTCTTTATTTGTTTTCTTTTTTTCCACGAGACCTGACCCATTCTTCTATACATCCATATCTTGATGGCCTCAATTCTTTCTACTGTCTGCTTGTTCATTGTCCATGATTCCACAAAATACATTTATGAAGAATATATTCAGCTTTTGGTGATTCTCAGTTTGAATTTGTAAGTTACTTGTTTATACTTTAGTATCTGTCTCATGTTGTTGAATGTAGCTTTGGCTATTCCTATTCTGTTCTTGTTTTCTGTTTCACACATGCTGTCTCCTGTTATTATATGACCAAGGTATGAGAAACTCTTGACTTGTTCCAGGATTTTCCCATTTATTCCTATCATTATTGTTGGCTTCTTGCTTGCTCTGATAATTATCATAGTTTTCATTTTCCCAATGTTAGTGTCCAATCCATCCATATTCTTGACTTATGCCGTTTACTTGCTTCACATGCGCTTGCAACTCCTATTCACTTTCAGCTAAAAAAAACTATCATCCACATATCTAATGTTGTTTATCAATCTTCCACCGATGTTCAGTCCTGGAAGTTCCTGTATCTGTCTGAAAATGTTCTCTATGTAGGTATTAAATAGGCAGGGGACAATACACAGCCTTGTCTCACACCTTTTTTTGTATTTATATATGGTGGGTAATTCTTGCCAGATCTTACTGTCGCAGTTTGTTCCCAATAAAGGTTGCTGAGCATTCTTACGTCTTTTCAATCAATACCTATCTTTTGGAGGCATTTGATTATTTTCACATGATGGACTCTGTCAAAAGCCTTCTTATAGTCAATAAATGTAAATACTTTTTTGAACTTTTATATATTTTTAAGCTAATATTCTTATACAAAATATTACTTCTCTTGTTCTGCTGTTCTTTCAAAAACCAAACTGTTCTTCCTGGACTTCATTGTCTACCTTATATTTTATTTTCTCCTGTATGATCTTGAGCAATATTTTAATAATGTGATTCATTAGGCTGATAGTTCTAAAGTTTGAACATTCTGTTACATTTGGTTTTTTGGGCAGTGTTATAAGACTAATGATTTCAGGTTGTGTGGTATGTACCCTGTATTGTATATATTGTTGCAACACAAGAATAAGAAACACAAGTCCCTGTATCACTAGATTAGTTACAGTAATCTAAACAATTTAGTGCAACCTGACTGATTTGTTTCTTTTTGCAAGCATTATTTGAACATCTTCTGTCATAAGTTATTTTTCATTTTGTATATTTTTTGCCAGACTGCAAGAAGTATGGAATCACAGAGCCCGGTATCAACTGAGAATGTGAAAATGGACCCAGTCTGTGAAGTGAGTTTGCTTGTTATTGTGATTGGTAAACAGTGATAGTTTTGATGAGATCAAATCAGCTATTTACAACTTACATGCAATGCTTTAAATTTCCATCTGACTAAAATATGAATCTTTTATCTTTTAATATATTTTTTCTAGGTGGCTACACAAAATATTACTAATAATGTCTGTGATCTAACTGCGGAAGTAAAACAGGAACCAGTTTATGAGGTTAGTTTTGTATGAAAGTTAATTGTTAACATTTCTTCTTTTTCTTCTGCGATCAATTTCCTATGCTCAACAGTCTAAACAAGGAGATGAGTTGCCTCCACAAATCCAGTCATCAGCAGGTGCCCCACAGTTTATCTTCCATTTTTGTCTCCTGGGGCCAGGTTTGAGCTCTCAAGTCACCAAAGAGAGGGCACATTTGCAAAATGTGTTCTGGAGTCTGTGGGCACATTTTGACATGTGCACTGGTCAGTTAGGGCAGCTTTCATTTTGTGGAGATGGGCTTGTAGTCTACAGTGTCCTGTGCGGAGCCTAAAAATAGGGGTTTGATGTGTTCTGTCTAGCTTTAGGATGGGGTCTTGTGGGTAATTGCTGCTTGTTCTTTGGCTCCATGCATTTTTGTACTTTCTTTTGATAAATGTCTTTTGCTTCCTTCAGTGAGACTCTGTGGAGAAACTGTTCCTTCTGGGTGCCTGCTTTTGCCAGTCTGTCGGCTGCCTCATTTCCTGCAATACCACAATGTGCAGGAATCCACTACAGTGACACTTTGTTAGTGACAGACAGCTGATTCAGATGTTCTATGGCTGTTCTTGTTAGGAGGTCTTCAAGGTTCATTTTGAATAGTCTGGAGAATTGACATGCAGTAGCATAAGAAGACTATATTTGTTCCTTTAAGTCTTTGTTCCTCCAGTATCTTTGTAGCCTCTAGGATTGCCTGTAGCTCTGCCCTGTAGTTTGTTGAGAGTTCTCCAGTAGCAACTGACTGTTCTATTTTTGGAGCGTTTGGCATTAGTATTTGGATCCCTGCTCCTCATTTCCTTACTGCTTCTTCTGAAGATCCGCCAGTGAAGACATGAATCCACTGTGAACTGGGTATTGGTTGTTGAGGTGGTCCAGTGTTTTCATTTTCAGAATAGTGGGAGTCTCCACAGTTATGTTCTCAATGCCTGGGATTTTGTATGGTGTACAGTGTATGTGGGTATGGTGTTTGTGATGTTGTAGTATGCTACTAGCTGCTCCCATTCCTCTGGGTTTTCTGAGGTTACTTTTCCATTGGCACCCATCAGCTGTCTTGATTGATGTTTGAAGCTAGATCTTTTCAATCGGATTTTGGTTAGTTCTTTTATTTTCTCATGCATGGGGTGCTGTTTTAGACATCTAAATTTTTCTGTCATGATGGTGATTTTCTCATCTCTGTGTTCTCTTAGATTTTGCAGTCCTGCTGTTGCTTCCATTGCTGTTATTGTTGTACTCCTTAGTTCTCCCGTAATGATTCTGAGTCCTGCATTCTGTATTTTGTCCTGCTTCTGGAGATTTGCATTTGCTGCTGTTGCATATGTACTCATTCCATATTCCAGAGTTCGGCAGATATGTCCTACGTAGACTTGCTTTGTGATTTGTATATCTGCTCCCCAGCTGGACCCCGATAGTTTTTTCATTAACTGCAGTTTGCTTGTGGCTTTTCTTTCTGTTTCTTCAATGTGTGATCCCCACATCAGTTCTTTGTCAAATTTTAGTCCCAGGTATACAGAGTTATCCTCTGTTGGCAGTGGAGTATAGTCCAGTGTGAGAGTGTAGTTTTCAGGTTTGGTGGAGAGGGAGAAGAGTATAGTGACAGTCTTATTCTTGTTTATTGGGACACCCCAGATTTTGGCCCACTCTTCAACTTTATTTATTGCCTCCTGCATCCTTGTGATGTAGAATGTAAATATTGATACAGTAATCTGACAGCCTTTGCTTTCCCATTTAGTGTCTACCATTTGCTATGCCAAACTACGCAATTTTCTGATTGCATTACTCATATCTAATCTACGCCCTTTTTTTCTTAAGATGTAAACAAACAGACATTTACCCATTTCCGTGACCTGCCAGCAACAGGCAGCGAGCCCTGATTTGTTTACCTAGTTTCTCACGCGAGTTGATTTGCCAATCACCGAACATCGGACGGATTGCACGTTGTTACGGTAGATTAATTGGCATTGTCTGCTAGAGGTTAGCAGCATGCGATTTTAGGGGTTACAACGTTTAATGTAATGTAAAAGTATTATTAGCCTAGTGAATGCTGTGACGTTTCAGCGTTGGTAGTCACGCACGGTGACCAAGAGACGGGACCCTTTTTCAAATGACCGTCAAGCAGAGAAGACGTGTCTTTATATTCTTATAGTGTCGGGCAGGGAAGGCCACACGGTTATATTGTATTCTCTTATGGACATGGGTCAGTCCACTGTTATGATGAAGAAAGATGAAGTTACAGGTTAGTAATTGACTAAACCTTGTCGAGATGAATTAACAGTCCGTTTTAGTTATACTAGTGCCAGACGCATAATCTCACTGTCGGTCGTTGGATTTTCCAACCACGCGTGCATACAGTTATGTCGTTCTGCCTACAATAATTCATAGTACGAGACAAAGGACTGATATGCAAGATAGCTAATTCAACATAGGATTCTAATTTATATTTGTGATGTAATCCATAATCAACGTTCGATGTCTACAGAATGTATAATAAATTGTTTGTTTGGACTCTAGCCATGACTTATCCAGTCTATGAACATTTGGGAATTCAATCATCATTATCATGGTCTCAAGGTAATTTAAACCCACATTCGCGTACTTAACATCAAAGGCACGAAGCTCTAAAGAAGATGAACTGTAAACCCAGATTCCACGATTGACTATCAAACTCTCAACAAATCCGTTGGGCTAATTTTACCGACCCGCCTGTAAAAACTGGTGGCCGCCCCTGCAACAACTGGTTGGCCATTGATGGGGAACGAAAGAAAGAATTAGTTGGCCATCGCTGAACGAAAGAAAAAGGAAAATTTTTTCTTGTTTACATATGTTACAAACTGTTTACTATTACAAGAAAGTCACATGATGCAGAAAAACGACGTTCAACGCATAACTACGAAATGCCAATCTGACGTCACTACATCATGCGTAGATGCCGCGCTTTGAAAGTACAACCGTCAACGCATTCCAAGTTTGATGAAGATTTACATGATCAAGAAGACCAGACGATTGAATACGGTTATCAACCAATCAAGAGCAAACAGTACTAGGCATTGATCTAGTCCGTTGATGAACTTGACATCGCCGGAGCCTTTTAAAGATAAGTTTAGACTTAGGACGATTGTCCTTCATAAAGTACAATACTAAGTCCATTTCGCTGTGCAGGCATGTCCTCCCTATTTATTATATATCTATGTTATATCTGTTTTTTCCGTTGATGTTGTCCCTTATTTGTGGGTATGGATGGGCGGCGGTTTGGAATGAATAACATGGCTCTGAGGATGCCGATATTCATTCTGAATGTTCCTTAAGGCCGTTAGTTAATTGCTTTTTAACGAAGAACCCATCGACGACCTTCCGATGATTTTCGTTCGTTCGTAATTGCAATTAATTGACCTTGCATGTTAGATGTCCAGTCTAGTTATAATTGGGGTATTTTAGTGTATTTAGTTCTAATTTTTATTCATTTCTGTAACAATGTTTGTAATCTATCGTGTTTTTCTGATCTGACTATTATTCAGTTTATAGATTTTGTATAACCGTTAATGAGTCCATGTATACGTCACTAATTTTTGTGTACACAGGTTAGTTTTCTATTCAGTTCATTCTTAATCTCTCACTTCCGTTTTATACTACTTAGTTATAAATGCATTTTTTTATTGTGAAAATGTCTTGTCGTATGGTAATACTGTTCTGTAATCCTTGGTTAACACATTGTATTGTTTGTCTTCATTTCATCCTTTTATAATTTAATATTAATGCTATAATTTATTCATTAATAATAGTGTAGATGAATATGATTAAATTTTTATGAATTTTAAGGAGGAATTAGGGACTTTGCACCTATTTGCAGTGGTGGTCCAAGAAATGGGCAATGCACTTTATAGCTCATGATTATGGCATAATATACTATGATTAATTATTATAAATTTATAACATATTAAGACATATTAAATGTTAATTAGTACATTTTCTCAGTACTACATTGTGAACTTAGTAACTATTAAGATTAAATAACCTAATTATTTAGGGATAATACCCATAATTATTGAATACTAATATTAAGTGCATGATATAATTTCAGCACCTTATATAACTAACTATCATAACTATTTATGATAGATATTAGTGGATATATATAATATTTTTACAAAATATTATAGATTTGTGGAACTTATAAATAACAGTACAGGAATATTGCAATTTCTTGTAGTGATTATTCATTCGGTGAGTAATTACAAATATCTACATAGACTTTATTAGTGATTACTAGACATAAGTAATTGAATACTTAAATAAATTAACGTCAAGATGCTTAACTTAGACTATTTTATTAAAAATGGTAAAGATTTTGGAAAAAAAGGAGAAGTTCTCGAGGCTTATGCATTGGCTGAATTTACAAAATACAAGGCAGAAGAGGCTGAAAGGAAAACTATTGCTAAGGCAGAGATGGAAGAACTTGAAAGAAAAGAGGCTGAAAAGAAAGCTATTGCTAAGGCAGAGAAAGAAGAATTAAGACAAGAAGAAGAAAGAAAGATGGCAAGAGATGAAATCCTATGGATTGAAGAAGAGAATAAATTGAAACGACAGGAAATCATACTGCAGCAAGAAATGGAATTGCAACGGCTTAAATTGGAAACAGCAAAACTTCATTCGCAGGGTGCTGCAGCAAGCCAAAATGATAATGCTCAATCGGGATCTTCTTCCAACCGACTTAAGGGCAATTATTACTTTAAGCTACCACCGTTCAAGTTACACGTGGACGATCTATTATCATGGCTGGCGCGCTTTGAGGATATATGTAAGGTCAATAACCTTGACAAAACTGCATGGGCACTTAAACTCAAAGAATTTCTGGATGGCGAACCTGCAAGTGCAGCACAAAATATTGATCCGACATTAGCCACAGACTATGAGGCCATTAAGACTTTGTTATTACGTCGTTTCCACTTGAACGAAGAGGCATGTAGATTACGTTTCAAAAGTTTGTTGCCAGATAATAATAAAGACTTTACAGGTTTTATTGCTAACATACGTAATACTTTTAACAGATGGGTTGAACTGGCAGGTGTCAACAAATCTTACGACAAGTTAGTCGATTTGTTATGGAGGGATAAAGTGTTATCTTCTGTCAGCCCACCGTTCTTTGCTTATCTGCAATTTAACAATAACTTTAATAGAGGAAGACCACAAAACAGAAATTATTCACCTCAGTCCAGATACAACAGTAATCCACGTAACCAAGTTTATAATCGGTCATATAATTTATAATAATGGTAACAATTGGGATAACAATAATCATAGCTCGAGACATCGAGATAACAGTTACTATAGGGGACAACGAGATAATTCAAATGATTATTCTCGTCATCGTTCTCAGTCACGAAGACCATCACAGTTTGATCACAATGCAGGGGCGGCACTCACGGATGGTACGACCCCTAGTGTGTCTGATAATAATAATCAGTCACAATCTTCGTCTGCATGTTGTGCTGTTAACTTTAATGTGGCAAATAGTTGCCAAGATTGTAATACTATTTTTCAGAAGGCCAAAGAAACGGTGCTGAATTGTGGACACCTTCATACAGCAGTTGGTCTTTCAGCGAACGATGGCAAGGGCACGCTGATGTTCAATAGAGGATTAGTTAATGGATCCGTGGTCTCAGTTTTAAAAGATTCTGGATCAACAACCATTGGAGTTCGGCAGTCTCTGGTACATCCTAGCTGTGCAACAGGGGACTATGTCCGTTGCATGATCTTCGGGGGTACTATTGAGTACTACCCCACTGCCATAGTACATGTTAATACACCATTTTTTTCAGGTAATGTCAAGGTGTGCATGCTACAGAATCCATCAGCTGATCTTACATTAGGACGCATACATGGGAGTAAAGATTGCACTCCTAAAGAAATTAATGATTGGGAGAAAAAAAATTTGCATTCTTTTAGCAACGCTAACGCTGTTGTTGCTATGGCTACACTTCGTGCCAACAACATGAATACATGTGGCACAGCAGTTTCCAACTTCACTTTGAGTACTATCCTGGAAATTGATGAAGATGATAGATCTATTGGACAACATACTAATGATATAACTGATCCTAATAAAACTGTTGATGTTGTCAACATTGACAAAAACATTACGAGGAAGAATAATAGTTTAAAGAATAATGCTGGACTTAAAAGGAACAGGGATAATAAAGTTAACACAAATAATTATGATGAAAAAGTTTTTACTTTGCCCAGCAAAGACATGTCTACGACATGTAGGAAACTTAATACCTTTGATAATAATAGGTGTCATCCTCAGTCCAGTCAGGATGATACATCATCTAATAAAAAGACAGTTTCGGTGTTGAGGGGGAAGGTTAATTCTTTGACAAAGAACACATATCATCATTGTCCACTATTTCGTGACAATGATACTACATATATTGGGAAAAATGCGTATTCTCGCACAGTGTTAGTGCGAAATCTGCCGCAGGATACTACCTGGCAGGCACTTAGAAATTTTTTTGATTATACAGCAAACGTTAAGTTTGTTCGTCTTCTGCCATCATGCAATGGGCAGAATAGACAGGCGATGGTTACATTTCGTAACAATCGAGACGCTCGTTGGGTAATCGAGCGTGATAATGGTGTTTATTTTCATCACCGTTATCTAAAGTTACAATTAGTACCTGATTCTGCGTTACGCAGATAATGGTTTACTTTCACACTTGTGTTTTATTTTCTTGATGACTCAGCATAGTCAGTCATCATTTCTTATCTTTCTTAATCATCTATCCTAATATAGATTGATTTATTGATTTTTTCTTCTCGAAAAACATTTTTGATTCTTAACATCTTTAAATGGGTACACTTTCTCTATCTTATTTGTTTTTACCATGCCTACAAGAGACAGTAAGGTGGTTAAATGTTTTAACTATGCTCAGCCCAATGCAGCATAAGTTCATTTGTCATCTTGGTTAAAATAAGACATGCCAGTGAAGATGACATGGACTGGTAAGTTTAATAGAATATTTCGGTGAATTATTGATATATTTTCAAACCCACCAATTTTGAGACTACCTGATGCTTCCAAAAAGTTTATTCTCCGCACAGATGCGAGTATGTACGGAATTGGCGCATGTTTGCTCCAATATCATGACGACATCCTCCATCCAAACTTGTACGTCTCACGGAAACTGAAACCACCAGAAGTCAAATACTCCACTGTCGACCGCGAACTGTTAGCAGTGGCGTGGGCGATAACGAAACTGGAGAAGTTCCTGTTAGGGCCCCATTCGTGGTCCAGATTGATCAACAAGCCGTAGCATCACTACGACGGGCGAATCATAAAAGTCCAAAGCTCACCAGATTCGCTATTCTCCTTCAACCTTTTGACTTCTCAATCGAATACATCACAGGAGCAGATAACGTCTTCGCAGATACTCTATCTCGAAATCCTGCTGATGTCGAGTCCTGAACTATATTAACGTCGCAGATACTTACTCAAGAGACATAGCACTATAATGGCTGTTCTATATAAACATGAACTATTGCCTACAATGCAAATATCTGCTTACTAAAGACTTTATATACGAAATGAATGAAATCAATTGACTCTATGTTCGTATTTACACCAGGACTTTGCTTGATATCCATTCATGTTAAAACCATTGGACACATTTCCGTGCATCAAGTGAAAATAATAGAAAACACTATCAAAGTAACTCAGTATGCGACATGAACTATTGTCAATAACGTCGATACTTATGAACTGAAACACTTAAACATTTGTTTGTTAATCGGAATTCACAAGGATCAAGCCTACGTATGGATCATCTTATCCAGCTTTAATTAATTTTAATTAAGTCGTTAAAATAATGGAAATTAAAATGAAAGTGAGATAAATATGAAAAAAAAAAATGAAATGAAATTTAAAAAAATATATGAAAGAAGAAAAAAATAAGAACTCACATGATTCTTGGATAATGTTATTGTATGTAACTATTATATTATATAGTTAATAATTATGTGGATACATCACATACTACATTATTGTTTAAATTGGTTAATTTAGATAGGTATTAACAACTTAATACTAAACTTAATTAATGTCCAACACACATAACTAAGTTAAATTTATACATTACTTTTCTTCTCTACTTTATTCTTCATTTATTTATTTCTCTCTTTAACATATCCTTTCATTTTTCTTACATTAGATTTTCAACAACTTTATTCTTATTACACACTCAGTATAATTAATTAGTTTAATTTTAACTCTTTAGATTAGTCTGACGTGACATTTCATTGCGACATATTTTAAGTTAATTAATTATTTAATTAGATATCAACATTAGCCATTCTCTTTTAGTTCATATAAAATTTATGTATAACATTTATGTATAATATGATCATTAATATATTAGATGACTGTTAGTTAGTCGACATGATCACAACATTTGTTCTAGACAGAACATCGTAGGCCATATGCCGCATTTTTGGTTAAATTTTTTGATGTTGTTAAATTTTTTGATATTCATTCAGATAGTTTTTTGAGAAAAAAAATCTATCTAATAGATTTTTTTTCCCCCGGTGGACAGGGAATTGTTACGGTAGATTAATTGGCATTGTCTGCTAGAGGTTAGCAGCATGCGATTTTAGGGGTTACAACGTTTAATGTAATGTAAAAGTATTATTAGCCTAGTGAACGCTGTGACGTTTCAGCGTTGGTAGTCACGCACGGTGACCAAGAGACGGGACCCTTTTTCAAATGACCGTCAAGCGGAGAAGACGTGTCTTTATATTCTTATAGTGTCGGGCAGGGAAGGCCACACGGTTATATTGTATTCTCTTATGGACATGGGTCAGTCCACTGTTATGATGAAGAAAGATGAAGTTACAGGTTAGTAATTGACTAAACCTTGTCGAGATGAATTAACAGTCCGTTTTAGTTATACTAGTGCCAGACGCATAATCTCACTGTCGGTCGTTGGATTTTCCAACCACGCGTGCATACAGTTATGTCGTTCTGCCTACAATAATTCATAGTACGAGACAAAGGACTGATATGCAAGATAGCTAATTCAACATAGGATTCTAATTTATATTTGTGATGTAATCCATAATCAACGTTCGATGTCTACAGAATGTATAATAAATTGTTTGTTTGGACTCTAGCCATGACTTATCCAGTCTATGAACATTTGGGAATTCAATCATCATTATCATGGTCTCAAGGTAATTTAAACCCACATTCGCGTACTTAACATCAAAGGCACGAAGCTCTAAAGAAGATGAACTGTAAACCCAGATTCCACGATTGACTATCAAACTCTCAACAAATCCGTTGGGCTAATTTTACCGACCCGCCTGTAAAAACTGGTGGCCGCCCCTGCAACACACGTGGGATAAACAATTAACCCTTTGATCTTCAGATACAGGGGAACTCGGATGCCGGTTTTGCATTTCATCTCGAGAACGCGGGATGATGTCTTTTGATGTCGGGCAAAGCAGCGCTTTGACGAGATAAACGATGGCCGCCAGAGAACTTTTCTTCCGATCCACAGTTTCTTAATCCTATGGTTCGCACGTTAATGCAAAATTAACACCATTAGGGATCTGAGAGCAAATGAATGGATATAAGCAGTGGTCTTTTAAATCTTTATCAGTCATCGCTCAGAAATTTCGGATAATTATCTAAGCACGTTATTCTAGAACCACTGTGGCAGTTGTGTTAATAGATTTCATGGGGATCGTATTCTGTGGTTTTCTGGTAATATAAATTTGTGCTTAAGCGTGTTAATGTGATACATTACCATTATAATTCACTGTGATTTTAGCGTTAAAACTAGTGAAATAAACAACGCATAGCTATTTTATTCCAGATAGTTCAGTTTTAATGATAATATAACCACCTGCTCTATACCACAAGAAGATACAGCTTAGTGACTGACATTTTTCTAAAGTGCGACTATAGTGACAGATACGATTCATGTTTATTCCAATTTGTGTAATTGTAGTAAGTGAATGTTAGTTATACCTGACGCCAAAAATCTAATAGCTATTAACAACAGGCGATAATTGTTAAGTACGCGTAGGGAGAATTAAATCATAATAGACATTGTGCGCTGATCGGAGCAGGCGGGGGAAAGGCTGCATGCCGTAACCAAACCTGTGCTCGATAAGTGACGCGCGACACCGGGTACGTTTTAGCGTTAACCAGGACTAAACGAGAGGATGGGAGACTGTCTCGTCTCCTTTTGTGTGTATAGGTAGAGACATAGAAAAGTAGCTTGTTTTTCATAAATGTTGATCTATTTCTAGCAGATTAGACATGATCAAATGGCTACCCATGGTTTTCTACTTTGGTTCTACTATTTTGGGCTATTGTGGTCCTTTTCATCATCTACTGAGTGCTGTCTTCTACGTGGCCCAAGTGTCCCCAAGTTCAGCTGTGGACAGGACCGGCCAAAGAGGCAAAAAATTAACATTTTGAAGTAAAGTAAACTGGACTCAAAATTACCCAGATATTTATTCCATTTTTATCAGCCCAGTGTGGTGTAACCAAAGATAACAGTATCATCTAATGTTTGACAGTTGTATTCTCGGATTTATCCAGCACGTTACACTGTTTCAAAATCGACACTCACACCAGAGTCAGTTGATAGGATCTATCATCATCATCAGTTATAACTGGTAACAGTTCTTTTTAGCAACCAGAGGTTTTAAAAGACTAGAAACATTTACTACTGTTTACAGTGAACACAGATCGCGGAGTTATTCTTCTACATTAACTAACCAGGGTGACTTTAGTCCATCCGATAACCAAACACCAAATTTGGCGTCCCCCTCACAGAAATCTTAGGTGTTAGAGAGAAAGGACTGGGGCCAAATTTGGAAGGTAGAAAAACACTGGAAGTTATATGCAGTATACTCGCAATACCACGGGATATATCGCCCAGATTTAGGTAAGCGTGAATGAGTGGCCACTGAATGTCAGACAGAATGAGTGAATAATTTTCTTAGTTACATAACCTATACCATCACTGGTTCTTTTTTTCTTTTTTCTTCCTTAACTATTGTGTATTACGGAGTAACATTTAGTAGGAACTTTGTTCTTATGTATTTTTTTCTCTTCACAGTCAATGCTATGACCTAGTGCTAACCTTTAACCTTTGGGTTCTTATCTTCTCAAGAAGGGGAGGGCATAGGTATGCTGTATATTGCTATACAAGTAATTCCGATGTATTTGATTTTTTCTCTTTAGATATTTGATGTTGTAAAGTTTAATGATAATAAACAACAAAAAGACGTGTGTGTTGGTCAGACCCATACCCAATTAACCATAGTTTTTTTACGTTTGTGTGTATTGTTGTCACATAATTGTGGGTGTGTTAGTGTAACATATTTCATATAGGGAGAGAAAGGTTGTCTTATATTAAAATATAGTCGTATAGATAGGCTGGACTAGAGAAACTACTCATTCCAGAGACAGATCTTCCTCTTACACTAGTCCCTCGTGAAAATCTATTTCTTACACCTGTATTCTCACATATTTACCACTATCACCTCTGCTCAGACGGGACCAAAAATATCTTCTGACCTATCTTTTAAAAATTTACGACGATCCTCACTTTTGTAACTCTTGTGTATTCAGTCCATATAGCAAAATCATCAGCATGTAGTGCTCTGTGTATGTTTGGTGTGAATAGCTTTGGAGGTCGTCTATGAAGATGATGAAGAGTGTTGGGGATAGGACTCCTCCTTGTGGGACCCATTCTGGTATGTCAACCATTTCGCTTTTCTTTCCCTGGAGTTTTGCTCTTGAATGTCTTCCACGTAGGAAGTTCTTAATCCACTGTAGCATTCTGCTTTCAATTCCTTTCTGGACTAGTTTTAGCAGCAGGCCCTCTTTCCAGACTTTATCAAATGCCTTTGTGAGATCAAAGAAAGTAGCTAGGAGTTTGGACTTTTTCTGGGAAGCATCTTCAATTTCCTGGGTGAGATATGCTGTTTGATTGTCAGTGCTTCTGTGTTTTCTGAAGCCTGATTGGCAATCATCTAGTAGCTTGTTTTCTTCAAGGTAGTTCAGAAGCCTGTTGTTGACCATGCTTTCCATTACTTTTCCCAGGCAGCTTAGCAGGCAGATGGGGCAGTTCTTGATTTGTTAGTTTTTGATTTCCCTTTCTTTGCAACTGGTATTGTTTCTGCCTCTTTCCATTCTTCTGGGAAGATCCCTTGTGTCCATGACTCATTGAAGAGGTCTAATATTCTGGCCTTTCTGTGAGATCCTAGATGCTGGATCATTTCATTTGTGATTCTATCTGGCCCAGGGGCCTTCTTTTTAAGATTCTGGATTGCTATATTCAGTTCTGTTTTTTTATAGAGGTTAACATTTAAATTTATTAATAATGTTGATGATACATTTGGTTATTCACTTGTCAGAGATATTCACTATAACTTTTCTGATCCCAGTATAATAGTAAAACTGGGGGCCGCGCTGGTGTAATGGTTACCATACTGCGCTGGCGATTGGGTGATCCAGGTTCAAACCTGGGCAAGTAGATTTGAGGGAGTGTCATCGACTGGGACTTGGACTGGATTAATTCGAGCCCTGGGACTGGAATAACCTGAACGGCTCCTGAGCCGACCCAGCTCTAATGGGTACCCTCCGAAGACAGCGAGTATCTACCTGAATGGCGAGTGGGCACCTGTCATTGTACAGGGAAAAAAGGGATACTCATGTAAAAATCAGTCTCAGGTTAGATATACTAACCGGAGATTCTCGCCTGAGTAATAGCGGGCGTACGTAAAAAAAAGAAGTAAAACTGGCAGGAAATTAAAAAATTTTTGTCACTAAAAAAATGTGTTTGTGGAATGTAGTTAATAGTGAAGGAAGGGAGTTTAAGCTGTGACGTTAAACAGCTGGTGACTCACTGTATATATACTGATTATATGTTTTTATTTGAAAACCTGTTTTTTTAAATCCTGAATATTTCTTATATCATTAAATGCATTTAGTTAACTCTTTCAGTCCCAAGCAAAGGTAAATGGATGTACATTACTCTTGTCCTGCAAGTATAAAAGCTTTCATTGAAAAATTATTAGTTATCCAAGGTAAAATGAAGGCTGAAAGAATAAGCCGGTGAAAATTTTGAGCAAAAGTATTCACTCTTATTCTTCTAGAATTGTTTTGTTCCCCAGGAGAATATCCAAGGGTAAACTTTCAAAATGTCACAAACAGAAGTATTCTAAAAAAGCAAAATTAGTTTTTAATCAATAAACACAGGAAATTGTTAATTTCACAGAATAAAATAACAGGTCACATGGCTGTATCAAGAGGAAATATCAGTCTATACATCAGAAAGAGGGGAATTATAATATTATTTACACATGAATGATGTTGTTTCAAGGCCGTAAACCCCACCATCCACCTCTAGGGTTCGGTGAAAAACATTTTTGGGGAAATTATACTGTACCAAACATGTTATATGTCGAAATTTTTTATACACCCCCCCTATTAAGTTCTATCTACGACCCCGAGTGGTTGTTATTCATATCTAGGCAGACCCTATATATACTTTTGCTTATGATATGCTACAAAGCAATTTTTTTTACAAATGTGGGGTGTGCCTGTACATCCTATACATACAAAGCTTGATCTCCGACGCCTTCCAATGGCACTACAATGAACACAGGCTCTGTCCTTTCCATCATATTCCACTAGATGTCTGGCTCCAATCATCCATTCCAGTTCATTTCCTTTCATGGAGTGTTTAGAAATTTTGGGCGGACAATCTACTACACCTCCAGGTGTCAGCTAAGCAGCTTCTTTGGATAGATCCTCAATCAAACTTTGTTTAAAATCTTGAAGTGTGAGCTTACTTTTTGTCACACCTTCCTGGCACAAATTATATAGAATGTGGGCATTTACCTGTGTCACTTTAATCATCCAGTGGTAAATCTTCTTCCACTACTTTGTGGTTTTACGGTTGTGCATACTGTAGTAACCAACCATTTGATCCATCCGGTCACAGCCATTCATACTCAAATTGTAGTCATCAACTACCTTTCGCTTCGTAACTTTGTTTAGACCCTTGCCCTTCTCAACCGTTGCAAAAGCTGATTTCATTGAAACAAGTATGCAGGGATTTTTCGCTTTTTTATCTTTCCAGGCAACACATAATGTTGTATTTTCTAAGTCCAAAAACCATTTCATCTCTTGATGGCCAAACTTGAGATTTTTTATTTCATGTTGGCAGCCAACACTATTGACATTCAGGATTCCTATATAATTATAATTGTATGCAAGCAGATATTCAATCAAAGCTTTGGATGAATAAAATCTATCAGCAAAAATATGATTTCCTGATCTCAGTGGCTTGAAACGAGTGCTGACACTTTCACGACATGAGCAGAACTGGGATCTAGACTAGGACCACAAGCTGGATTTTTTCCAAAATAAACTTTCAGATTGAAAACATGCCTGTTGCCGAATCACACAGTCCAAATGTTTTGATATGGTACTTGTGGGGGCTTGGTTGCATTGAACTGTTTTTGCTTAAACCTACCTTTCCATCCTATAACCATTTCATCAATACAAACCTCTTCAAACGGATAGAAATCATTCTGAAATTTTGTCAACAGCTTCTCAACAAATGGCACAATTTTAGCTGCATCCTGATCTTCTGGTTCACAAACATGCAGCATGCTGTGATAAATAGTTTGAAAACTGTTTCTCGAAAACATCTCGCGGTACCAAGGCAAATACAAAATTTCCTGTGGTGCGCCAGTAGTCCTTGATTTTTGGTCTTCAATTCAGTCCCATCGCAATCATTACAGCTGTAAACTTGAGCCATTCATAATAAGCGAGCGGTGTCCATGAAGCAAATAAAGAATACTTTCTAGGTGGGTTGTTTGTTTCAACAACTTTTGCAGCATAGGCATTAATGCTGGTTATTAAAGTGCTAACAACAGCATCATCCCTGTAAAAATGTTTAAAAATCAAGAGGTGTTTGCAAACTATACAGAGCTGGATTTATGATCTGTCTTGTCTGGCGGAAAGTACAATTTGCTTTAGTTTCTCCAGTCACCACTGAATACCAAACCGCAGTATTGATAAAATCAACACTACAATCCCTCCTGATTCTTTTTCTCTTTGGCACTGACATATTACTTGAATTTATTACAGTCTGATTACACGCTCCTGTATCCATAACTTCATTATCGACATCAGACCTCCCATTATCATTCTAGGTTTCTGAGGACTCGATATCAGGCTCCTGCTGAGAATCTGAGCCGTCTTTGCTATCCTGTGAATAAATACTACAATCTGAATTATTATCACTATCTAGAATTTCTTCAAATAACTTTCTAGCTTGATCTGAAGTTAATCTACAAAGTCTACCAGAAGCAGTGGGAGTGGCCATTTGATCTTATAAAATATGTGCTTAAAAAATCTTAAATAAATATCAAACCACAAAAACACGTTCTCTCTTAAACATATGAGGTATTTACTAGAAAATTCTTCCTGTTAGAAATGACGTTTTGGGTTGTTAAAATTGGAAAACAGCTCTAGAAAAGGAGCAAAAGGTATGGACCAAAAATATCGTTGATGGGGTCAAAATGGTCAAACCCAAAAGCCAATTTAACGTTGATTGGGACTTAAAGAGTTTATCTTGAATAAGTATTTTGTAAATTTTGTTCTCAAAATGAGCTTTTGTTTTAAACATGAGTTGCGATATTCCATTGGTGCCCACCACCCTCTTCATAAATCTAGCAATTTAGCATATACTCTTTGAAATGGCTGTAGCAGATTAAATAGAATTTGAGGGTAACTTTTTTTTTTCTTTTATGCATTGATGGACAAGGACATCCTGTTCAACCTCTGATGGGTTATAATTAGGATGTGTAGTACTCAGATCAGATTTTCACATGCATTGCTGTAAATTGTGTATCTTACTATAATTTGAACCTTATCTTGTAATATATTTCTTTCTAGCAGGCTGCACAACATTTTATTAATAATGTCTGATCTAACTGTGGAAGTAAAACAGGAACCAGTTTATGAAGTTTGTTTCATGTGAAAGTTAATTGTAAAAGTTTAAATTTACTGATAATGATATTATGACCAATTAGTGTATTCACTTGCCAGAAATATTCACAATAACTTCTCAGATCCCAGTATAACAATAAGACTGGATCAAAATTATGAAATGTGTGTGTCATTAACAAAAATGTATACGTAGAATGTAAATAGGGAAGGAATTGAGTTTGAGTTGTGACTTGGACAAATTGGTGACCCACTGTGGAACATGACTATTGCATGATGTCAGAGAGTGTTGCCCAGATCCTTTGAGTGTTTATGAATTCATCTGATGTACAAGATAGAGGATTTTGTGTCAGAAAATTTGAATGGCGTTGTATATCAATTGTTAAGCAGAGGTATGTTGTTCTCATCAGAACAGAAGCAAAGAACAAGGAGCTAGCAGCAAAACAGAAATCCGGGGAAGAATTTGGAAAAAATCTAGAAAAAGATGATTAAAAAAAACCAGAAATTGTTCTGTAAGACCCTAAAGAACATGTGGAAGGAAAAACAGCACTCTCTTAAATTGATAAAGGACAAACCAGACAAATTGGTTACTGCTCCAATGGAAGTAATGGAAAGTTGGAAATAATATTTCTCAGAGCCCCTTGACTGTGAGCAAGGCCAAGCCTTAGAAATGACAACCACTGTCACAGAAGAGGAAACCAATGGTGATAATGATGGCATCAAGATGGAAGAATTGAATGCAGCACTGGAGAAAATCGGGATGGGCATAGCTGTAGGACATGATGGTATAACACCAGAAGTTGTCAAGTACACGGGAACAGCAGGTGATCTATTACTCCTGAGGGTCCTCCAGGCAGCTTGGCACCACAAGACCATACCGAAGGATTCGGAGATTGCCATCATTACACCCATATTCAAAATGGGTGATAATTGTCAGTGTGGGAATCATAGAAGCATATCCCTGCTAAGTGTCCCTGGTAAAATTTACTCTAGAATACTGGAGCAGCAGAGACTCAGACGACTGGCTGAGCCACAAATGGATGAGGTCCAGTGTGGTTTCCGAGCAAATCGATGTATAAAGGTGAGATGCATCTTTGTTTCTTGGATCTAGAGAAGGCACTTGACAAGGTTCCCTGGAGCAAATTTTGGGACTGCTTGACAAGACTTGCAGAAATTATGTGAGGACTGCAAACTATAAGTCAGAAGAGTTCAGGACCACCACTGGTGTAAGATACGGTGATATTCTGTCACCTTATCTTTTCGTACTCCTCTTGGACGATGCCATCAAAGCATGTAAGGAGAGGACAAGAAAGTATTCAGTGGGGTACTGGAAGATGAGACAGGTCTGTATTTCAGAGTTGGCATTTGCCGACAATGTTGCCCTTATTGCTAAATCAGAGGCATATCTTCAATCCAACCTGCAGTTCTGGAAGGAAGAGCTGGAAAAGAAAGGGATGGTCATCAGCAGCTCCAAAACAAAAACCATGGTGATATCCCGAGAGGAAAGAAGACATCAGATTAAGCTGGGAGAACAGATCCTGGAACAGAAGTTGTTATAGACTGGAAGGGAGACATCAGCATCAATGAAAGGTTAGCTACAGAGCAGCAGCTGTTTTCAGGCCATAAATCAAGGATTCCTCAGCAAAAGAGAAGTTAGCAAGAAGACGAAGACGGCTGTATCCCGCTTCACCTATATTCCAGTCTTGACATATGGATGCGAGTCATGGGCAATGACTCAAAACCCAGCCACTGCAGACTCAAGTAGAACAGTCCCAACTACGATGGTTTGGCCATGTCTGCAGAATGGAAGAAAACAGCCTACCATGACAAGAATGGGAAACTAAGAGCCAGTGGTCCAGACCTCCAGGACAACCCAGAGTCCGCTGGGAGGACAACATTAGACAATCTCTGAAGAATTGAAGACTAGATTAGAAAAAGGCCAGAAGGAAGACAGATGATAAGAGAGTATGCCGCTCCCTCTTCCAAATCTCTATTTTTTTTTTACATGAAATAGAATTAGAGTACTATTGTTCAGTATCTATATTCTAGGCCTGTAAAACAGTTGTTTGCATATAGTTTTACTTGTGAATAGTAAGCAACTACAAATCTCAGAGTAAAAATCACTAACACTCATTTCAACCATTATTCTTGCCCTGGTTTATGCATTTTCAAAAATAACTTTGAACAACAGCAAAATAAGGTAGTTATGAATTTTTTAAATTTCACATGTCATGATAGAAAAGTAGCCCAATCATCAGTCCATAAAAATTATTATATATTTTTTTTTAAAATGTATGGCCTTAATGTTTATCGCGTGTAAATATTTTATTTGACACAAAATAGAATTAGGATACAGTTTTTCTGTCTTTGCATTCAAAGTCTTGGCCTGTAACACTGTTTTTAGCATTTAGCTTTACGGGTGAATAATAAATGGCAATCTTAACCATAAATCATAACCTCTTTTGATTATTTTCCCAAATAATTACTGACACACAACAGCGAACTGAGGCAGTTGTGAATAGCAAGTTGGCCTACTTATTGATCTCAAGTTGTATGACATCATTTGTCTGGTATAGAACACTATGTGGTATCCTTCCTTGGAAAATATTGGGTATTTTCTCTGGGCCATCCTGATCTGTTCTATTGTGATTTTATTTTTTTAATAAAGATCTATATAAAATTTGTCCCTGCACATGTTAAATACAATGTTTTCAGAGTCACGCAATCAAGGTAGAATCACATTATGAGCAAGAAAAGTGTCTATTCCCTGTCAAGCTGGAGAAACTGACCAGTCCCACATCTCTGTTGGTTCCAGCTGAGGATAACTGTCTGTGTAAGTTTAAGCTACTTGTCATTGCTTTCATTGTGAGTTTTTTTGTATTTCATTTAATATAACTTTGCTCTGTTCATTGTAGAGCCACAAATTCCATATTGATATTTCTTTGTTCATCTGTGTTATTTATTTGTATGCCATAACTTTAATAATGTTATGCTACTTGTTATTGTTTTCATTGAGAATCTTTTTATATTTAATTTAATATGACTGTGCCCTATTCATTGCATATGTTTATTAAAATACATAATTCTCACTGACTTGCTTTCTTTAGAGATATTACACAAAACAGAATTTATCTCCCTTTTTCTGAATTTTAGGATGTCTGTATAAGAGACACTTACGTACATAAATTCCATATTGATATTTCTTGTTCACCTAACTGTGTTATTTACTGACTGGAATATACAGCCCCCAATTTGCTTATTGTCTTAATGAAAGTTTGTAACCAGTGAAACAATCATACAACCTTTTCAGGGAAAATATGGAAACTGCATGATTGCACCTTTGAAGCTATATTGAACACCCATTAAAAGAGCATGCATGTCTTTCAGTCTCCTCATGCTGCAGTGTTCACCATGTTAGAAATATTCACACAAGCATTTCAGTAAAATACACACAATGCACTGTTCTTTGAGTGAATATTATCTTGAGTGACCATTATAATTATCCTATATAGAGGCTAGTAATCTATTTTATTTAGATTTCACAGAAATCTTTGCCAGTAACCTGGCAAGAGATGGTGCATAAGTTTAATAGATGATGCATCAGTTTAATAATTTAGTTTCATAATAAAATAAGCCACCTAATTTAATACCTTTTCATGCTTTGTTTAACTTTTCACATACTGTTAAAACCATAGACAGAAGACTAAATGTTTTTTTTTAATATACAAAAAACAAAAAATTATTGTAGGCAGTAATTAAGGTGGATGAGTTTTTATTCCATGCATCAGTTTAGGGACAAAAGATAAAACAGCTTTCCTGTTATCATGAGCCGCCACCAGTTTCTTGTGATTTCATCTTTTGTCGTGACAGTCAACAAAACATAAGAATAATCATTTGATCACATAGGTCTATACATTCCTGAAATAGTGTTTGCTGATAGTCAGTTTTATGATTTGCTCATGCAAGGTAGGAATCCAATTTTAAAGTATAAGTTCAGGACACAGGCTATCATGGCAAACATTTTACAGATAACTGTACATACACAAAACACAATTTTTGATTAAAGAGCTGTTAAGTAGTTAGTCAAATTACACACTGTTTACCTGTTCCAACTTTTCAGGCTTCTAAACGTGCTGCAGATGCATTATTTTGATGGGTATACATGCTCATGGTGTGTTGAGGATTGCTTTATGGTGTGTAATCTTCTAGGCTATTTTAGTTGTGGCCAGGGTGATTGCATCATTCAGCATCCCCAACTAAAGATACATTAAGATATGTCATATGCAGATGATGATAAGAAATGTGGTAACTAAAAAACAATCTGCGCCTAGCCTGGGGCTAGGAGGATGTGTTCCTTATAAGTGTGGTATTTACCACTTACATGTGTCTTTCAGAGTGTGGCCATTGCAACTTATATTTATGGATAAGCATACCTCCAGACTTGTGTGTCTAGAGATTTAAATGCATTCTTTAAAGAGAGAGATTATATATTCAATAATAGTCAATTTGTGTGATGGCAGAGTTGGCCAATAATTAACATTTTAAGAATTAAATGGCGTGTCAAGCCAAAATGGAATTAAGAATAGATTTAAATATAATATGCTGGTGAAGCTATGATTAAATTCATGCAGATGGAGGAAAGTGTGCATGAATGCACTATACTTTTTTTTTCTTAACCAGCGGCACTTCGGCTTTCAGTCCTTCGGCCCAATGACATGTCATTGCGAGGCTGGGGAGCCTGTGGACTTTCCTTCCAACCCGGTCAGGAGCTTCGCTCCTTCCCATCCACAGAGGGTTTATCTCAGGAGCCGTTCAGGTTATTCAGTCAAAATTCCTGTCGATGACACTTGGGCTTGAACCTTGAACAACTGATTGCCAGCGCAATGTGGTAACCATTACACCAGCGTGGCTCCCTTGTGTAAGATATAAACTGCATCAATTGTCAATACATGCGAATGTTAGCATGAGAATTAAGGCTAATGGCCATGAACAGATAATGTAATTAGGGCACAATAATTATGTGCGCAGTTGAATTAAATCAAGATTGACTTGAGTCATTATAATTGTGTAACAGAATGAAGTTCATCTTGACTTTTGTCAAAACTGTGTATGTAATAAATTATAAACAATCGTCTTCGCTAGAGTTTTGGTTGATTCTTTAAAATTAAATGGATTACTTGAATTACGTTACAAAGCTGTTGAAAAACATTTGACCTTACTGACATTCAAAGGTTATCAGAAAAAAACGTTACGCATTGACACCCCTAGTGACACTTGGTTTATTAACAAAGAAAATCGTTAAGAATAAGAATATAAAGACAACAAAAATGAGAACCCAACAAAAGTTGAGAATATTTGTTCTTGAATAAATACCAAGAAGTACTTCAGCATTTATTGCTTCATACTCAGAACATATATGAACACATCATTGATCTCAATATCTCATAATAAAAGACCCTCAACATTTTGGGGCCAAATAAACAGTTCCCAACATGGTGTTACTAACTGCTACAATTGATTTATAAATGCAATAGCAACATTTTTGGTAGAAAATCTGCTGGTAATGTACTAAAGAAACAAAAACATTAAGCTTCAGAGCGCCCAATTGACAGAGTGGTTAGAGCGCTGGTCTCTCGCAGCAAAAGTACTGGGTTTGATTCATGGTATCATCACACTTCAGTGTACCCAGCTGTAAATGGGTACCTGACTTTGCTCTTGAGTTAGGGAAGGAAAGGCAGTGAGGAAGGGAACTGGTCAACCCCACCTCTCAATACTGGACCTAGTATAGTGAAGTCTCTAACACTTCCCTTCTGCAGTATCTGCTATGGGACCACCTTTACTTTATTCAGTTTCAGGTAACTAATTATATTGTCTGTTTAATTGTAGCCCATATTTCTACTCAGATTGTGAGAAGTGCAAGATGAAGTATGAAGGAGACTGTCCGGAGCATGGACCACTCATCTATATTGATAACGCTGAGGTAAAGTGTTTATTAGAAGCAAACGAATCATTGCATGAATCTCAGACAACCACATCTGGAAGTTATCATATCACAGATAAATAGACCATTGAAGTTATTAACCACAGATTTTAATTATCACATAATGGATAATCACATATTTCAGTCATCAATCATACATCTAAGTGATCACTTCATAGACAATCACACATTTAAGTTGTCACAACAAAGAGAACCATATAGTTCAGTTATCCCATCAAAGACAACCTCATCGAAAGTAATGAGGAAAAATAGTTATTCGAGAGTTTTACTATGATACAGGACAAAGAAATAGACTGTTACAGCTATATTATCTGTCAATCAGACAATACCCTTTCGTTACCCTTTTATATATCGTCAGCTGAAGTTCTTTCCTTGACTTCCTCATCATTTTCATTTCTCCGGTTCTCTTCTCCATGTGTCTTTGGCTGCTGACTGATGAAGCAATTAGTGACCAACATGCCTGGTAGCATCTTCTAGGGCACAACAAACTGTCCCCACTTTGCCCAGTCAGCAGCCATCCTTCATGTAGTGCCACAACTCTGGTTCATGATTTGCATCTCTGATTTCACAGTTGTCTGCCAAGTTGCTTTTGGTTGATCTCTCTTTTGCCTTCCTTCTATGGTCCAAAGCATGCCAGTTCAAGTAATGCCAGGGTCTCTTGAGGATGTGGCCAACCCAATTCCAGAAACTGCCCACCCTGATAATGTGTATTTCTTCTTGGTTGCTCTGAGCTAGCAATTCTTGATTGGTTATGGTATTTGGCCAGAATTTTTAAAGAATTTTCCTCAGGCAGCTTGTGTGGAAAGAGGACAGTTTGGACATTTCCTTTTCTATTACTTTATCATCAAAACCATACAGAAGTACAGAAAATTAACTTTTTAACTCCTGACCAATGTTCACAGCATTGCAAAATGCAATGCGCCGTGCCTGTGCAATGGTCAGAGCGTTGTTTTTGGTTTATTACGAATAAACCCCAAAAATAGTCTGTTTAATGCAGTTCATATTTTAAAACTCATAGAATGACTTCTGCTACTATTTAAACAACTAATTTGAGTGTAGTTAGGAGCACCTGTGCATGTTTTGATGTTATTATCACAATTTGTGTGACTATTCGCGTTTATTGCTAGAGAAATATGTCACACTTTATATTTACATTTTCTAAGTCTCCTAAGCGAATAATTGTGTCAAGCTACTTAGAAACATTACTGACATTGGTGATGATTGTTTGGTAGTCACAGTTTGTTGTCAAAAAACAGAATCGGTACAGAAAAGCTAGACACATTAGATTTAGTTGAAGAGTGGGCATAGTCATTTTCTGGCCGATCAAAAAACAACAAAACTAGACCTACCGTAACATTAATCACTAGTCCTAGGTAGAAGATGAAGCTATGGATACTATTAAAACATTAAACAAATGTAAAAAGTTTTTATATGATGTTATTCTTCTTTAATTGTTTGAAAATTACGTAATGCAAGATTGCATAATTTATTTGTTTCTTATAAGGGACCTCAGTAAAAACTGGTGTCAATAACACTAAATGTACTAACTTTGGCCATAAGCAATGTTTTTTTACTTTGTAAATGGATTACCTTGATGTTTGAAGACTAAAAAGAAAGTTTTATTGTCTACAACAGTAATTTATCTTAGGTAAGCTCATATTCTACTGTTAACTTTTTAGTGTTTTTCAATTTTACATGCAAAACGTTTTAAGTATACTGAACATACTTGTGTTAATACTACCAAAGACATTATATATTACAATTCTCTATCTATTTCCCTATAGTTTGATATATAATAAGTACATGTTCCAAGAAAAGATTAACATACAAATTTACACTAAAAGACAGTACACTTCACAGTTTAGTATTCTTCAAAAAATAATTACAGCACAGGGTGGAAAATAATTATGGAGTCAAAAAGTTAAGAGAACTCTCATTCATATTTTAATTTAGTGTTTGTGCTGTACTTGGAAGATTTCCAGATGTTGTTTAGATTGATAAAGGCTGTTCTGGCTATATTTATTAGGTTACTGATGTCTTTCTGCCATCTAGTGTTACTATGCTACCTAAGTATGATTGTGTTTGTATTTTCTAACTTTTGATCCCTTATTTTTATGGGTGCAGAAATTCTTACATTGAGTGCCATGACTTCTGTCTTCTTGAGATTAATGTTTTGTCCCATATGTTAGCTATGTTTATTCAGTTAGTCTTTTGTGAGTGTACGATAGATCCTCTATTGTAGAGAATGCTGTCCTGAAGGGCCATCCTCTGTTGACTGGAACATCATCCAGTCTACTTTAGATGTGTACAATTTGAACATATCAGTCAACTATTGATTTTATTGCGTAAAAATATTGGTATGTTCAAATATAAATAAACTATCAACAACCCGCCAAAATTGGCAGGTTGTTAATAATAGTTTGTTGTTTCTGTTACACGTATTACATTGCTGCTTCTTCTATAGTCTCGCTTGCTCGCTGTGAATGACGCGATCGTCTCTTCTTTTTAGCCATCTTATCATTTTGATCCATAATAATAAGTCTGCAATACTTTAAATTAAAATTTTGTCTTGAAGAAACAATCCAAAATCCTACATTTTTAAGAAAAATTATGAGTTAATTCCGTTTCTCGAATGAAACTGGACAGAAGAGTTTTGATTGTCTGTTGATTAAAGCACACCGTCACATTTTTCTATTTTCGTGAGAGTACATACCACAGTTGCACCCCCTTAGCTGTGGTCAAAAGTCAATGCACTCTCGAAAATTAAAAAAAAGTGCGCAAATGACGGTGTGCAAAGTGTGACTGACTGACCAACCAAGTACTTACGGCAGCAATTATGTATTTTGATGATTACTATATTAAACTATTTCAGACTCATATCTTCTATTTTAATTTTGTTGAATGTTCATTTTTTTCCCCACAGAAAATTGAAGTATAATTCCATCTATAACTAAACATTACACGAAAACCAAATGGCGCCATTGCCTTGCTGTGAAAGTAAATCGCAAAAGAACAAACTGCCAATTTTGCACCACAAAAACAGTGCATCATTGGCTGAGGTCATTCTGATGACACCCACACAACTATGGTATATAAGTCCCTTGAGCAACCCAGACAATTTAAAGACACAATCACTAAAATTACTTTCCAGTCAGCAAGTATGGACCACATAAAGGCTGAAATACATGTGTCCATTATTGTGTTATGAAAGAACAACACAGAATAGATTGGTAGGTCAAAGTCATGGATGGGTGAACTCTTAAATAAATATTAAAGGAGATCTGAGTCCTGTGAATAATGAATAAATAAGTGAATAAATATAGATAATTAACAGGCACTATACCCCAGAAAAGAAATATAAGTGATATGCTTAAGGAGATCAAACGGAGGACCATCCAAATGGTACCATTGCCTTGCTGTGAAAGTAAATTGTAAAATTATGAACAGCCAATTTTGCACCCCAAAAAAGGGACATCACTGGCTGAGGTCATTCTCATGACACCCACACAACTATGGTATACATGTCCCTTGAGTGACCCAGACAATTTAAAGATGCAATCACTAATATAACTATCATATCAGCAAGTATAGACCAAATAAAGGCCACCATTGGTTTCCTCTTCTGTGCTAGTGGTTATCGTTTCTGATGCTTAACCTTGCTCACCATCAAGGAGTTCTGAGAAATATTCTTTCCATTACTTCCTTTGGGGCAGTAAGCAATTTGCCTTGCTTGTCCTTTTAAATTTAAGATGGCACTGTTTTTCCTTCCTCGTGTTCTTTAAGGTTGTGTCGAACAGTTTCTGGTTTTCTTGAGCATCTTTTTCTTGCTTTTCTCCACATTCTTCCTATGATTTCTGTTTTGCTGCTAGCACCTTGTTCTTTGCTTCTGTTCTGAGTATTACATATTCTTTATATGTCTCTGTTTTTCTTGCCGTGTTTTTAGCTCTGAAGTGTTGTTTCCATGTCTTTTTCTTCTCTGTTATTTTCTCTTTGATATCCTCTGTCCACCAAGGTGTCCTCTTTCTCTTCTTCCCAAGTCAGACTTCACCACATGCTTCTGCTGTAGCTGTCTTTATGATGTCCTTGAATTTAAGCCAGAGGGTTACCAGGTCATCAGGTTGTTCTTCTGCGGTTTCTCACAGCTGTAGCAATAAGCCCCTGATATCTGGTCTTAACTTCTGGCTTTCTGAGCTTGTAGGTCTTAATGCTCATTTCTCCTGTTCATTTACTTAGCTTTTTGTGTCTTTTTCTTTGATCCTTAGCCGCCGACCGTCAAAGCAGTCAGTGGCCATCACGCCTAGTGGCGTCTTGTAGGGCAACAACAAATTGATTCCACTTTGCTCGGTCGGTGGCCATCCTTCGTACAGTGCCCCAACTCTGGTTCATTCTTTGCATCTCAGCCTCCACAGTCCTCCGCCAGGTTGTTTTTGGTCGGCCTCTCTTTCGTTTTCCTTCAGGGGTCCAAAGCATAGCTGTTCTTGTGATGGCATCGGGGTCTCTTCTGAGGACATGACCAACCCAGTTCCAGCGTCTGCCAGCTATGATGGTGTGCATGTCCTCTTGCTTGCTACGAGTAAGCAGATCTTGGTTAGTGATGGTATTCGGCCAAAAGATTCGGTGAATTTTTCTTAGGCATGTTGTGTGAAAAGAGGACAATTTCGACATTTCCTTCTCTGTAACTCTCCAGCATTCCGCACCATAGAGAAGCACAGAAAGCACACAGCTCTGATATAATTTTAATTTTGTGCTTGTGCTGTATTGGGAGGACTTCCAGATGTTGTTTAGGCTAAAAAAGGCTGTTCTTGCCTTATTCATTCTGATGTTGATGTCTTTGCCTGCCCCGCCGTCTGGTGTTACTATGCTTCCTAGGTATGTGAAGGTATCTGTCTGTACCAATTGCTTATTCCTTACTGATATGGGCTCAGGGTTGCTCACATTGAGCGTCATGACCTCAGACTTCTTTAAATTGATGTTCAAGCCCACCTGCTGGCTAAACTTATTAAGTCTTTCCGTTTTTTTCCTGGATGTGTTGATGTGAATGTGCTAGTAGTGCAATGTCATCTGCATATTCCAGATCTTCCAATGTAGAAAATGTTGTCCATCTTATTCCTCTTGGACTGCCCTCTGTTGTCTGGCGCATCACCCAGTCTATGACTGTTAAAAATAGAGTGGTTGATAAGGGGCATCCCTGTCGTACTCCTGTCTTCACCTCAAAGGTTAGGTTGCTCTGCCCAACACTGCATGTAAAGTTTGCATAGAGGCTTTTTATGATTGACACTGTGCAGCTTGGAATTCCATAAGCCCTCAGTATTTTCCATAAACTGTCCCTATGTATGCTGTCAAAAGCCTTTTCAAAATCAACGAAATTAATGTAAAGCTGTCTTTGCCATTCTGAGCACTGCTCTATAATGTTCCTGAGAGTGAATATATGATCTACACATCTCCTGTTCTTTCTAAATCCTGCTTGTTCTTTCCTCAGTTTGTGATCTACTGCCTTTGAAATTCTCTGTATAATTATCCTGCCTAGTATTTTGCTTGGAACTGAGAGAAGAGTGATTCCTCTCCAATTATTGCAGTCTGCAAAATCTCCCTTCTTGGGCAATTTGACAATTATTCCTTTGTTCCACTCTGATGGTGTTGTCCCCGTTTTCCAGACTTGTGCAAATAGTGGTTCTAATAGTTCTGCTGCTAGCTCAGGGTCTGTCTTAAATAGCTCTGCATTTAAGTTATCATGGCCCGGAGCTTTGCCGTTCTTTAACCCTTTGATTGCTGTGATGATTTCTTTTCGTGGAATGTCTGTATTCACATCTAGATCGTTTTCAGCTTCAGGAACATTCAATTGTGTCTCTGGTGGTTCCTTGTTCAGAGTTTCTCTGAAGTGCGCTGCCCATCTTGTTTCTTGTCCCTTTGCTGTCGTGATGAGATTACCTTGCTTATCTCTTACTCAGGAGCCGCCAGTCCCTGGTCGGCGAAACTTCAAATTTTCTGTGTCGAGTTAACAGTCCAAATGGTCGCGAAAAAAGCCCAAATTCGCCCGGGTTTGATCCTGTTCACTTCGCCAGTTTTGTAACCACTACGCTAGCGCGGCTCCCTCTAAATGGTGATCACTTCCCACATCTGCACCTCTTCTTACCTTCACATCTTGTAATGCATGTCTCCATCTACTGTTAACCATGATGTGGTCTATCTGGTTTCTGTCCCGACCATTTGGTGATTCCCATGTTAATTTGTGAATTTCTTTATGTGGGAAGAGTGTTCCTCCAATTACCAGGTTATTAATGCTACAGAAACTTATTAGTTTATCCCCAATTTCGTTTGCTGTTCCGCTGCCGCATTTCCCCATTGTTCTTTCATTATATGTATTGTGTGTACCAACTTTCACATTGAGTTCTCCCATTACTATAACAAGATCATATCTAGGTGTGTCTTCCATTTCTTTCTGCAGTTGTTGATAGAATTCATCCTTGACCTCCTCATCGCTATCATTCGTTGGTGCGTAGCATTGTATTATTGTAGTGTTGGTGAATCTCCCTCTCAATCTTAATCTTATCAGTCTGTTGTTGATGGGTTTCCATTCCAGTAATGTCCTTTCTATTCCTTTCTGTAGAATAATGGCTACGCCTTCATTGTGTTGTCCATCCTCTCTTCCAGAGTAAAGTACTGTTTTTCCTGTTGCTGTTTTAACTTTTCCTGCCCCTGTCCATCTGCTCTCGCTTATCCCTAGAATGTGTAACCTATAGTTTCTCATTTCTGCCATGACCTGTCTTAGTTTACCTGTCTCGTACATTGTCCTGACATTCCAAAAAACTATTCTTGTATCCTGTTTTGCAGTCAGGACATCCGTTTTCATGTCAGTGGCTTCCTTTCGGCTTTCACCACTGACAGTCATACGAGCCACAGACTCCGAATGTCCATCCCGCAGCAAAGTTTGTTCATTTATTATTGTTTCCGTAACTTCATTGTTTTTTTACACAGACAGGGGTGTCAGCCCTTTGCTAAAACCCCCAACCTGGAGGACCAGGGTACCAGCTTTTGTCTGACCCCTACCCACACAGACCAGTCCAGCTTGGTTGAACCTACCAGGAGTAAAACTCCCACTGGCATAGCTCTGGGGATTGTCAGGGTATGCAAGCTGCCATACCGCTACAAGGTATAGGTACCATTGATGGCAGAGCTTTTTGTGTGATGGTAGGCAATTCCTAGGCCAAGCAACTCATTCAATTGATCTTTTAATTGTTAGCAGGTAATGATCACTTCCAATCTCTGGCCCTCTCCAGACTCTAGCATCTCGGACATACTTGAATGAGCTCTTCCTAACTATGGCATAGTCGATCACAGATTTCTCATTCTTTGTTGGTTAACATCTAGTGTATGCATGTATGTGCTTTTGGGGGAACTGTGTGTTTGTAATGACACGGTTTTGCTCAGTGGAGAATCTAAGGAGTCGCTTTCCATTGTCATTAAGTGCATCTTCTCCATACCTTCCGATATCTCCATCACATCTAGCATGGTCATTTCCAACTCTGGCATTGAAATCTCCGAGTAGGATAATTTAATTCAGGCAGTCATCCACTGTCTTTTGAAGCAGCTTGAAGAATTCCTCCTTGACCTCTGCTCGCTCATCTTCATTTGGCCCATACACAAAGACAAGGTTGGCTATGGTTTCTCCTTTTAGCTTTAGCACCACAATGTGCTCAGAGACAGTTCCACCCCTTGATGCTATGCTTTTGGTTTTTAGCCACAGTACAACCCACGCCTCCTTTAGCTTTTACAGATGTGAGGACTCCACTGTAGAGCAGCATGTTGGCATCGAGATCCATAACTTCTTGTCCCTTTTTCTTTGTTTCTGTTAAAGCCAGGATTTCTAGTTTTGCTTCCCTCATCTCCTCCACCAGCTCCTCTTCTTTCCCATTTATACTCCTTATATTCCATGTTCCATAAGTCATAGTCCATTGCCTGTTCAAGTTCGTTGCCTTTAGGATCAGTCCAGTTTTCTCTCTTGCATTTCATGTAATCAGGTTTTTAGGCAAATGGGTGATTGGCCAAATGTGCCTTCGCATGATGGAGGGGCAGCCTCCTTATGGCTTGTACCTGTTAATTACCTATATTTATTTACTTATTTATTCGTTATTCACAGGACTCAGGTCTCCTTTATTATTTATCCTTTTTCTACAGCAAGGAAATATGTCTTACAATGAATGCATTGCATTTTTTTATTCATCCACATTATTTGTCAGGTTGATCCTTATGACTGCACTAAAGATCTCAAAAGTCATCCCCAAGAGATTGACAACATGGATAGAAGAATTAAGGAAGAAGAATCTGGCTTTTGTCTAGAAAATGAAGGTAAAAGTTTAAATGATTGTATAGTACATGTTGTTTAATTAGGGCTGATGAGCGTGTTGCTTTTTCACAGTCAATGCCAAGTTGAAGAATTTGCATAAGCAGTGTCTGTAGCTGTCTAGTGGTGTCATATAGAGTGATTGTGATTATTGGAAAAGGGAAGGGGCAGGCTCTAACCTTCTTCTTTCTGTGGTGAGTCCTGGGCATGTGAGTATTATCACTAGAGACTTGCCACTTCAGAAGTATTGATTACCTTTTAAAAAAAATTTACATATAATCTTGAAACTTGATGGAAATAAACTGATTTCTTTTGAAAATAACTTTGATATTTAAAAAAAAACAACTGACATTTATAATGAATAAGTTTATTACATAATTCCAGTTCTGTCAATATTTGAATAATGCAAATGCATTCTTGCTATGAGTATAGACCAAGCTGTTCTGTCAACAGACAAGTGTGCAATTTTTTTTTCTCTATGGTGCGGAATGCTGGAGAGTTACAGAGAAGGAAATGTCGAAATTGTCCTCATTTTATACAACATGCCTAAGAAAAATTCACCGCATCTTTTGGCAGAATACCATCACCAACCAAGATCTGCTTACTTGGAGCAAGCAGGAGGACATGCACACCATCATAGCTGGCAGATGCTGGAGCTGGGTTGGCCATGTCCTCAGAAGAGACCCCAATGCCATCACAAGAACAGCTATGCTTTGGACCCCTGAAGGAAAACGAAAGAGAGGCCAACCAAAAACAACCTGGCGGAGGACTGTGGAGGCTGAGATGCAAAGAATGAACCAGAGTTGGGACACTGTACGAAGGATGGCCACCGATCGAGCGAAGTGGAATCAATTTGTTGTTGCCCTACAAGACGCCACTAGGCGTGATGGCCACTGACAGCTTTGACGGTCGGTGGTTAAGGATCTAAGAAGAAGATTGCCATGAAGCATTGAAGGGAGCTGAAGAGTGCTTTCTTGAGCCTGTGAGCCGATGTTGTTATAGTATGTCTGTGATGTTGTCTATCCATCTGTCTCTTGGTCTTCCCAATGCTCTGAAACCAGATCTTCTGCTGTCGTTGACGTGTAGTAGTAGTTTATTGGGCACTATTCTTGTAAGATGGCAAAACCACTTAATTTTCTGTCTCTCTATATACTTGATGCAGGATGCAGTTCCTATAATTTTTATGATGTCAGCATTTCTCATTCTGTCTCTCTTGGTAACATTAATGGCTTTTCTTAAACATCTCATCTGACATGATGTGATTTTACTCTCCTGTGCTTGGGCCAGGGACCATATTTGACACTAAAAGCAAAGAACTAATAAGAATATACTATGTATCAGCCGTCGTTTAGTTTCCATAGTGATGTTCTTTGATGTTTGAGCAATGGTGACAGTTGGTAGGTAAGTCACTGCACTGGCTTTTTGACATCTTGTGTTTTAATCTCCTTGTCAAGTCTGTCATTTTCAGTCAAAATTTTTCCTAGGTATTTGAACTCTGGAACCTACTTAAGCCTGTTGATATGTATGTTAAGTGGGCCTGGTGAACTGCTAATCTTCATAGTTTCTGTCTTTGATGTGTTGATCTTCATGTTGTATCTTCCACATGTTGAATTAAATGCATATGAATGTTTTTGCTATTGGTTTTCTTCTTCCTACATTATACTTTTGCCATTTGCAAGAAAAGTAACTCATTCAGAGGGTTATGTTCTTCACTTTCTGCATTTTCTTTAACTTTTAGGTTTGTTTCTAATATTATTTTTTTCATATAAACGTTGAATAATAATGGTGATAGCACACAGCTTTGTCAAACTATGTGGGTATATCAAATTTTTCAGTGGTTTGTCATTGTTTCATGTATGCACAGAGCTCTCATGTTATCTTACAGCTGCTCCTGTATTCCATAGTCTTCTAATACTGACCAATGTTTATTTCTATGCTCTCTATCGAAAACCTTTTCCTGGTATATAAATACTATATTCAGATCACTGTCATATTCACTTGTTCTTTTACTTAACTATCTTATGGTCAATAAAGCATCAGTATATCCCATTCCATACCTGAATCCATACCCTTTTTTCCAGATTGGTAATATAAGGCTTTTTTTCAGTCTTCTGTGACTCTTCAATTAACCCCAAAAATGTACTTACTTACTTACTTAGTCATTCCCCTTCTACCGTGAGGTGTAGCGGTTTGGAAGAGAGAGCGCCAGACTATCCCATCGGCTGTCTTCCTCCTGGCCTGGTTCCATTCCAGTCCTCGAACCTTCAAAGATTGTCTAATGTTGTCCTCCCAGCGGACTCTGGGTCGTCCTTGGGGTCTGGATCCTTGGCTCTTTGTTTCCCATGCTTGTCGTGGTATCCGATCTTCTCCCATTCTGCAGACATGGCCAAACCATCTTAATTGGGACTGTTCTACTTGGGTCTGCAGGGGGTAGGATTTAAGGCCTTGACGTATCGTCTGGTTGCCAAAAATGTACTGACATAAATTGAAAAATAAAAACGTAATTCGAGTTTCGGGTAAAACACACCTATTGTATAATTCCTTTTTTTTTGTACGTTTATCATAATATTCATTTTGGATTGAAAATAAAATAAATAGCAGGGGAGCAGGCAAGGTTTTCTGTGCTCTGGCTCTGCTCCAGCTCAGGTCAAAAACCCACTGTTCCACACTCTAGCTCCTGACTTGGCTACAAAGTCCTGAATTAAACACTATTTCTTTCAAATGAAGAATACATACAGGAGAGAAGCCTTACAAGTGTGATGTTTGTGGTGCATCTTTTGCAAGGGCTTCTACATTGAAACTACATACAAGAGTACATACAGGAGAGAATGGGTTTAAGAGATTTGTCACATAAAGGGGGGGTCTGGGTTATGTGATGAACTGTGACAAGGGAGGGGGATAGGGGAAGTTAAAAATTGTGTGACATCATATGTGAACGACCCCTAATATTTTGCTCATTTAATTATTTTTTTTTTAAACATTTCTCTGTATTTGGCTGGACATTATGAATGGAGGTTTCTATGAATTGTCAGTTTCCTAGTGAAGTATTAATAGTATTAATGAATGTGTTATCAGCAACTTGTGATAAAATTAAAATAGGTAATGAATGTTAGTGTAAATAATGACATTCATGTTTCCAGTGACCAGATTTTTCATTTCTCAGGAAAACCTGGGGGGGTGTTTAGACTGATGTAACAAAATAATTTCTAAGTGTTGTTCAGTACACATGTTTATCACTAGCCTTAGCTTGCCATTTTTGAATTTCAGACATACTTTTTCTATGATCCTTAGCCACCAACTGTCAGAGCAGTCAGTGGCCATCGTGCCTGGTAGCGTCTTGTAGGGCAGCAACAAACTGCTTCCACTTTGCTTGGTTGGTGGCCATCCTTCGTGCAGCGTCCCAGGTCTCATTCTTTGCATCTTGATCTCCACAGCTCTCCGCCAAGTTGTTTTTTGTCAGGTTTTTTTTCGCCTCCCTTCATGGGCCATAGTATAGCTGTTCTTGTGATGGTGTCAGGGTCTCTTCTGAGGGCATGGCCAACCCAACTCCAGCTTCTGCCAGCTATGAGTGTGGGCATGTCCTTTTGGTTGCTCCGAGTAAGCAGTTTTCATTGGTGATGATATTCAGCCAAAAGATTTGGAGAATTTTCCTTAGATTGTGTGGAAGGAGGACAATTTTGACATTTCCTTCTCTGTTACTCTCCAGCATTCCACACCATAGAGAAACACAGAAAGTACACAGCTCTCATATAATCTTAATTTGGTGTTTGGGCTGTACTGAGAGGACTTCCAGATGTTGTTTATACTAGCAAAGGCTGTTCTCACTTTATTCATTCTATTGTTGATGTATTTGCTTGTTCTGCCGTCTGGTGTTACTATGCATCCTAGGTATGTAAATGTGTCTCTCTCTGTTCCAGAGACATACTTATCTGCTTCCAAATTGAAAAGAAAATAATTTATGATCACAAGTACTTGGAAACTGAAACAAGATGAGCATTCAGATGCTTTACTAGGAGACAAGAGTAATAAAATAATTGTAATGGCGATCAAGAAAGATGGTACCTTTGGTCCTGAACAAACACAAGAAGACAACACTAAAGCAAGAATGACTGAAAGTGAATTACCTTTTTTTTTTCTTCTTCAGACCATCAAGAAAGGACAGCAGAAGTTTGTAGAGCTCTGAATGATTGTCTGCTGACATTGTGCAGTGAAAACTGTGGTAAAGAGTCAGATAAAGTGTTTCCCCTGTCTGAAAAAAATGCTCAGCTAAGTAATATTAACATAACTGATGATAATGCACTGCAAATTAATGTAACAATTAAAAGTTCCATGAAAATGCTTGGCGGAAAGAAGCCTTACAGTTGTGGTGTTTGTGGCTTACAGTTTATTAGTTCCAGTGATCTAAAGAAACACAGACGATTACACACAGGAGGGGAGCCTTTCAAATGTGATGTGTGTAGTGCATCTTTTGCAGATGTTTCCACATTAACAGCACACAAAAGAATGCAGACAGGAGATAAACCTTTCAGATGTGATGTTTGTAATGTATGTTTAGCTAAATCTGGGTATTTGAAAGATCATAAGACAATACATACAGGAGAGGAGTCTTACACATGTGTTGTTTGTGGTACATATTTTACTCACACTAAACCATTGAAAATACACGAAATAATCCATACTGGAGAGAAACCTTACAAGTGTGATGTTTGTGGTGCATCTTTTTTAGATTCTTCCAACTTAACAAAACATACAAGAACACATACAGGAAAGAAGCTTTACAAGTGTGATGTTTTTGATGCATCTTTTGTAGATTCTTCCACTTTAAAAAAGCACAAAAGAGCACATACAGGGGAGAAGCTTTACAAATGTGATGTTTCTGGTGAAACTTTTATTCAGAATAAAAACCTGAAAGACCACAAAAGAATACATATAATAGAGAAGCCTTACAAATGTGATGTTTGTGATGTACATTTTTCTAGATCTGGGCATCTGAAAGTGCATAAGAGAATACATACAGGAGAGAAACCTTACAAGTGTGATGCTTGTGGTGCATCTTTTGCAAAGGCTTCTACATTGCAAATGCATAGAAGAGTACATACAGGAGAGAAGCCATACAAGTGTGATCTTTGTGATGCATCTTATGGTCGTAATACAAGCCTGAAAGACCACAAAAGAATACATACTGGAGAGAAGCCTTACAAATGTGATGTTTGTAATGTTCATTTTGCCCGAACTGACAACCTAAATCAACACAGAAGAATACATACAGGAGAGAAGCCTTACAAGTGTGGTGTTTGTGGTGCATCTTTTGTAAAGTCTTCTGTATTGAGAATGCATAGAAGAGTACATACAGGTGAGAAGCCTTACAAGTGTGATGTTTGTGGTACATCATTTGCTCTTAATAAAAACTTGAAAAGTCACATAAAAACACATACAGGAGAGAAGCCTTACAAATGTGATGTTTGTAATGCACGTTTTGCTCAGTCTGGCAATCTGAATCAACACAGAAGAATACATACAGGAGAGAAGCCTTACAAATGTGATGTTTGTGGTGCATCTTTTGCAGAGGCTTCTGCACTGAAAATACATAGAAGAATACATACAGGAGAGAAGCCTTACAAGTGTGATGTTTGTGGTGCATCTTTTGCAAGGGCTTCTACATTGAAACTACATACAAGAGTACATACAGGAGAGAAGCCTTACAAGTGTGATGTTTGTGGTGCATCTTTTGCACAGGCTTCCACATTGAAAATACATAGAAGAGTACATACAGGAGAGAAGCATTACAAGTGTGACGTTTGTGGTGCATCTTTTGCAGAGGCTTCCACACTGAAAATACACAGAAGAGTACATACAGGAGAAAAGCCTTGCAAGTGTGATCTTTGTGATGCATCGTTTGCTCGTAATAAAAGCTTGACAGACCACAAAAGAACCCATACTGGAGAGAAGCCTTACAAATGTGATGTTTGTAATGTACGTTTTACTCAGTCTGGCAACCTGAATCGACACAGAAGAATACATACTGGATAGAAGCCTTACAGATGTGATTGTCGTAGATTTCCGATAGATGATTAAGAACGATGTTAGGTCCTTTCTGAATAGAACTGACAAAGGTGATGACTCAGTGCGAGATAAGATAAACAGATAGATTTTACTAGTGAGTTGGTGAAAAGGTAAAGTCTGTCCCTGGATTTGAGAAAAACTTCTCTAGCCCAGCCTATCGGTTACGACTAAAAAATATTGATGTTCCGACAGTTCCCTTTCTATATATTAATATATATATCCACCACTCACATACACACACACAGATAAGTGATGACCGTTAGACACACAAACGTGAAAACTATACTAATAGAATGTGGATGTTGGGACAAGCTGACCAACATGGAAATACAGTTTATGTAAATTTTATTTACCATAAGAAACTTCACAACATATATATATATTATCATATATTGAATATAAGAAAATCATAGGGGTACAGAATTAATAACAGGGTTCGTAGTGACCTGGAAAATGGAAAAAAAAATTCCAGGCCTTGAAAAGCCTGGACAAATGGCTAAAAGCCTTGAATTTCCCGCATCGGACCTGGAAACAAATTACAAGTTGTCCATTTTTCGGTTATTGGTGGTATTTTTCGTAAAACTTCAGTTACTGTAGAATTGTTACTTCCCTTTGCGCACTAAATCCATTTCCAGACGTTTTTGGCGGTTTGTGTTTTCGGCGATTTGCATTTTCGGCGATTCGCGTTAATGATATGAACGCAGATTTATTTTTAGCATCTGTTGTTACTCGAAAGCGGTAATTTCCTATTACTCATGGGTTTTTGCTCAGCAGTGAATATGTGTAGTTATGTCTTGTTTCGTAGCAGTTAGGGTTAGGTTTAGGATTAGGGTTAACACTCACCCAAACCCTAATACTAAACCTAACCCTAACTGCTACGAAAGAACACACTACACATATTCACTGCGGAGCAAAAACCCACGAGTAATAGGAAATTACCAAAGTGACTGGGAAAAAAATTGATTTATAACCTCAGACCTAAGGGTCTTTTATATTTGGACATGCGCCCTAATATAACCGACTAGGTTGAATTGGACGCGCCTCGCCAAAATGAGGCAAAACTTTAAAAAAAACAAAAACACCAAGAACTTGTCTCTACGCATTCAAGTTGTATTAAATCGCTCATTTCAACTGAGGTAAGTAATAAATTCATTTATCTCATTTATAAAACATATTTACATAAGTGCAGTTTATAGATAGGCCTACTGTACTTGCGGCTGTAATTTACAATGTAGGCCTATTTGCAGTTTTATTTTTAACCATGGCCGAAATTAGTGTTTACAACTGCTTACGGGAATATGTTTGACACAGTTTTAGATGGTCAGGAATAGAAATTTATGGCGATTCCATATCCTATAGCCTACCCTGTTATCAGACCATGTCCCACTGTTCATTTCACCACATTTTTTGGAAATAAATATATACTACTCGTCAAAAGTCAAGGGCCACCCTATTATTTTCAATACACTTTTATATAAGCGCATAGAATGATTAACTCTTTGACTCCACAGCAACGCTCTGAGCGTTGCAAAATTCAACACGCCGTGCCCCAGCAACGCTCAGAGCGTGGTTTTTAGTTTATCACGAATAAACCTTAAAAATCGTCATTTTCGCTAAGCAAATTACTTTGTATATGGATTAACTTGACGTTTGAAGACTAAAAAGAAAGTTTTATTGTCTACAACAGTAATTTGTCTTTGGTAAGATCGTATTCTACAGTCAACTTTTTAGCGTTTTTCAATTTTACATGCAAAATGATTAAATTATACCGAACATACTTGTGTTAATACTACCACAGACATTATATATTTGAATTCTCTATCCATTTCCCTACAGTTTGGTATATAATAAGTACATGTTCAAAGGAAAATTCACAAACAAATTTAGACTGAAAGATGAACACTTCACTCTATAAAATTCTGCCCACAAAAAAGTCTGGCACCGCGTGCAAAATAACTCTGGAAGGAATGAGTTAAATAAAGGAAGTTTTTAGTAAAAATGGGTGCAATATCTTCCTCTGACAGTCCTCTATGCACGTTAAGCATAAAAACCACTCACCGACAACCATGGTGATCACGTGCAATTTGGTTTGCTGACCATAAATTCACATTTTTAATCTGTTTTTTCAAACTTCCATACAACCAAACAGGTGAAGTAATCGTGCTGATTGACATTCCACGTGCAATGGTGACTTTTCGTGAACAGAGTTCACTCTTAATTTGTTTTACAATCAGCAGACTTAGGGTAGTTTCATCACTTGCAAAAACCATGCCACCGAGAAGAAGTCTTGACACCTTACAAAGAATGAGGGCTATAGCGTGGGTTGAAAGTGGTTTATCTGTCTGTGAGGCTGCTAGAAGGCTTGCAGTGTCACACTCTACTATCCAAAGAATTTTGGAGAGATTTCAGGCCACAGGAAGTGTGGAGGATCGCCACCGGCCAGGTCGCCCTAGATGCACCAATAGACATGATGACCGGTACCTCTTGTTGTCAGCCCTGCGCCATCGAACAGTGACTTGTTCCACTCTAAGATGTCAGCTGAGACAAACTGTAAACGTTAATGTCAGTCAAAGCACCATTCGCAGACGTTTACATGAATTTGGACTGGCTGCTCGATGTCCTGCAGTCAGAATCCCTCTTACTCCTGCTCATCGCAGAGCCCGTGTTGCTTGGTGTCGCGAGCACATCCGATGGACAAGGCAACAATGGAGTCAAGTTCTCTTCACTGATAATCTCGCTTCACTGTGTCATTCAATGATGGCAGGATTCGAGTTTGGAGATGACCAGGAGAGCGATTTACTGATGACACAATTCGAGAGGTGGGTCGTTATAGTAGGGGGTTCTGTCATTGTCTGGGGAGGCTTCTACAGACACGGCAGGACCCCACTCTACATCATCCAAGGCAACTTGACTGGCCCAAGATACCAGAACAAAATCTTGAGACCAATTGTTCAGCCTGCTCTGGAGGCCATAAGTGGTAATGCCATCCTCCAAGATGATAACACTCGACCCCATCGAGCTCGTGTGGTGAATGAATTTATTCAGCAACATGGGATCATCAGGATGGCGTGGCCAGCTCATTCACCTGACCTTTCTCCGATTGAGCACCTCTGGGATGTCCTTGGTCAAAGATTGTCAACAAATCAGCCCCTGCCAATGGATGTTGCACAGCTGATTGCATTTCTGCTTCAGGAATGGCAAGCTGTTCCTCAGGATACTCTTCGGACCCTTGTGGACTCGATGCGTCTACGCTGTCTTGAATGCCTTGCTGCAAAGTGTGGTCATACCCGATTTTGAAATGTCTATTTGTCCAATATCTATTGTGTGACTTTTGAAAAGGTGGATGACACACTTCACAGCTTCATTGCGTTTGAATGTGTGTTTCCATTTCTTTACGTGACATGTCAATTTGGTATTCAATAAATGCCGTTTTGACTGATACCAATTACGTTTATATTAGATTTGTTTTATGGTTTCAACCAAGGTTTTTCTAAGTGGCCCTTGACTTTTGACGAGTAGTATATTTTGAATGCTTTTTTATTATATTTATGATGAAGAGACATATCCCGTTCTGCTCTGCAGGGTTATAATTAGGATATGCCTAGGCCTACATGTTTTTAATTCCAGATAACATGAATAACCGCCGATACATGAAAGTGGCATCACATCTGTCAAATCACTGTAATTAGGATAAATGAAAATTACCAACTTTGTGCATAGGCCTATGTTATTTAAAAAATAATTAAAATTTTTTTTTTTTTATCGAAACAAACAGAAACGATAAAACAAAACAAACCCCAACAAAAAAATCAAACAAAAATAGTAAAGATGGGGAGGGGGTGTGTGTGTAAAGGCCTGATGTTTCCAGTTAGATATTTAATAGATTTTCACTTATCATAAGTGTTATAAGGATATCATCATACCTTCACCCTCCCAATTACTATATATTAACTTTTGTTCTAGTTAAATATTGTTTAACTATATTATTCATGCGTTTAGAACTTTGACTTGGTAAATATACATAGCTTAGGCCTACTTATAAGTTATTTGTGTGTTCTATTTTTTTTTTTTTTTTAAACAGAAAACAACACAACCCCAAGGAGCAGTTTTTCCCTCAGAAACATCAAAACCATCTAACACTACTCCCTCGGACACGTCAAAAACGTCTAACACTACTAGGAGACCTACAGATGTGACATCAATTGTGACTAAGGAAGAAACTCTCAGAGCTGAGATTATTTGGACTCTTTTTTCAGTGAAAAGTCACCATAGTTTTAATGCAAATTTCATACACAACAAGGGACATATTCTCTTCTGTGGCAGTTTTTATTCAGCCTTCAGCTTTATTTCAAGACCTGAAATTCACATTGGTGCATTTGGAACAGTAGCTGAAAATAGGAAGCATTTTCCTGTAGCACTGAAGAAAAAACAACTCAAATTGAAAAAGACAAATCATCCTGTGTTTTGTGCGACAGAAGATAAGGCATGCCGACAGTCACCCTAGCATGATACGAAAAGATTTAACCTTATATCTACTGTTCACTCCAATGATAATATAAACAAAACAGTTAGAAAGACTAATTCTTTAGTGCAGAACAATTCAGAAGCCAGTGCTTGCAGAAAAATACAGCAAAAGTATGGGAGGTGTCGACCACTTCAGCCAACTAGGTGCAAGCTACCCCTACCCACACAGATCCTATTTTTATATCATTTCTTAGTTGAAACTGCCCTGGTCAATGGGCACATAACCTACAACACTGCCAACTCTACAAAAAAAGATCAGGATGTCAGTATGACTCTTATTGAACCTGCTATTCTTCAACGCAGTGTGACACCTTCAAAACCACAGGTCACAACAACACGACTTACTGAGCACCACTTCATTGATAAATATGAAAGGGCAAAGTATAAACCAGACTGTAAAGTGTGTAAGGTTGCAGGGAACAGAAGCCAGACTTGCATGTACTGCCCAGATTGCAATGTACCTCTATGCCTGATACCCTGCTTCAAGTTATACCACACAGTCAAGGATTATCAACGATCCAGACAAAGACAATCTTTTATGAATTTAAAAAAAAACAGTTCTCTTTAAAGAAATCTGCAAACACCCTTGGTAATGGGAGACGGTAATGCTCTGGATTGCTGGTCAGCAAAGTGATAATTATATCTGAGAAAATTAGATGAGGAAAATATTAGAGTTTCCCATCCTTGAAAATCACATGCTGGACCTGGAAAAAGCCTGGAAAATGCTTGAAGAAATTTGCTATGAACCCTGTAATAAAGAAATAGACCCATATGTACCCCCCCTCCCCCCGTTGAGACAAGATCCCACAAAAGAGAAGTTAATTAACCCCCAAAAGGTGAGTATTTACGTTACTCTATTCTGAAAAAAATGAACAGTATTAGCAAAACACAGTAAGAAATATACAAAGTGAGTACATGGATTATACAATAAAAGAGTTACTCATTCCTGCTTTCTTTCTTTTCATACAACCGTGGCCACGTTCATTCATTCTTACCTAATACTTGATTTGCACCTTCTGGACACAATCTTTAGGACACACACACACAGCAAATCCAGTCTTATTTTGGCAAAGAAAACCTCAGCTCCTCAAAGACAGATTAAATCCACTTCTCCGGGGAACGTTCACTTTGTTACTGTTATTTAGGATTTCTGTTTATGTCACATTAATTAGTCCAGGTAAGAAATTTAACAGCGCTCACAGTGTCAGTAGCTTAAGATTTCCAGTACATAGGAATGTCAGGTCGGTAACTTCTCTCAGTATAAAAATTCCTTGTCACACCACAAATGGTCAAACGTCGGGAAATGTTAATGTTGGTTATGTCGCCACAACGGGCTGAATGTAAATGAAATTGGGGAAAAAGGAAATCTGGATCTATGGGCCCAGTTACAAAGTCACTCTTAATGTTCTTTGGGTTGGTACTCTGTCTCTTTCTGGGTGTAAACACGAAGCCAGACAGGTTCACCTTTGAAGACCCAAATACTAAGTAGAAATGTTCTTTTGTATGGTTATTCTCAGATTTATATGGAAGCCACTGGTAAGGTTTTGGGTTTGACCCAGTACGCCAACACAGAAATTAAAACAATCTCCAACGAAAACTAAGAAACTCCATTAATACAAATGGTTCTAGAATCGGAGCTAGATGTTCTGAAATAAATCTGTGGGTACTGAATAATGGATTTTAAAAGCTGCAGAATATATATTAAATTTGCAGAACTTCACTCAGACTTTTTACTTTTAACGCCTTTGCTCAGATTTCGGGCTTTTCTTCGGTCTATCTGCGAATCAGAGGAAAAATTCACGCTTTTACCGCTTGCAGACTCTGGCAATCGAGCGAAACCCATCCTTCGATCTGGCGATTCTCACAATGTTTAATTACCTTCCAAATGAACGGATTCAGGGGGAATAACTGTGATTATCTGCCCTTGGTTTCAGATTAAGTCACCCTGACCAATGTCTAACGAAAAATACGTTTTAACTTATCGCCCCCTTGATTTTTCTTCATTTAGCTCATCTTCCCCTTCTCTACAAATCCGCCATCCCGTCCCCTCTCTACGCGTTCCATTACCTGTCTGATCGCAAACATTCCTCGTAGTTTATACGACATAGAGAAAAGAAAATGTGCGTGGCCAAATTAAGAGTTTGACATATATAGAGAAGTGAAGGGGTCTGCGTTTAACAAATAGGTCTGTTGGTAAACATTCCTAAGGCAAATAGAGAAAAGCAAATAAAATAGGCGTGCTAAATTAAGAAAGAGACAGATATCTGAGTGTAGGAGGGTTTTATGTTAACAAACTGTGCATGGCTCGTAAGGAAGCTGGTGAAAGACAGGTGGAAGAAAAATGTAGATGTATGAAATCTATTTTCATAATATCCTCTGCCACAGTGATATTTGAGGAGCTTGTTTGTTTTTCTGATACTACCACATTTAAAGCACATAAAATGATACATATTGGACAGGAGCCTTACACATTTGATGTTTGTAATGCATCTTTTGCTTGTGTTGACAGATTGAAAATGTACAAAATAATACATACTGGAGAAAGATCCTACAAAAGTGCTGTTTTTAGTGCATCTTTTGCTGATGCTAACAGCTTAAAGGCAGACAAAAAAGTACATAATTTGGAGAACCTTTATAAATACTAAGTTTGAGCTGCATCTTTTCCTTGTGCTGAATTTTCTTTCATGTTGTGTACTAATATAGTTGCTGTTTATCATTGTGCGTCAAGAATGAATTGTATCTGTGAGAAGTAATTTGTTATTATGTATTTGTATATAGTAATTATGTATGTTAAAGGTAGTCCCATAATACTATTACCGTACCATAGGGGAGTGAAGTATTAGAGAATTCATCATTCTAGGTCTAACTATATTATGAGATGGAGTGACTAGTTACCTTCTTTGCTGTCTTTACCTTCAATAACTCAAGAACAGTCAAGTACCCATTTACAAATGGGCTGATTTTCTACAGATAACTGGCAGATGGCAAAAGAACAGCCAGGGTGGCCACAGCTGAAATGTGTGCAAGAGAGACATGAAGGCACTGTTTAGTCTTCTTCTTCATTCACTTTTAGACATCAACTTGAATATGTTCAAAGAAAGCAGTGGTCAGCTTGAGTTTGTTGGTATCCCCATAGAGTTTTTCTAGGAATTCTTTCTAATGATAACTATGAATTGGCAGTGGTGCACCACTTCACATACCTTGGTCTACCATCAATGACAAACTCTTTCTAGACACAGAAATTTACAGCCACTTTGGCAAAGCGAAGCTGTGCCCGCCTCACATCCTGTGTTTGGGGAGACTCCAGGCTCAAATGAAGACCAAAGCTGCGGTAAATCATGCCTGTATTACCAGCACATTTCTATATGGCAGCGAGACCTGGACAACCTATGCTAAGCAAGAAAGAAGGCTCAATACTTTTCATCTACGGTGTCTATGCCAAATCCTCGGTATTTCGTGGAAAGATAAAGTGACAAATTTTGAGATGTTGTCTTGTGCTCGCCTTCAAAACATTTATACACTGTTTAGACAGTACAGACTGCGCTGGCTTGGCCATGTCTGCCACATGGAAGATGATCACATCCCGAGGGATATCATCTATGGACAACTAGCAGACAGCAAGTGAACAATTGGGTGACCGCAGCTGAGATTCAAAGATGTGTGCAAGACAGGCATGAGGGCACCAGTGATAAATCCAGCAACCTGGGAGGATAAAGCTGCTGATCACACCGGGTGGCAATGCTGTCAACAGCGCCACCTCAGATTGGGCAAAAAGAAGCTCACACAGCAAGCAGAAGAGAGGAGAAAATGTTGAAAGGAACACCAGGAAAATAAGAAGCTGAGGGCTGTCACCTCAGGGGCGCATTCCCATAGTCAGTTACAACTAAAGGCGCTATTATTATTATTACAGCTGGGTTGACAGGAGCATGATGTTGCCAGATTTTGATCCTGGAACCCAGTAACTGTGCCACGAGAGGAACATGCTCTAACTGTTTAGTCAGACACTCACTTATGAATGTATATTTGTTTAATGTGTAGGAATATTGTCTAAATCTCTTCTCTTTTCCATCCACAGAAGCATTGATTATTGTCAGCAGTGTCAGCTAATGAGCACTTGTGTATAATAATGTGTATACATGCTTACTTTTATTATATTGATGGTTGAGAAAGGATTATAATTGATTCTTTTCTTCTTAGACAATGGTAGTTACAGTAAACTTAATCCAACTCATTAATGTAACAAGATCTATGTTTCAACTTGTCTTTCTTCATCTTTTTATGTGAACAATTGTTGACTATTTGTATTATATTTAATAGACAAAAATAAAAGAGCAGAGAAAATAATAATTGTTAATATAATTAGTGCCTGTAATTGTTGAGGCTTGTTCCTCTTTAATGCTGAACTGCGAACTGCATGACCTAAGAGTAACACTTCACAGACTATGTCAACAATACAAAAGAGTCATGATACAGTGGATCCCTTCTCACTGCAACATCCCTGGAAATGAAGAGGCTGACAGATTGACAAAGGAAGGGGGAAAGCTTCCTCAACTTGACACAAATATAACTTATGAGGAGGCCAAGAGTTTTATCAAGCGCAGATACAGGCACAAGTGGGAAGCAGAGCATCCAGGCCACACGAAAAATGATCCATATTACCAGCTCAGCAGTAGTAAGCAAGTGGTAATCTTCAGACTTTGCACAGGTCATAACAGATTGAGATACCATCTATTCTACAAATGAAGGATAGGAACTACTGATGTTCGACTGTGGCACCGATAAAATGACTGCCGAACATCTGCTTTAAAGGTACCCAACATATGAGGAACAGAGAAAATGCATATGGCCATCACCAGTACAATTCCTGGAGAAAATCTACGGAGATATCAACAGCCTTAGGTTGACCACTGCTTTCTTTGAACTTAATCAAGTTGACATCTGAGGGTGAATGAAGAAGAAAAAGAAGTTTCTCTTTGTTCAGAAATAAGTCATTTGATTCCATGATTATCCACGTCCAGTCCTGTATTTCCATGTTAGACATAGTTGTCTTGGTGATTCTTTATTCTTTTGTTCATAGGATAACAGTGGCAATGGATCTGAACAAGCCTCTGATTATTCTATTCATCCAGTTAAGTCCAGACATAATAAATCCAGACAAAAGAGAAAGACCAACCAAAAGGCAGCAGATACATTTCAGCCCTTTCTGGATTCCAGACCTACAAAATATTGTTGAAGCATAATAAAAAGCCGAAAAAATTGTGGAAAAGTAACCCAGCGGAGGGAAAAAATTATTTCTGCACACTTACAGCACAGAAGAAATTACACTAAGAGGAGAAAAAGTATATGAAAGCCTGGTCTTAAAGAATGAAGGGTGTAAAGCAAAGCATGGAAACACTTGCACTGTCTTGTTAGAAAAGGAAAGAAGAGCAGCTTAGAACCACTAAGAGTTGGAGAAAACATCTTAACAAGGAAAGGGGCATCCAGCTATAGTTCATTATCTTGAGGAGAATTTTCCTGGCAATAGGTCCTAGCCCTTTAAGTATGTCATTTGTTACCCCATCTTTTCCAGGTGACTTTCTTTGATGGATACAATGGCTGCCTTAAGCTCTCTCATGGTGAGGTTTGCTGTCATGTGCTCTTCTGGAACAGTTATATTTTTGTAAAGTTCTTGCACTTTGATGATTTCTTGCTTTCTGTCAGGTGGAACATTTATTTCGCTCTCCTGTGAGAATTTTTGGGCAAAGACATTTACTGCTTCTTTCTTTGTGAGTATTTTCTGAGTTCTTCTGTCCAGTACGGCTTATAGTCTTTTCTTGCACCTCGTGGTATTGATTCTAGGGCTGCTTTCAGAACTACTTTGTTAAATTCATCAGCTATTTCTCCAATTCTTTTGTTTTGGGTGTTTATCTGACCAAAGTATTCATCTGTCAGTGCTAAGAATTTGTTCCAGTTGACATTTTTTCAGTTCCAGTGGGGTAATGGCTTATGGAAGTGGGGTGTATGTTCCATGTTATTCCTTTAATTTATTGGTTTGTGATCACTGTCTGCCAGTTGGTTGAGCACAATGCGTTTGATCTAATAACTGATGTCTCTTGTTGAGAAGGCAAGGTCGGATGTTGAGGCTGATTGCCATGTTCTCCAGTAGAAGCTGGGTGTGTCATCTGCTTTGTTGATTAGTTGCAGATTTCAGTCCTCTACCTCAATGCCATGGATATCTGCCTCTGTGTAACCCCTACTTTCTGAATGGCTGTTGAAATCACCAATAACCAGACAGTTAGTGCGCTTAATTTCCATTGTAGCTAGTGAATGATCTCTATCTGGGGGAGGCATATATAAGGTTTATAGTCTGGTCATCTTTTGTTATGTTAGCTCCAGTAATATCTGCTTGACCGTTTGCAAAAAGTGAAAGCTCTGCTAAGTAAAGAGTTTCTCATTAGCATACGTGCTCCCATGTGTCCCTCTCTGTCACGCTGGAAGGATTCATATCTTGGTATGGGGAATCTATGGTTTGAATTTAGGTGGGTTTCTGAATGGCAGGCTTTGTCAATTCACTGATCGTGTAATTGTTTTGTGAGCGGTAGTTTCTTCTTGAGGACACCTGCATTCCATTGAAGTATATTTAGTGTTCTTTTCTGGATGTTTTGGCCAGTTGCATTTCCCTAGTATTCCACGCCCTGGCTGCACAATCTGGAAACAGGTAAGGCTCAATCACTCTTCTCACCTGGTGGGTCTCCTTGGGTCAAGCACTATCTCGTTGAGTCATATTTGCATCTGTCATCTTAAGGCAGTTTGCGTTGCACTATGTTGTGCACCTTTCGTCTTCAGCATGCATTTATTAGGGATTGCTACTCTATCCTCTGGTTTTCCATGACTTCCCTGCAAGGCAGCTATTGTTTGTCATCAGAGTTGTCTCCTAGGAAAAGCTGTCTTTCCAGATTAACAAATCTTTCCTACCCGGGTTTGTGCAAAGTTTTCCTTCTTGGTGGTGGATTGTCAATGAAGACTATCATGCTCCTCCTGCACTGATTTTTTTTACAGGGTTTACCTCCTTGACTTGAGTTTTACCAAGGTGAGTTCCCTGAGCATGCCCTTGGTGGGAATTTGTCATGTCCACATGCCGGTGGGCCCAATGTTTCCACACCAAACCGGAAGCGATTTATACAGGCACAATAAAGTAACATCACATTTTAATTCTTCTCGGATCCTTAGCCCCTGACTGACAAAGCAGTCATTGGCCATCACGCCTAGTGGTGTCTTGTAGGGCAGCAACAAAGTCCTCATTATGCTTCGATGGTGGATATTCTTTGTGCCGTTCTCCAACTCTGGTTATTGCTTTGCATCTCAGCCTCCACTGTTCTCCGCCAGGTTGTTTTTGGTCCGCCTCTTGTTTGGCATCCTTCTGGGGTCCATAGCATAGCAGTTCTGGCGATGGTGTCAGGATCCCTTCTGAGGATATGGCCAACCCAGTTTCAGCATCTGCCCGCAGATATGGTGTGCATGCCTTTTTGACTGCACCATGTAAGCAGTTCCTGGCTGGAGATGGTATTCGGCAAGAAAAGTTGAATAATGTTTCTTAAGCAGGTTGTATGGAAAGAGGATAATTTTTACATTCCCTTTTCTGTTACTCTCCAGCATTCTGCGCCATACTAAAGTACAGAAAGTACGTAACACTCAGATAATCTTACTTTGGTGTTTGTGCTGTACTGAGAAGATTTCCAAATATTGTTTAGATTTGTAAAGGCTGTTCTGACTTTATTCATTTTGTTACTGATGTTTTGGCTTGTTCCGCCATCTGGTGTTACTATGATTCCTAGATACGTAAATGTATTTGTTTGTTCCAGCTTTTTGTTCCTTATTTTTATGAGCTCAGGATTAATTGCATTGAGTATCTTGACCTCTGTCTTCTTCTGGTTTAATGTTCAGTCCCACAGTTGGCTATGTATTTCAGTCTGTCTGTTTTTTCTTGGGTGTGCGAATATGAATGTGAGAGTAGTGCAGTATCGTCTGCGTATTCTAGATCTTCCAGTGTGGTGAACGCTGTCCATCTTACTCCTCTAGGGATATCCTCTGTTGTCTGGCATATCACCCAGTCTATGACATTTAAAAATAGAATGGTCAACAAGGGGCAACCCTGTCGTACACCTGTGTTCACTTCAAAAGTAAGGTTGCTCATCCCAACACTGCATGTAAAGTTAGTAGACTTTTTATGATGGAAACAATACACCTAGAAATACCATAAGTCCATAGTATTTTCCATACGCTATCCCTGTGTCTGCTGTAAAAAAAAACGTTTTCAAAATTAACACAGTTTATATATAGCTGTCTTTGCCATTCTGAGCACTGCTCTATTATGTTCCTGGGGGTGAAAATATGATTTGCGCATCTACTGTTCTTTCTGAATCCTCTTTGTTCCTTCCTCAGTTCCTTCATCTACTTCTTTTGAGATTCTGTGGATAAAATCTGATTCATCGCCTTTTGTGAAGAAATAAGCAATGGTTTTAGCTCATTCAAGCCTCCAGCTGGTGTAATCCAGCAAAATTCTTTTATAGGTAGTTGCTATATGTCTAGACGTATATATATATTAAAGAGTCTTACTCATATGTTTGCTTTCATACCTATAATAACTGAATCAAATATGATTGATTTGTTTTAAAATAACATGTAACAAATTTAATAATCAATTTGTTTTTAACAGGTTAAAAATAATGATGGAATGATGGTGAATTTTAGATGTATATAAAAAGTGTCTTCACTGAGACAGGGGTTGAGGATTTATTAAAAATGTGTCCTTTTCTGTTTCCTTTAATAAGAACTTAGCTGGTCTAAGTGAGTCCTGCAGCCATGGTTTTGTCAGTTCTTTTGTGATGAGGACTCTTCTTCACACAACTCGTCCATTGTATGGGGTTAGTGTTGAATCCCTGCTCTTGACTCACAACTAGTGGCGTAGAAACTTTAGTCTTGCAGCTTTGTACCATGAACTTTAGACAAAATAAAAAGAACAAATATCTCTGCTAAGTACATTTGTGGACTGCAAATTAACAGGAGCATTGTCTCACTGTCCAACCACCAATGTTAGCCTCTCTCAATAATTATTCTCCCTGGGGATACACAGTATAACTCAGGGAATATGATTAGAAATCACCGTTATTCTTCTGGTTGCTTTAATGGGGAAAACGTGTCTGGACAGCGCGAATGCAAAGGCTTGCCTGAATTACAATTACCAAGGTACATGTATCTCACAAAATGATCCTATACCCTTTAGGCACATGAGATGTACTCATCACTCATCACTGCTCCATTCAGAGTCTGAGGTTGCTGCTACTTTCACTTTTCTTTATGAACTAGCATGAGGCAATCACCCGTGCTTGCTGTAGTGGTTTATGAATATACTATTTTCATATGTTAAGGTTGCCAGCCTCAAATATAACCACTTAGCAAGAAAAACATGTCAAATTCACATATGTAAAATATAGGTTCACAACTTACCCCAAATGGGATCTACAATCTCCTGGCACAGTTAGAATGGACACAGCAACTTAGGTTAGATGCTTCAAATACTGGGTCTGAGGTTATTTTAGAATCCCTCTTATGACTTGATTCTGATTCCTTAAATCTCCAATCTTTGTATTTAAAAATGTGGGTTTTCTTTTAAGTTTCAAATTTGCCCAAGTACTCTGTCCTGGTCCTTTTGTATAGAATCTAATTTCTGTTCTCTTCTGGCTCTCTCTCAGGAGTTGCTTCTTTGATGTTTAACAGTGCAGTGTGTCTAAGTCTCAAATTGTTAGATTATAAATCTCAGTTTTTGCTGCAAGTCCCATATCCAACTTGCCAATGAGAACCATTGTGTATTCCTGTTCTCAATTCAAACCAATCATAAGGACTTTAGAACTTTGTAGGTTGGGGTGTTAAACCCTTACTATCCTCTGCATGGTTTAAATTTATCACTTTTAAGTGGGAGTCACGCTAGCATAGTGGTTACCACACCGCTCTGGTGACTGGTTGATCCAGGATCAAACCCGGGCGACGGCATTTGAGGATTTTTCGTCGACCGGGATTTGGACTGGCGAGGGACGCCTGTCTCTGTAGAAAAAAAAGGGATACTCACGTAAAATCAATGTCAGGTTAGACATTAATAATAACCTGAGATTTCGCCTCGAGTATTAGCGGGCGTACGAAAAAAAAAATCACTTAAAATTTAAGCGCATGACCTTTGTCAAATATGTTTGTAATACTTCCTATTACCCTGTATGCAAACTCACAAACACATCTGTGAACTCATTTCCTGTCTAAATACTTTTCCCACCATAATCTCACCAGAAAGATTATCTGAATTATTGTTACAGAAATGGGCCAGCAGAAGCGATTATCTAATTACTACCTGTGTTTTCGTGCATGCACCAGATGGACAAATATAGATCGCTGGCAGCTTAAACAAACAGTATGGCTTTCTTTTCATACTCTGCCTGGTTGTATTGTTATGATGAGTGGTCGGGACCACCTTGGATCAACCGTGACCGTCTCTATCAAAGGTGGTTAGACAACTTAAGTGATAAAAGTATTATCTGCTGACCTGTCCAGTTAGCTGTGTCATGCTATGATTCACATGGTGAAACATAAATAAGTCTGGGAGCGGCTAGGCAAAAAATGTAAGTGCACAAAATATCTGCCATCACCGGTGTCAATACCTTGTTGAGGTATGGCGGATTGCGTACCCTGATTACCCCGAGAGCTATGCCAGCGGGAGTTTTACTCCTGGAAGGTTCTACCAAGCTGGACAGGTTTGCATGGGCAGGGGTCAGACTAAAGCAGACACCTTAATCCTCCAGGTTGGGGGTTTTAGCATAGGGCTGACACCCCTGTCTATGTAAAAAAAAAAAAATGAAGTTACGGAAACAACAACGAATAAACAAACTTTGCTGCGGGACACATCCAGAGTCTGAGGCTTGTATTACTGTCAATGTTGAAAGCCGAAAGGAAACCACTGGCATGAGAACGGACGTCCTGACCGCAAAACGTGATACAAGAATAGGATTTTGGAATGTCAGGACAATGAATGAGACGGGTAAACTAAAACAGGTCATGGCAGAAATGAGAAACTATAGGTTACACATTCTAGGGATAAGTGAGAGCAGATGGACAGGGGCAGGAAAAGTTAAAACAGCAACAGGAGAAACAGTACTTTACTCTGGAAAAGAGGATGGACAGCACAATGAAGGTGTAGCCATTATTCTACAGAAAGGAATAGAAAGGACATTACTGGAATGGAAACCCATCAACAACAGACTATTAAGATTGAGAGGTAGATTCAACAATAATACAATGCTACGTACCAACGAATGACAGCGATGAAGAGGTCAAGGATGAATTCTATCAACAACTGCAGAAAGAAATGGAAGACACACCTAGATATGATCTTATTATAGTAATGGGAGACCTCAATGCGAAAGTTGATACACACAATACATATAATGAAAGAGTAATGGGGAAATGCGGCAGCGGAACAACAAACGAAAATGGGGATAAATTAATAAGTTTCTGTAGTATTAACAACCTGGTCATTGGAGGAAAACTTCCCACATAAAGAAATTCACAAATTAACATGGGAATCACCAAATGGTCGGGACAGAAACCAGATAGACCACATCATGATTAACGGTAAATCATCATCTCAGCCCGTAACCGGTCATGGGTCGTAGGGGTGCCATGGTGGAAGCATCAGCAGACAGGGTCCTCCACTGGTAAATGGAGACATGCATTACAAGATGTGAAGGTAAGAAGAGGTGCAGATGTGGGAAGTGATCACCATTTAGTAGTAGCAAAAGTGAAACTAAGAAGGGCTGGACCAACTGTAACTACACAGAAAAGGTTTGACATCAGCAAATTGAAGGACCCCCTTACCAGAAAAGCTTTTGCGGCTAACATAAAGAAACGATATCAATTTGCCAACAGTCAGGAAAAGACATTGACTGATGATATAGATCAGAAATTCAACACCATTTCAACAATATATAAGGAAAGCAGCAAATCATGCTTGGGATTCCAGGAAAGGAAGAAGCAAGACTGGATAACACCAGAAACATTAAACACCATAACACTGAGAAAGGAAATGAAAAGAAAGAAAACAGAAGCGAAGTCCCCCAGGTTAAAGCAACTATATAGCGAACAGTACAGTCAGCTGGACAAGGAAGTTAAACGCCAAACCCGAGCCAACCAAAGGAATTTCCTAGACGATCTTGCAAGACAGGCAGAAGAGGCAGCACTGAGAAATGAACAAAGCACAGTATACAAAATAACTAGACCGCTAAATTCATCAGCAGAAAACGAGGTGCAAACAATATTACATTAGTAAGAGATAAGCAAGGAAATCTCATCACGACAGCTGAGGGACAGGAAACAAGATGGGCAGAGCACTTAAGAGAAACTCTGAACAAGGAACCACCAGAGACACAATTGAATGTTCCTGAGGCTGAAAACGATCTAGATGTAAATACAGACATTCCACGAAAAGAAGAAATCATCACAGCAATCAAAGGGTTAAAGAACGGAAAAGCTCCTGGCCATGATAATTGGAGAGGAATCACTCTTCTCTCAGTTCCCAGCAAAATACTAGGCAGGATAATTATACAGAGAATTTCAAAAGCAGTAGACCACAAACTGAGGAAAGAACAAGCAGGACTTAGAAAGAACAGAAGATGTGTAGATCATATATTCACTCTCAGGAACATTATAGAGCAGTGCTCAGAATGGCAAAGACAGCTGTACATTAATTTCGTTGATTTTGAAAAGGCTTTTGACAGCATACATAGGGACAGTTTATGGAAAATACTGAGGGCTTATGGAATTCCAAGCTGCATAGTGTCAATCATAAAAAGCCTCTATGCCAACTTTACGTGTAGTGTTGGGCAGAGCAACCTAACCTTTGAGGTGAAGACAGGAGTATGACAGGGATGCCCCTTATCAACCACTCTATTTTTAACAGGCATAGACTGGGTGATGCGCCAGACAACAGAGGGCAGTCCAAGAGAAATAAGATGGACTACATTTTCTACATTGGAAGATCTGGAATATGCAGATGACATTGCACTACTAGCACATTCACATCAACACATCCAGGAAAAAACGGATAGACTTAATAAGTTTAGCCAGCAGGTGGGCTTGAACATCAATTTAAAGAAGTCAGAGGTCATGACGCTCAATGTGAGCAACCCTGAGCCCATATCAGTAAGGAATCAGCAGCTGGTACAGACAGACACCTTCACATACCTAGGATGCATAGTAACACCAGACGGCGGGGCAGGCAAAGACATCAACATCAGAATGAATAAGGCAAGAACAGCCTTTTTTTTTTTTTAGCCTAAACAACATCTGGAAGTCCTTTCAATACAGCACAAGCACAAAATTAAGATTATATCAGAGCTGTGTGCTTTCTGTGCTTCTCTATGGTGCGGAATGCTGGAGAGTTACAGAGAAGGAAATGTCGAAATTGTCCTCTTTTCACACAACATGCCTAAGAAAAATTCACCGAATCTTTTGGCCGAATACTATCACCAACCAAGATCTGCTTACTCTGAGCAAGCAAGAGGACATGCACACCATCATACCTTGTAGCTGGCAGACGCTGGAGCTGGGTTGGCCATGTCCTCAGAACAGACTTCGATGCCATCACAAGAATAGCTATGCTTTGGACCCCTGAAGGAAAACGAAAGAGAGGCCGACCAAAAACAACCTGGCGGAGGACTGTGGAGGTTGAGATGCAAAGAATGAACCAGAGTTGGGGCACTGTACGAAGGATGGCCACCGACCGAGCAAAGTGGAATCAATTTGTTGTTGCCCTACAAGACGCCACTAGGCGTGATGGCCACTGACTGCTTTGACGGTTGGCGGCTAAGGATCAAAGAAGAAAGTATATGGATAATGTTGCAAGGCTTTTGAGTCAATCTTTGACCACGGATAGTATGTGATAAATTTTAATTTGAAAAAACTTCTTTCCCCTGACACCAACAGTGGCTTTTATTGTCAACAATATGCGTATGTAAAGAATAAATAAAATAAAAACAATAAAATTTGGAAATCCAAAAGCTCTTCATTTCAAAGAAAGGAATTTATGATATTTTCAAAGGCTTTCCAGTGTATGACAACGGAAGAAATGCAGAGCTATTTAAAACAGATCCTGTATTAGCGGCGTAGCTTTTTAGAACCACTTTTGACAAATCTGGCAAATAGAGACAACGCCGTGAAGTGGAGCAAAGGAATAATGGTTAAATTACCAAAGAAAGGTGACCTCACCGACTGCAGTAACTGGAAAGGAATTACTCTTCTATCAATTCCCAGCAAAATATTGGGGAAAATAATGTTTTCAAAGAATCTCAAGTGCACTAGACTATAAATGGAGGACGGAACAAGCAGGATTAAAAAGAAACAGACAATGTGTAGATCATATATTCACCCTCAGGAACATAAAACAGCAGTGTTCAGAATAAAAGAGGCAGCTGTATATAAATTTTGTTGATTTTGAAAAGGCATTTGACAGCATACACATGGACAACCTATGGAAAACAATGTGGGCTAATGGAATCCATAAGTGCATGGTCGCCATAATTAAAAGCTGTCAGAACAACCTGTATAGACAACGTCCTCAGTTGTTAGATACCTATTTACTAAGGTAGCTCCGCTGTAATGTGGATTTACAATAATAATAATAATAACAGCAATAGGCTCGCTCCTTTAGGAGTACGACCACACCACAATGGCTGACATAAGAAAATCAACACCTTCTACAGGTACTTCCCTTTAATACTTATGCACACACAATAAGGCCTCACACGGCCAACAAACTTATGAAATACAATATAAAAATGAAATGACTTAACAACTTAGACTGTCAGTACCATACACGACAGTATGCCTTACACTGATAAACTGCAATGACTAACGCTCACCATGAGCGGCCAAAACTGTGACAAAGATATACTCGAATCATTGTCAACTTCTAGATCTAGCGGCCTGTAGAAAATACCCACTAGAAACTATACAATTCCAGAATTACACGTAACAATCCCACAAGGCCGAGATAAGGCAAGTACTCAGAATAAATAGCCCAACACATGAACTTCACAGCAAGATTGCTGGCACAGGGAAAATATCTCCGTCCTACTCGGGACACAGGCTAGGAACTTAACTGACTACCTTCGCGCCTAATTTTTCCAGCTTCCGATAGTCACATGACTCGCCGGTTTAGTTATCCCAGTGTTGCCAAAACTCAGTGTTGCCCGGCTGACTTTTCGTCACTGCTATTTTCACATGGAGTGTTAGGCAGAGCAACTTAACTTTTGAGGTTAAAACAGGAGTTCGACAGGGATGCCCTCTATCAACCACTCTGTTTTTAACTATCATAGACTGGGTGATGTGTCAGATACCAACGGATGCCCCTAGAGGAATAAGATGGATAGAATTCTGTACACTGGAGGATCTAGAATAAACAGATGTCATTGCACTTTTTGCATACTCACATCAACACATCCAAGAAAAAACAGACAGACTGAATAAACATAGCCAACAGGTGGAACTAAACATAAATCTCAAGAAGACATAAATCATGACGCTAAATGTAAGAAATCCTGTGCCCATAAAAATAACGGACCAAGAGCTAGAAAAGAAAAAAAACACATTTACATACTTAGAAAGGATAGTAACACCGGATTGCGGAACAAGCAACGACATCAGTAGCCAAATTAATAAAGCCAGAATAACCTTTGCCTACCTAAATAACATCTGGAAACGGATTTCCGCGCTTGTCTCAAACTTGTGTAATGTTTGCAACCCATTTTCCACTGATCGCTTTTGTTACTTTGTACACCATGCGTTGTTTATTCATCAGTGCTGCTTCTTCTGCCTGACTTGCAAGATTATCTATGACTTTCCTTTCGTCCATTATTGGCAGAGACGATCCCGCCACAGATCGTTACCTCAGCTTAGGATGACAAATATAGACGAAACTATACCATGCTTACTGATCCTATTAATACAACCACTCCACTAGTTATCTTTTCTATCTCGTCCCTGCTGTCGCAGAGTGAAGATAATTTGCCTATTTGAAATTTTCTGTCCATCCTGTATATTGCTTTATTTTCTGTCTATCCTAAGTTTCGAAAAAAAAAAAACAACTGTTTCTCACGCACCTTAACTCAGGTGAAGCTTCGGTCAACCCGTTCGTTAGGATTTTCCAGACTCGGCTTTCTAGATTTATGGCCTGTCTTCTTCCCCATTGTTAATGGAACCACCGCACGTACAAGTGACATTCAATATGCAAACTAATTTGCGGCAATACTTTTGGCTATCGTGGGAACTTTAAAAAATGTAGCGGGTAAATCGAAATTAATTCTTTCTTTAAGAAACTAGTTTTTTAGACTTCACTTGGTGATAAGCATACTGTAAGAGAAAGACGCACTTTCTTGTAAAGTAAAACTGTGCATAGGGAGACTTGAGTTAAACAAACAAAGTGCCCTCTCGTTTAACTTACAGAATATAAAATTCCGGAGCGGGTATGTATTCGCTTTTCCAGTATATAGAAAATTAGCTCAAATATATAGATATGAAATATATTACTATCATGGTGAAAGTCTAATGAAATATATTATTATCATGGTGAAAGTCTAATGAAATATATTACTATCATGGTGAAAGTCTAAGTGTATTATATAAACGGGTTTCCTTTACCATGTATGAAACGTGGTTCCAAAGGTTGTTATTGCCGGGAGTTGTAGTGAGGATAAGCTCTCACTGCAGATAAAATACTTCTATGGCACGCGCCTCAAACAGCCTCTGACAACCAAGTCCAGCTCCCGGCCTTCATGTGTGGCTCAATTTGAGCCCGGCGGAACTGTTTCCACTGACGGGAGAAGGGGCAAAGGCGAGCGACTGGCGCCTTAAAACCAGCAGCTTCGGGCAGATAGGGCTCGTTATCCTTGGTTGGTAGCTTATCTAAGAGAAGGAACTCTGAATTCAAACCACCGCTGCCTTGCGGGAATATCCATTTATGGAATTGGCTTCGGGAATAAACTTTGAGGATAAATCCGGAGTCGGAGTCCCTAAGGCAGTCTAATGTCGATTCGACATTATTCTGGCAACTCCTGCGACATGGCTGGTACCAAACTGTATTGGCTACTGCCGTTCCTTTGGATCTACCGGCTGTGTGGAGAGGGGGAACATGCTGCATGGGCAACAGCTTGATCTCCATATAACTGTGCCCAAGCTCGCGCCCTGGAGAGGACACTCCAGCTTCACCCTATAGGTGTCGGCAAAACACGGGAAGTAGCAGTTACCGGTTATAAGCATTTTGCCCCATTGGCGTAGGGCATGGCGCCAGGGGCTACTTCCGACAGTGGGAGAGGTTCCAGGATCTCACTGGACAGCTACCGCCCGCTTCAAGCTGGGCAGCCCCCAGTCAATAAGGTGTTGTCCCGCCACTGTCTGCTTTCCCCATTGGGTGCATGGGGATTAGGGTCAAACCCGAACTGTGGACAGAAAATTTTGCACCAAGCAATTATCGAAAAAATAGAAATAAGCAAACTCTCAGATTGGGATGCTGGAACGTCCGGACTATGTTGACTGGACTATCCGAAAACCTACAGGATGTAAACGATGTAAGGAAGACAGCCATAATTAATGATGAGCTTAAACGACTTCAGGTGGATATAGCTGCACTTCAGGAAACGCGCCTGGCGGGCTCTGGAACGGTGAGCGAGAAGGACTACACATTTTATTGGCAAGGGAAAGATCTTAATAAAGCTAGAGAACACGGAGTAGGTTTTGCGGTCAAAAAATCGCTAACTAAAATGGTTGAACCAGGCGAGAATGGATCAGAACGCCTGTTAACGCTCCGCCTGCAAACTAGCACAGGTCCCATCACCCTTGTCAGTGTGTATGCTCCTACTCTGTACTCTGCCTCAGAAGCTAAAGATGAGTTCTACGAGAATCTAACAGCAATTATCAAAAGCATACCTAGGCAAGAACAGCTTGTTCTCCTTGGTGACTTTAACGCTAGAGTGGGTGTCGATAATGTTTCATGGCCTTCATGTCTGGGCAGGTTTGGTATTGGCAAGATGAATGAAAATGGACAACGGCTCTTAGAGTTGTGCGTCCACCATGACCTCTGCATGACCAACACCTACTTTCAGACAAAACCCCAGCATAAGGTGTCATGGAGACACCCACGATCCAAGCACTGGCACCAACTTGACCTGATTCTCGTCAGAAGGCCACTCCTCAGGTCTGTGCTCTCCACACGCTCGTACCATAGTGCAGACTGTGATACAGATCACTCCTTGGTTTGCTGCAAAATCAGAGCACAACCAAGAAAACTCTATCGTGTCAGACATGAAGGGAAACCACGCATTGATACCAGCAAGATGTCAGACCCTTTCATGATCGCTCAATTCACTGCGACCTTCGAGAAAGTGCTCAGTAGCCCTCAGCATGGTGATACTATTACAGAGAACTGGGAGCATCTACGGAACACCATTCAAAGTACTGCACTTGCCACCTTTGGTAAGAAAACAGCAAAGTCAAATGACTGGTTTGATGCTTCATCAGATGTGATGGCACCTGTCATTGAAGCTAAGCGCAGTGCTATGAATGAATACAAACGTTCACTTAGTGCCAGAACCCTACAGATCCTGAGGGCTACGAGAAGCAAAGTTCAACAAACTGCTCGACGCTGTGCAAATGACTACTGGCTCCAGCTCAGTGAGAGCATCCAGATCGCAGCGCAAACAGGCAACATTAGACAAATGTATGACGGTATAAAGAAAGCACTTGGCCCCCATAAAAGTAAGACGGCACCGCTAAAAACCATCAGCGGAGAGAAGCTAACCGATAAGGGTAAGCAGATGGAGAGGTGGGTCGAGCACTACTCTGAGCTTTACGCTAGAGACAATACCGTTACGCCTGCAGCCCTTGATGGTGTCAACAGTCTGCCAACTATGGAGGAGCTGGATGCCGAACCAACATTAGAGGAACTCAGCAAGGCCATTGATAGCTTGGCCTCTGGCAAAGCACCAGGCAGTGATGGGATTCCTCCTGATTTAATCAAATGCTGTAAGAGCACGCTATTACATCCGCTGCATAGGATGCTGTGCCAGTGCTGGGAAGAGACAACTATTCCTCAAGACATGCGAGATGCCAAGATTGTAACACTGTATAAAAATAAAGGAGACAGAAGTGATTGCAATAACTACAGAGGCATCTCTCTTCTTAGTATTGTTGGTAAGGTTTTTGCCAAAGTCATCTTAATGCGACTACACAAGTTAGCTGAGCGCATATATCCAGAGTCACAGTGTGGATTCCGAGCTGGCAGATCAACAACAGACATGATCTTCTCTCTCCGCCAGCTTCAGGAAAAATCAAGAGAGCAGAAAAGACCATTATATATCGCCCTTATAGACCTCGCAAAAGCATTCGACCTGGTTAGTAGGGATGGACTCTTTAAAATCCTTCTGAAAATAGGCTGCCCTTCTAAAATGCTGGAAATGATAAAGTCATTCCATGACGGCATGAAGGGAACAGTCCAATATGCTGGAAGCACATCACAGCCCTTTGATATACGAAGTGGCGTTAAACAAGGCTGTGTTCTGGCTCCGACCCTCTTCGGAATCTTCTTTGCCTTACTCTTGAAACATGCATTCAGAGATGCAACTGAAGGAATATGCCTTCACACTAGGTCAGATGACCGTCTGTTTAATCTTTCAAGGCTGAAGGCAAAAACAAAAATCAGAAGGGTCACTATAAGAGACTTGTTGTTCGCTGATGATGCTGCAGTCGTCACTCAAAGCCAACAGGAGCTTCAGAGCTTGATGAATCGCTTCACTAAAGCATGCAAGGACTTTGGCCTCACAATAAGTCTAAAGAAAACGAATGTGCTGAGTCAGGATGTGGGTGCTGCACCAGTTATCACTATCGATAACTATGAATTGGCAGTGGTGCACCACTTCACATACCTAGGGTCTACCATCAATGACAAACTCTCACTGGATACAGAAATCGACAGCCGCATTGGCAAAGCTGCAGCTACCTTTGCCCGCCTCCCATCGCGTGTTTGGGGAAACTCTAAACTCACAATGAAGACCAAAGCTGCGGTATATAATGCCTGCGTCACCAGCACACTCCTATATGGCAGCGAGACCTGGACGACCTATGCTAAGCAAGAAAGAAGGCTCAATACCTTCCATTTGCGGTGTCTACGCCGCATCCTTGGCATCTCGTGGAAAGATAAAGTGACAAATGTCGAGGTGTTGTCACGTGCTGGCCTTCAAAGTATGTATACGCTTCTTAGACAGCGCAGACTTCGCTGGCTTGGCCATGTTCGCCGCATGGATGATGGTCGCATCCCAAAAGATATCTTCTACGGACAATTAGCAGAGGGCAAGAGAACAGTTGGGCGACCACAGCTGAGGTTCAAAGATGTGTGCAAGAGAGATATGAGGGCACTGGACATGGATCCAGCAACATGGGAGGATAAAGCTGCCGATCGCACTAAGTGGCGATGCTATTTACGGCGCCACCTCAGATTGGGCGAAGAGAGGCTCACACAAGAAGCAGAGGTGAGGAGAAAACGTCGAAAGGAGCACCAGGAAAATAAGCAGCTGAGGGCTGTCACCTCAGGGGCGCATTCCCATAGTCAGTTATGACTGAAGGGGCTATTATATATGTATGTATCATAAATGCTTACGAAAATTCATTTATTTTCACTGCTTGTATTTTAAAGCGATGTTATGTTACAATGTTTGTATCATTCATAATTTCAATGATCATTTTACTTTTCAATGTTTGTAACATTAATGTATGAGCATATTATTATGAATGCTGGAAAGAATGAACGGTGGAAAGCACAGGAGGACTCTCTAGCGGACCCTCATGTAACTTTGTCTGATAGGGGAGGAAGCAACAGTCTTGTTATTGTGTATGTACCTGGACTTGCCAGCTAATTCATTCACAGCAGACAGGAATGTTTAAGAATGGACTGACCTATTTTAGGAACGAGACGCATGCATGGATATCAACATGCCGACGCTGGACACTGCTTAAATTGTTTCTGTTGTAATCTGCATGTTGTAGCAGAAGAGTAGTTACACATGTATTTTTGTTTTGTCTAACAGATTTATGCAGTGCAAGTCTTGTCTCGTATTGCTGAAAAGAGGTTACCTTTGGCCAGTGGCCATATAGTCCTCGTCCAATAGTCACAATAATTCCCTTCAATTATTTCAATTATTTCAATTACTTCAATTATTCAAGTATTTCAAACATTCTCAACACCAAACCTCACCCTACCATACTCCACCCATTTTAACCCTCCATCCCACCTTTGGAAGCAAATTCGTTATCTTTGGATATCTCATCAACTGTGAATACGTTACACCAATCTTGGATTTATAAAATCGTGTTCAGTTTCTGTGCCCTTTGTGGATACCTTATTCGAACAGTGACGTTAATTTCAAAGTATTGGATTACGTGATATTTTTCCAAGAGAACACCTGGATATAAGTTGTTTCCAACATTCATACCAGAGGAACAAACATTCATTTACACACAAACAGTATTTCACATATTTTCCAGCAAAAGTTTATCAGGCCTGCCGGGAACCTTACTAACACAATTCATTCATAATCCTTGTTTTCACTATTGGTGTAATAATTTTTTTCTTCTTTAAAAAATCATCAAAATTGTTGTGAGTTTGTTTTCTCGTGATAATCTTTTATTATTATTTGCTGTAAAATCCTTATTGATTTATTTACATTTCTAAATTGAATAAAATTGAATTAACCTCGATAGGATTGTTCGTTCAGTTCAGACTACCAAATCCTCAATCTAACTTTACTTCTTTACCCTACTATTTGTGAGTGACACAGTGTGTGCAAAAGAGTAATATTGTCGCCAGAGAAAACAAGAAGAGCTGTGTGTGTGGTTTTCTTAGTGAAGAACTCACTGACTCAGCCTGTGCCTTCTGCCTATCTCTCTTGTGCACCACTATCACACGTCCGTGTGCACTATTGTCCATCAAGCCTATACAGCTGTCAAGCTTACTTACTATTAATTATATTTTCATACGACACCTGCCTCACTGATGTTGTTTCAAATCCATAACATTATTTTCCCCACTAACACAGCTACGCTATTGTTGAAAAGAATAAGGCAGTTATTTACCAAATATTCCCATAAAAAGTAAAGAGGTAAAGGATACCGCTACACGCCCATTGACGCATATTAGGAATAAGGCATTAAAGCCCATATTTTCTTGACCATCGGCACACTAGGGGTGGTGTAGCCGTTTGCATTTCAAAGAATCCCACCTCATTTTGGAATCGAACCATGGACCGAGCTAGGAAGCCACTAACCACTGCGCCAACACGGCTCCCAAATATTCCCAGTACCACTCGAAAAGCTCCTCGTACCCCTTGGTATGCATTAATCAGGTTGGTAGCCTCTGCCATAGGGTGTATGAGAAACTGGGACAATAGACTTAGGAGGAGAGGTGGGTTAGGGTTTGTTCAGATAATTCTCCTTTAACGCGTGTTATATTTTTTGTTAATTTAACCTGAAAAATCAGCAGTCACCCTACTGAACGCCCCTTTTTTCCTTATCACCCTCAGGAGTCGGTACTGCCCACTTTGGGAATCACTGTCCTAGAGACAGAGCCGCCGGGACTAGGGATTTTTTTCAAGTCAGTGCAAGATTTCGTGACTCACCTTCCCAGCCAAACCGATACCGCCTGAAGTGTACTCTTACGAGACTCAGCTTCATGCTGTTGGAATGGCGTACTAAGGGAGTTCGGGAGTGGTAGTCCGCCCCGGGTGACAGTCAGGAAAGGGGTGCCATCTGACACTTTTAATAGTGCTGTACTTAAAAAAAAAAAACACCCCCATTTAAAAGCATAAAATATTCTTCTGCATGTTCCATGAGTGGTGCCAATGGAAGGATCCGCCACTGATGCCAAATAATTTAAGTACGTCTCTGGGCTGTTAAGTTGGATCCCACTATAATTTTTGTTATATTTTTCAACCCAGTTCAGGGAGAAGCTATACAGTTTTAAATAATTTTGAAATAAACGTCGGCCCCCCCCCCCCCCCCCCCCCCCTTAAAAAAAAAATTATGACGGTGCTGGGTGCAGCCGTACCACCCAAGAGCCGGCACTACTTACAGTATTACATGGGGTGGGCTATTCTATAGAACGAAAAATTAGTTGCTTTGTTAAAAGAGTATATTTGTCTAATGTATGTAAATTTATATCCAAAATACACAGTTTGTAATAATGATTTATTTATTGCATCTGTGAAAAACTGATGGTATGCAAACCTGCATAAAATTCAAAGACAAAAACATCGTCCAATCCAAAATTGTGCACTTAGAAAAACCGTGTTCCATATTGAGCAGAACTCGCAACTCATGTTTTTCCACCTAGATCTGTGCGAAAGATCGGTGCAATCTATGTTTCTGTTTTTCCGTAAAAGTGACAAGCTCTAAGAGTTTTTAGGTTTACTTCCGGACATAAAAATTCTGATGCTTTGTTCGCTATCATATAACTTCTCATATAACGATTTCTCTCAGTTGGCAATGTCAGGCTTTTGTTGTCATCTATTCAGCGTTGCCACTCTTTGGTTGATGCACTTAGATCTATGTTTTTTTTTATAGCCCCATTCTAGATGTGATTTTCCTTCATTAGTTGAAGAACGCCACCTAGATTTCGCTATAAATCAGCAAAAAATGCCCCAAAATCGCCAATATCTATGGTGTATTTTCAAAAGTGAGAGTGGCAACGCTGGTCGCCATACATTTCTCCCTCAAGTGGATTTGTGAATGCCGTGCTGACAGACTGCTTCTTTCATAGAACCGACATTCTTAGAGGAAATATTCTGCCGTTTGACTTCCCCTCGTGAACAATATTTAATTTGTTGAATAAACGATATCTCAGTTTGCAGCTACCGGTTCTCAGTCTGAAAATTATCACTTGATCCCTTCTTGGTAGGCTCCCATCGGACTTCCAGATTTTAATGTGAGTTAAGTTACACTTTTAGATGCCGGAATTTGAAAGAAAAAAGAAAGCAGAGTAATCACACATTATTCAGTTGGTTGAAATGAAGACAGTGGGACGTGTTCTTTGATGTCATCCAAGTAAGTCGTTTGGGTTAAGACGATAGAAGCTTGAAATGGTGGGCCTTGTGCCCACTTCCGCCCCAAATGTCTAACGACCCGGGAGCGATTAAGTATCTCACGTCGACGCAGCTCGTAAGTCAGAGACGCAGTCATTACGTGTACCTCGGAATTATGTTTGTTTTTTTCTCTTTACGTACGTTTTTGTTAGCTTTGTTTTGTGTGTTTCAGAAACAGGATTTGGGGTTAGGGTTCAGATTTATTGCTAAGTTTAAGTTTTGGGCTTAGTTTCAGCTTTTGGGTTGGTTTTAGTACTATATCTAGGTTCAGGGGTTAGAATGTAGAGCAGTGGAAAAAAAAATTGAGGAATTATAAAAAAATCGTCGAGGGAAAGTTTAGAAGTAGTCCTGCTGTATATTTTTTTCATAAAATGTTGAAGAATGAAAACTAAAACAGTTTATAAAAAAAAAAAATTATTATGTTCAAAGAACTTCCGTCCCTGTTGTTCCTGGTCCCAAAATAATTATGCACTGTACTGTTACAACGCCACCTTTCACTCTTGTGGAGCCACCGTGCATTCTAGTGGCCTCACCTTATAATGAAAGAGAACCTTTACCTATTCAAACATGACCAAGACAATCATTACTAGGGGAGGTCACTATAATGCACACGTCTGCAGAGAACTTTTCCCGCATTTTTGTTTGTTATTTCTATTTTGTTGTAGTTATTATTTTTGTTATCTGAATTTAATTGACTTATTTTTTATGCCAAATAAACATTTACAGATTTCTTATTAAGAAACATAAGTTAGATGATGACAATGAATCAAATGTAGCTGACACTAGTTCTGGTAGTATAACACATAGTACAGCTAGTGTTAGTTCTAAAACTGCCGTGCGCCAGCATAAGGAAGACTGTTTTTCCTTCAGATTCATTTCATTTGGAGAAGAGCTGCCACGTCCTAAGTGTGTTTTTTTTGTGGTGAGAAACTGGCAATCCAAGCTATTGTTCCAAGTGAGCTGAAAAGACGCCTTTACACAAAGCACTCACATTTATGCAAGAAACCAATTGAAAACTTATCAAACACGATAATGGACCAAAATCACAACCATTTCTGACAAAGCGCAAGAAGCAATCTATGACATTACAGAAATTGTAGCAATAAAGATAAAATCACATTCAAATTCCTGAGTCAGTAATTTTGCCAGCATGCTGTAAAATTGTAAAAATTATGGTTGGCAAGGAGTATGGAAAAGAGATTTTGGCAATCCCTGTATGATAAACACTATTAGTCGGCGTATACAAGACATGTCTCAAGAGTCACAAGTGAAAGCTAACATTAAAGAAGCCAACTTTTTTGCCATCTAGTTAGACGAGTCAACTGACATCACTGGAAAAGATCAGCGCCTAGTATTTAGTAGGCTTGTTTGTAATGGAGACAACATTGAACAATTTTTATTTTGCTAACCACGTCGTGAAACAACAAAAGGCCAAGACATTCTTGATGTTGTTGACAATTATTTCAGTTCTCATGATTTGTCATGGAAATTATGCATCAGCATCTGCACGGACGGTGCTCCCTTTGTGTCGGTAAGACTGAAAGGATTTGTCACACTGGCCAAGCAAAACAACCCTGGCACTGTTTTTACACACTGTTTCCTGCACAGAGACCCTCATTTCAAAAGCAGTAGTAACTGAGCTCCATAAAGTACTGGATGAGATGATCAAAATGGTTAACTACATCAAGGGTAGGCCTTTAAAATTGAGGTTGTTTCAACACTGTTTTCTGCCATGGAAGCTGCTCACACACAACTCCTACTGCACACGGAAGTGTAGTGGCTGTCTCGAGGGTGGGTGCTTTCATCGTTCTGTGAACTGTGAGAAGAGCTTACAATGTTTTTTACATCTGAAAAGTCTGAGCTGATGAGACCTAGTGCAATAAAGTTGCTTCCCTAGCTGACATCTCACAAGCCTTGAACACTCTTAACAAGAAAATGCAGGGAAAGAATGAAAATATTCTTATTTGTACTGACAAAATTAACTCTTTTAAGTAAAAATTAACATTGTGGGGAGCCAGAATCAGAAAAGAGAACAAAGTTTAATTGTTTGAGCTTACAAAAAAGTTGCAGAGTGGACAAAAATCTTATTGGTTTAATCCTACAAAGTTTTTCACTGTTGAGTAAAAACATGGAAAAGTATTTCCCATCACTTGATGTATCTTTCTTGGACTGGGTAAGAGATCCATTTGTGCTAAGTGCGTTTAAATGAACAGAATTAACTGTTGCAGAAGATGAGCTGACGTAAGTAAGAAACAACATAGGACTGAAACTAAAGCTCTCGTCAACAGATATGGTCTGATTCTGGTTGTCTGACTGTCACGTGAAAGATAATTTATTTTACCATCTTGTCCATAATTTGATTACTCCTTTAAATGTTCTGTTTTCCGAGACATTTTGTATTTTCGTTTCTTTCATATTCTACCTACATTTTTTCACCTTCTCAACCCCACCCGAGGTTGTTTACGCTGGCCAGCTGCGGTCAGCTAACGCTAGACGTAATGTTATCTAAACGCACCTGTTCGACCAGAGAAACATTTCTCGGGTCCGCTTTAAGTGTTAGAACGAGCCTAAGACGGTTTCTGTGAAAGAAACGGTTCGTTAGCGGCGGGTACCCTCTGTGGTCCCAACAGGGGAATTTCTCTGGTCGCTTTAAAACGTTTGATGACGAGCGGCTGGTACCCTTTGAGGCCTGGGTAACGAGTGTGATCTGTTTCAGGGGAAGATAACAACCCGCGGTAAGTCTTTGGGGTTTTGCCCCTTAGACAAGATAGAGCATAATGTTATGCATTTCTCTACCTGGGGAACTTTCGCACGATTTCTTTTGTCTTACTCTAGATTACGTCTTTCGCCGAACTTCTGTAGGGATACGCAGGCCAGGTGTCCGGGGGGAGCGTCCCTTGTGATCTATAAGAGTAGACTGGTTTTAATAGACAAAGACATTCGTAAATTTTCCTGGCCCGTAGATGACCATCATGAGATAAGGCAAACTTTAACACAGTACTAGAATGTGTTTGCCTATGTTCTAGTCATTTTTCAGGGTGAGTTGACATATCTTATAATTATAATATTAGATTCATGTTAGCTTTTATATATATCTGTTAGGAAAGTGAATTTATTTCTGAGGACTTCTCCTGGTAATTTATTCAGTGATAAGGTAGCGCTGTCTACGGCCTATTAAGTGGTGCTTGAACTGTTACGGTTTATCATGGGTTAAATGTTAAACTTACAATAACAGATATTAGGCGTAGAATCAGTCCACGAATGCTTACCATTGGGTTAAGAGTCAGCAAAATTAACTGTCATTTCTGTAAGATAATGTCAGGTGTGGATTGTTCACTTTAAAACTGAATAGTGAGATGCAGGTAATAACTCTGGATTATAGGAGATAGTCACTTATTCCTTTTGATAGATATTTTTAGTGGCAAGGGAGGATCATTTTATGCTTACTTGTGTGGCTAGGCACTAGTCTGTAACTTTCACTGAAAGCAGTCACCAGGCATAGATATAATTATATCGTATGATCTAGCCACAGCTGTATTATTATAGCAAGAACATTGCATTTTCTTTGTACTCGTTTTGTGGAAATGCTAATATATTTCCCAAAGGGGACATACGATTTATTTGTGTAATGTCAAATGCTGTAATCTGTTTATTTAAATTCATTTAATGTTGTAAGATGAATAAGCATATTCATTTAACTGTAACTACAGGTTAGGTTTCCTGTATGTTGAGATTGGGAGAAGAGGAGTAGATTGTTGCTGTCAGAACAGTTACTGACAGGTACCTGGGTGTGCAAAAGATATTAAGCCTATGCGGGCGCGTGCTGATAATTGATATTTTTAAGGAACAGGAGACATGGTTAAAGACAGCCCTAAACTATCATAGCAATAACTACAATAAATTTAATCCCATAGTGGAGCGAAACTTTCTGTATAAAGTTAGTGTGATTTATTATTTGCTTGATGTAAAAGGGTGTCTCTTTTTGGGTCTCAGTTTCAGGAAGACCGAATCGCTAGAGCAGACTTCAGTCAGGCGAAGAAAGTCATATACTCTTTGATCTAGAGGGTTTCTGTATACATCTAGCAACGAATCGTCAACCCCGTTCCTGAATCAAAACCCCTTTTTGTCAACGCCAAGTTAAGCTCACGCAGTGCAACGGAGCCAACGCTAAATCTGGAATCGCCAAACGCAGTAGTAGTTCTCTACTCGCCTATTGGATTACCAGCCAGAGCATTGCGGCTTCCAGAATATCAAACCCGCTCAGCATGCCTATAGCAGAATTCCATATCACCCGCCTTTTTTGTGCCTAAACGGGGCACTCAGCAAACCACAGCCAAACCAGTTTAAACAGGATTTACAGCCAAGCGGAGCCTTGCGCCGGATAAGCGCGCCTGGGTCTCTTTGTCCTCAAGTGACTTCTTCTGGTGTATTTCCTGGATACTTAAAACCTCGCACGTATGAGCAGCCATCTATGGACAGAGTTCCAGCCCCACTCACGCTATAAGGGGAGTCACCAACGTTTAGCACCAACAAAGAAAGTTTTGTAGGCTAGTCCCTCACGAAGGATCTACAAGTAATTCACTTCCTGGAGCTAGTACATTTGGTCCCCGAAAAGCGGACAGGCGGTCGCCCAGTTCAATCAGTTGGTCAGCAGGAGATAAACAGCGTCCCCCAGCCCAACTCGCGCCAGTAGGGGGGGTCACCAACGATAGCGCCTATACAGTGATGTTATTCAGGTTAATTCCATCACCGATGGAGGATATATACGAAAACACCACTTACTGGAGTTACTTCAGCTGGTTCCCGAAAACCGAAGGACTGTCACTCGATTATTTATCTCTTTGTGTTCTACAGGTTTTATGAATGGTGATCTGTGTGTGTGGTTGTTGGTGTATATGATTATTGATGAATATTTGATTATTGATGTAATTTTATGTTGTTGTGATGATATGCATTATTTTCATGCTTTTCTTCTTTAATAAATTTTACACATTTATTAATGCGCTGTTCACGACCTTTCCATCCATATTTGTATTTTTAGCTCTTTACTATAATCTCTATGTATGATAAGAGAAAAGAGAGAGAGCAGGAGGTGCTTAGACAGACATAAGTGAGTTGAGGCTTGGAGAGAGAGATCATTTTGGTAAATCTTCTTCCAGGTTGTCTCAAGTCCATCTCCTATTTACACCTTTCTGTGTGTGTAATCTATAGCTCTGTCCGTCCACTATCCCTTGTCGATTTCACTACTGTTGTCCAACTCGACAAATACTCTACACTCTAACTCAACCACGACACTGACCAACATGAGTACCTCATTATCACAAAGAAGGTGATTGAAGCATTCCTTCCTTTATCTACATAGCATCTGTGTGAGGCTTGCTTTTTTGCTATGAATACAATGAAGAGCAAGAAAAGGTCGTGGCTTCAAACATTTCAGGAGGACCGGGGAGTGTGCCCACTCTTCTTCATTTTAACTAAGATATTTACATTCTACTATGCAGAGGCTTACTGAGGAGTGTGAGGTGTCCCGGTTGACAGCCAGGAGGAGGGTGCCACCGGACACTATTATGACAGTACTGTACTGTTTAAAAACCCACTTGTAAAAATAATATGTTTCTGTATTTATTTATGATGAAAGTGGTTACCAAAGGATGGATTTGCCTTGGATGCCCAATACTTCAAGTACCCTACTGCTAGATAACTTCTGCAAAGCGTTGGTATTTTAGACCAAAACTGAAAAGGGCTTGTTGATTTATTTTCCACTCAAATTCCTCACCAATGACAGAAGATTGGGGCAAGTGGATGTCAGTGTAAGATGACTTTTAATGTTACTAATGAAGTGTAGAAATATGGACTAAGCTAGTCAGAGCTATATACATCGCAAATCAGATGATTGAAAACTACATATTTGCTCAGGAAAAGTGATGGTACCAGTGGATGGAAAGAAAACCTTTTCCAGCTGAAGCTAATAATAGGGGGGCGAAGAAGGGGGGGGGGGAGAATTTTCAATTTACACTTATTCCACTATCACTTAATTCACTTTACATGTAGTGTTGGACAGAGCAACCTCACTTTTTAGTTGAAAACATAAGTACGAAAGGGATGCCATTTATCAACCCCTTTAATTTTAATGGTCATGGGCTGGGTGGTGTGGAGGATGGTCCAGGAGGAGTGGCATAGATGGTGTTCGCTGCAATGGAGCATGCAGATGTCACTGCACTGCTTGCACATTCTCATCGGCACATACTGGAGGAGACAGATGGACTTAATCAGTGTGGCCAGCGGGTGGGTCTGGACCTCAGACAGAGGTTGTGGTACTCGGTGCGGGCAATCCTGGGCCCATGATTTTAGGGGGCTGGAGCAGATGGAAACATTCACATACCTGGGGTGCGTGGTGACACTAGATGGCAGAGTGGGCAGTCCCCTTTCCACGCAGTCTCCCTAGGGGAAATTTCTTTTGGCAGAGTGCCATTGCCATCCGGAGGCTGCTTGCCTGAAGCAACTGAGAGGAAATGCACACCATCAGCATTGGACCCCTGAAAGAAGGCAAAAGATAGGTTGACTGGGGGCAACTTTGCAGAGAGCTATAGGGGTCGAGATGCAGGGAGTGGGTCAGAGCTGAGGCACTGAATGATGGATGGTCACCGACCAAGTACGGTGGAAGCTGCCCTACAGCTGCTTTGGTAGGGTAAGGATCCAAGAAGAAGAAGACTTAATTCACTGGCTACAGGATTGAGAACAGTGATTGAAAGCAAAGTTTAATTGGGAATATTCCACTAAGTATGATATAACAAGCAACTAATGCAAAGTTATGCATGTGGCAAGCAGTCTTATCATCTGAAACAATTTACAATGGAAACCACTACTGCAAAAGTTTAATTAAATTGTGGTCTTATGTGAAAATATTACTTTCATTGATACAAAAAAGAGTTGGTGAATCCTGTGTATTTTCTTTCATCTCTTATGTACATGCACTTGTACACACATATGAAACTGTCTGACCTAATATCCTCTGTTTGTCTAGAACTACAGTAGAACTTTGATTATTTGTCACCCTATTATCCGTCAGTCTATGTTAACCATCAGTATAATGTTTTGATGATTCATATGTCATGCATGCACCCAATCCATGAAAGTGCCATTTGTCACTCGGTCTTTGTTTACAACTCACATGATACGGTTGTTCTCTAGCTCTTGTTTCACATTTTAATAAAAGACTTTTGTTGGTAAGCCCATTGAAATGGCAGAGAAACATAAACGAGTATTGTTGGAATTATCCCAAAAAATAGAGATAGTAAATCATTTAAGAAAAGGTGAAAGCGCTACAAGTATAGCATCAGTTTATAGAATAGGAAGAACAACAGTAAATGATATCAAGTGTGATGCAGACAAAGTTGAAAACCATGTGTCGAAAATGGAAACCACTGATGGTAATGTTAAAAGCCATAAAACATTGAAGCTTGCTAAAAATGAACAGTTGGATACTGCAGTGTGTGGCCATCCTTGCTGTTGATGATGAGGGTGTAGTGGTTCGTATCGCTGCCCCAACAGTAGGCAGTTTGGATGATGATAAGTTACTTCTGATCAAATTGACGATTACGACAGCGTATGACAGACAGATGGTTGATGGTCTAACATCGTGTGAACATACTTCACGCCAACAGCAGTGAACAGAAATACGAAGTTTATTTACATAAAAAAACAGCAACAGTTGAAATGAGATGTTCTGCCCAACCTTCTACCTGAGGCTGGTAACCTTTGTATAGCAAAGTGTCTATAGGCAAACTTAATATCGTCCTTACTCATTCTTCTTACATTCTCTGTACCCTGTCACTGCTTATGTATTTGCTTATGTCTCTAGTAGTCAAGGTGGTTATATCTTGAGAACCACCGTTGTCATTTAAAGCTTCTCGTCATAGCCTTATCTCAGTACTCACTGTTTCTAATTCTGTTCTGCTTTGTCTCTGCTGTACTTCTGTCTCTGGAATTTTTGAGTCATTAGTGTGACACTTGGTGTATCTTTTAGAAAGACTGGTCTACTTCCAGGAATGACTATTTCTACCAATGTCTTGCTTCACACTTCTCATGGCTAGTCGCGGCCTATTGTTCTTCTCATTATTCTAAACAGTTTATCTAGTTGTCTAGCTTTGACATACCTGATCGTCTTGAACATACTTCATAAATCTTGAGTTGGGAACACTGTCTCAGGTCCTCAGAAATTCTCATGAAACAAACTGACATATACGCATGTGACATGTGGGTGGTCGAGCATCTGCGTGAGTAGTTATGTCTTTTCTGTGAACACAGAAGCAAGCCAGACTAATGGCCTTCTCACGCGATGATAACTCACAACTGTGCCCGTCACCTATAAAGAATTACTGTCTTACACACTTGGGAGAAAACCCATATGTCTCAACCTACGTTTAATGTGTCTCGATCTGCACTGCCTTAAACCTAGAACCCCGATTTACCATTACAATTATTTACGAAGTTTCTAAATCAGTCTTTCTCATGAACCGTTCACTCGCTCCTACAAAATCCTGTGCAAGCTTAACTTCGCTCAATCATCTGAAACCAGAAATCCTTCAAGGGGCCTAATTATAAATTATCACCCTTTGCTTACAAATCCATAAGTCAATAACCCTTTGCTTTCTAACTTCTTCTTTTTTCGTTCGCTTGAAATATATTGTCTATATCTGCAATGTTGTTTCTTGTATAAACTTCACTGTCTTTTGTAGTTCATATAGAGGTTCTATAGTTTTGCTTCCAGTGTTGTTTTTCTGGGCCAGTGGGTTTGCCTCAATATATCATATTCGGGGCAGTCTTGAAGTATGTGCTCTGCAGTCTGGGGTGCCCGTCCACATGTACACATGGCTGAATTGCCAATCTTAAATTGTTTATACATGTGGCTGCGGAGTCGGTTGTGTCTTGTTCTGAGGCGCAGAATGACAATTTGTTCTGGTCTGTTCATAGCTAGGTAGTCGTCCTGCATTGGTGTTGGCGGCTTTCTGATTGATTTTATCATCTTTTTCTTCTGATGGTACATAACTGGTACATCCAGTTGCTCGTCTGCAGCACCTTCTTTAGCCAGTTGGTCTGCTCTCTTGTTTCCTGGTATTTCACAGTGAGACGGTATCCACTGCATGGCGACCTTATGCTAGTTGCACAGTTCAGACAGTAAGGCTTGTATACTTGGTAATTTTCTGGCTCTTTAACTTACATTTAATAGTCCGTTCACTCACTTATGCAAATTTATGAAACCAAAATTTCTGACCCGCGAATATCCTATAAACTAAAAACACAACTTTTTTTTTCAAGGGGCTCAATTAAGTATTATCGCCCTTTACTTACAAATTCATAAGTCCTAAATTATCTCCCTTTTAGTTAAATTAAATAATCTTACTTTCTGTTATGCAAATTTTCTAAACTAGATTTTCGAGACTCGACCTTCCTATCACAAGTGTATCAATGGTTTATTGAAAAACGTCAAACACCAATCATAGACTACTCACTCACTGAAAAGATCAAACAAAACATAGAAGATAAGGAAGCCAAAATGATAAGTAGAAAGTTCATAGATCAACTAACTAAACAAAGTCTGGCCGTCTACACTGATGAATCCAAGGGTGATAGTGGGCAACTAGGTGCTGGAGTTGTAATACCATAATGGGGAATAAAAAAGAGCTACAGTGTAACGGAAGGAGCATCGATTTTTACCGCAGAGATGGTAGCAATTCTTAAAAGTCTAGAAATAATCGAAGATAACCCACCAGAAGCTGTTACGATATTTACAGACTCACTATCATCACTACAAGCACTAGAACACCCAGGTAAATGTAGCCGGCCAGACATAAAGGAAGAAATTCTAGCAATTAATACATCACTAGGGAACAGAGGATGTAGTGTGAGGCTAGTGTGGGTTCCAGCACACATAGGTATTGCTGGCAACGAGTTGGCAGACCAGACCGCCAAGAATGGAAGAACAAGTAAAAACAATACAAAAGCAGGACTGGGAAGGTCGGAGATCAAGAGCCAAGTGAAGGAAACTATAAAAGAAGAATGGAAGACAACATGGAAGGAAAGTAGGAAAGGCAGACACGCATTCAAACTGCTGAATGAACCAACGAGGACGTGCCAGGTCAGAGAAGAATTAAAGATACCTTCGAACAAAAAACTGTGGCGTCTCCGTCTCGGTGCAGCATACTTTATGATAGAAGAACCACACTGCCAAGAATGCCAGGAAGAGAATGACATAAACCACTACCTGATCCACTGTAAAAAGTATGATCAACAAAGACTTGAATTAAAAACTTACTATAGAAATCACAATATAGACTTAACAGGTGATAAGGTTTTAAGTATAGATGCCCCAAGAGATGCCCAATCAATACTTAAAAGATATATACATAAAACAAAGGAAAACATATAAGGTTAGTACTTCAGGAAAAACATCCAATTAAATAACAATTAAACAGCAAGAACTAACAAAGCATTAACAAAAAACTAACTACTCATAGGACAAGGAAAGGCAACGAGGTATAGAAAAAAATAGGGCAACAACTCAAAAAGAACAAATGCCAATACAAATTAAAACCAAGTGTAAAGGACAATAGTTATCTATAAACAACACAAAAGAGAAAATAAAATGGACAAATACTAATATAAATAAAAATCAGCAATCGTAAAAGACAATACATATTTAAATTGAATACAAAACTAGAAAATAAAATGACACTAAATACCCCAATTATAAACAACTTTCAGGTTGAACAGGGTAGACCAAGATGGAATGAGAAGAGGCAAGAATGGACAGATGATAAGAGCCCGCTCTCCACCCATCAACGCATCAAAACAACAACAACATTGAAAAACGTAGCCAAGGAATTCCATTGTCGGGTCCTATAATAATAAAAAAAGCCATTGAAATCAACAGAAAACTAGATGGAGATCCTTCATTCAAGGCTAGCATCGGATGGTTGGACAAATTCAAATTTCGACATGGTCTTCGACAGTTGTCCATCGAAGGTGAGAAGCTAAGTGCAAATAGCGCAGCAATTTTCGTTTATCATGAAAAACTACAAAAAAGAAATAGCTGATCAAAGTTTGAATAAAGATCAATTGTATTACTGTGATGAGACTGGTTTTAATTGGAAGGCACTATCTCAAAGAACACTAGCTTCAATGAGTAAACATATGGTACTGGGATATAAGATGCAAAATGATCACATCACTATAATGGTATGTGCAAATGCTAGGGTTATCATAAATTACCTTTGCTTGTTATGAGAAAGCCAAAAAAGCCTAGATCATTTAAAAATATTAATTTGTCTTACTTTTCCAGTTAAATATTTTTTACAAAGGAACGCTTGGATGAGCCAAGATATATTTCGTGATTGGTTTAATAAAATATTTGTACCAAGTGTAAGGTCACATTAAGCATCATAAGGTTGTCACAGGAAGCAATATTACTGATTTATAATGCACCTACTCATCACATATGTAATTTAAAAAGCGATGATGGCAATATATAATGCCGGTGTCTGCCAGCAAACACATCTAATTCAACCGATGGATCAGGGTGTGATTGAAAGTATCAAACCTCGCAATCAAAAAATATTTATTCAAAAACATGTTTTGACAGAAAATGAATTAGACATAAAAGAGTTTTGGAAAAGCTGCACAACAAAAGGCACAATTTTCAATGTCACTGATGTCTGGAATGATGTTCTGGTTCAAACCATACAAAGAAGCTGGTATAAGTTATGGCCAGAAATAGATTCAACTGTTCTAGAAAACATTCCAAAAGCAACTGAAATCTTTCAGTTATGTTCGAATGTTCCTGGTTTTGAAAACATTTCGAAGGAGAAAATAAATTATTATCTGGATATGGAAAAAAAATGGACATCGGGTCAGAAATTTTAGATGATGGTGAAATAGTACAAAGATGTGATGACAATTTTAGATGATTCTGAAAGTGAAAAAGAAGAAAAAGCTCCTGCTGATGGAACAACAAGCATAATTAGCCACAGTGAAGCTGAAACTTTGTTGTCAAAGTGGATTGACTGGTTTGAGATACAAGAAGAAGCAGATTCTACTCAAGTGTTACTATTATGTAAAATTCGTAACGTTGCCTCCCAAAAGGCTTGAGGGGCAAAGAAATTGACTGACTTTTGTTAGAAAAGAAATATAATTATGTAACACTGTTTTCTTTTAAATTTTTTTAATGACTTTAGAACAATTTTGTATGTATTAAATGTTCCTTTTATCTCTTTTAAGTTTCATTTCTTTATGTTATGTATTGTGTTATATATTTAGATTATTTATGTAATAAAATAAATAAAAGACCCAGTCTATTGTACATTTAAAGGTCTATAATGATTTTCATACACATATTCTATTATCCATCTATTTGAATATCCGTCATGGTCTCGGTCCCAGACCCTGACAGAAAATCGAAGTTCTACTGTACATTAATTCTTATTTTCGTGTTGGACTTGATTTCTCTTGATCTCCATATGTTTTCCAATGCAGAGAAAGCTCCTCTTGCTTTTTGTATTCTTATTTTGATATAATTGTCTGTCCCTCAAACTTTGTCTATATTGATGCTAAGATATGTGTATGATTGTACATCTTGTAGTGGTGTTTCTTCAGGTTGAGCCTTGTTATCATTTCTTGCATTTATTCTCATTATCTTTGTCATTTATAATAAGAATCTTCAACTCAAATGTCAAGTCAGTCCTATTGTATGGCTCTGAACCAAGGAGAACAACAAAAACAACAACCAAAAAAAGCTACAGACTTTCATATACGGGTGTTTGTGTAGAATAGGATTGAAATGGTATGACAAAGTAACAAATGTGAAACTGATGACAAGAACCAGACAAATGCCAGTGAAACAAGAGATGAGAAGAAGACAATGGTGATGAATAGGACACACATTGAGGAAACCTGTTGATAGCATTACAAGACAGTTCCTGTTCTGGAATCCCCAGGAAAAGACAGGCAGAGGTAGACCAAAAAAGACGTGGAGAAGAGAACTACGAGGGAAGGTCAAAAAGTAATGCCTCCTATTTTTTATGTATGTAAATACTGCATTGGTGTGCAATTTCTAAATTTAGCAGGATTCCTCAAACACTCTTCTGCACTGTATAGCATTACCAACCTGTTTCAGTAACAGGTGGCACCACTGTAACAGTTTAAAAATGGCTGCCAAAGACGTTCGGTTAAAACAACGTTATGTCATAGAATTCCTCAATGCTGAAGGCGAGACTCCAATTCGCATCCACGAACGTTTGAAGAATGTTTATGGAGATGCAACAGTGGATGTTAGCACTGTCCGACGTTGGGTACATCGTTGTGACGAAGCTGAAGTCGGTCAATTCTCAATGGCTGACGCAAAGCGGACTGGCCGTCCGTCTACCGCAGTGACTCTACACAACATTCATCGAGTTGATAGCATCATTCGTGGTGACCGTCGGGTAACACTGGATGAACTTTCTTCCATGTTGTCCATTAGTAAAGGCAGTGTCCAGAACATCATTAAAGACCTGGGTTATTCAAAAGTTTGTGCACGGTAGGTACCCAGAATGTTGACAGACAGACATAAAGAAACAAGGAAAACCATAGCCATCAACCTCCTGCACCGTTACGAAACTGAAGGAGAAGAGTTTTTATCGAATATTGTGACAGGTGATGAGACTTTGGTTCATTTTTTTGAACCAGAATCCAAGAGACGGTCAATGGAATGGCATCACACAACATCGCAGACAAAAAAGAAGTTCAAAAGTTCACCATCTGTAGGGAAAGTTATGGCCTCCGTGTTTTGGGATGAGAAGGGTGTGATTCTTGTCGACTTCTTGGAACAGGGAAACACAATGAATGCAGACCGTTACATTGAAACTTTGAAGAAGCTTAGAGGTCGCCTTTGGCGACTTTACCCATTAAAAGATCAGAGAACTGCACTACTGTTGCACGATAATGCCACGCCACACACCGCTAAATGCACCATTGATGCAGTTGCAGAATTTGACTGGACATTATTACCACATCCCCCTTACAGTCCCGATCTTGCACCTTCTGACTTCCATCTGTTTGGACCACTGAAAGATCTTCGCGGACATCACTTTGAGGACACCGAGACCCTTAAACGCGCCGTATGCCAGTGGTCTAGGAAAAAGGACACAAACTTTTACCGTGCGGGGATACATGCCCTTGTGAGAAGATGGACAAAAACTGTAACAAATAACGGAGACTACACTGAGAAATAAATTTTTGAAGTTCAGACTTGGGGCTACATTTCAATGTGAATTTTATCTGTTTTCTTGCCTATTGAATGAAATTAAAAATTACGAGGCATTACTTTTTGACCGTCCCTCGTATATACAGAATTGAAAATGATGTGGAAAACATGGAAAGAATGTGAGTGGATGGCACGTGACAGGAGGACTTGGCATGTGTTTGTTGAAGGCCTGAGCTAAAGGGTATTGATTGACTGACTGACTGTACATTAATTTAGATAATATCATTTTTTTCTTTCAACCATCATAATATTTATGATTTTTTCATAGGCCATAATTTGCAGTGACAATCATTAAACACATTCAGTACTGTTCTACACATGTCACTGTTGTGCCCTGTGTAGTTTCTGGGGGTCTCTGATAAAAAATAAGACTACTGCTTCTGCAGGCGTGTCATAAAGAGGGAACTTATGTAGTTGTGCATGGGACTAGCAACCTGTCGTACAGATAGGTTGTGAGTTATTTTTGTCCCGTCTGAGTAGAGTGGATGGTGATAAGTATGTGAGAAATAGATTTCACTGGTGATAGCTTAAGAAGATATGTCTCTGGAATGAGTAAGTTTCTCTATTCAAACATATCTAAATGACTATAATTTAGTACAAGACAACCTTGCCCTCCTCATACATATAAATATAAGTTTAACTACACAAACACACAGCTATGTGACAACAAGACATGCAAATGTGAAAAACTATGGTTAATTGGGTATGGGTCTGACCAACACACAAAGTTAAGTTTCTTTTGTTGTTTATTATCATTTAAACTTGACAACATCAAATATCTAAAGAAAGATCAAATAAAATCAGATTTACATACATATGAAATAGCAGAATAAAGTGCCCTCCCCTTATGGAGAAAAGAACCCAAAAAAGTTAACTCTTTAAGTCCCAATCGACTTTATAAAGGCTCAGGGGGTTAGACGCGCTTGGCCCAATCGACTTTAAAAAGCCTTTAGTATATGTGCCTCTGTTTGAGACTGTTTCTAATTATAACTACCCACAAAGTCATTTCCGACTGCAAGTACATTCTTTTAAATACCGCACGTGTTTAAGAGTGAACGTGTTTCTGTTTTGAGATATTTATTTTAGATTTTTAAAGCGATTTTTTTAAGCGCATATCCTCCATTTTACCTTGAATAACTAATCATTTTTTTTTTAAGCACATATCCTCCATTTTACCTTGAATAACTAATCATTTTTCAATGAAAGCTTTTATACTTGTAGCACAAGAGTAAAGTACATCCAAACAACAACAATAAAAACGCACTGGGGTGGCCATTTTTGCTTGGGCCAAACCCACTTTTTTGCTTGGGACTGAAAGAGTTAATAACCCAATGGTCAAAGTTTTGCACTATGGTACAGAGTAGACAGTAAAGTAAACAAGTTCCTACTATAGGCTACCCAGTAAAATTAACAAGTTTAAGCAAATCCAATCTTGGTAAAGTCCCTGTAACAAAGAAAAATATTCACTCTTTCATACAGTGGCCACTCAATCACTCTTACCTACTCTTGGTGATATCCCTTGGAATTAAAATTTGTCCTGACTATATAAAATGTCAGGTTTATTTTCCAAATTGGCCCCAGTCCATCCTCTAACAAATAAAGACTAGTGAGGTGAACACCGAATCTGGTGTGGGTTTTTCCTGCATAAACAAAATGTCACCGCCAATAGTTGATGTTGAAACAGTTAAAAGAGGAAAATACTTCCAGTATTGGGAAACATCTGGTTGCTAAAAAATGTTACAATTGATAAATGATGATAATCTTATCGGCTGGCTCTATGGTAGAGTGCCGATTCTGAAACAGCGTAAATTCTGGATGCTACGCTTGAATACGACTGTCAGAAGTCGGGAATAAATGTTATTTTTTTTCACACCCCAGTGGGCTGATAAAATTGAAAAATATTGCTGGGTTTGGTAAGTCCAGTTAAATTTACAAGTTAAAATGTTTCTCATGTATCGTTGGCTAGTACTTGCTCACCAATGAAATTTGTGACGCACAAGCCAAGAAAAGACAACATTAACCAATAAGGAAAAAAAAAGACTGCTGGACGCCCTTGATCAGGTCTGGCAGGAATATATAAGAAACATTTATGGAAAAATGCTAGTATTCTGTATAGCTACATATATGCACACAGATGGGGACAAGACGATCTCTTATCCACTCCGTCAGTCCTGATTAAATTTAAAAGGCACACAGTGTCTTTAGCCTACCCTATCGCCCGTCGCTAGCGAGTGTAGGTTGGATGAGTTATGTGACTCTCCCCCCTCTTGCTCGCGCTTAATGATCAGCGTACAATGTCAATTATCACAAACTATCGCTGGTCGTTAAGTAGCTATTAATTTGGTCGGCGTCTGATAGTTTAGTCATATGATATTAAATAATAGGCACTTATAATAAATACGCACCATGAAATAAAATGTGAATTCTTTTCTTTTCACTCTGTCCTCGTCGCTAGATCTATCAGTCAATTATTGAAACACGTTTCTATCCTATTCAGCCGTTAGACGAGATGTAAACGCATTTTTTGTAGTCCTTTTACTAGTTGCCGCGGTAAACAGTTTTGCACGATTTGGTAACTAACCCCAAACGCTGAAAAATTTGAACATAATATCAATTTTCCAGTGTTCTACAACAATCATGCTTTGGGAATTTATTTTCCAGTGGCAACTTAAAATCTCAAACCAGATCAGAAAGTGTTTCAGTACATTTTTCATTCGTTTTATTACTAAAATTAGATTGGCGCTCTGAGCGGCTTGCGGTCCAAATGTGTTTATTTTGTGAGCCGCTGACAGCGGCTTGCGGTAGTTAATGTGTTAAACTATCCAAAAATTCTGAGTGACAACTGATAGGAGGTTTAAGAAAACACATTTTATATATCATTATGTTTCTCTGATCTATAGATGATGTTACTTTTCGCACTATTGTGTGAGTAACGGAGAATCAGAACAGAGTTCCCAGTTAAAGGCTTATGATTGGTCTTCTGTCGAGGGTTGCTGACCGACATCAGAAGAATTCTTACATCTAACGGGTCTTCTCTGTACGAATGCCTGCTTCTGAAGATCAAGAACCCAGGGGTTTCTGACTTCCCCTGAGTACAAACTTCAAAAGATTCTGTGTTATTCACGTGCGGTCTGTCAGGTATCGTATGATTGACAGATAAGCTCGCGTGATGAGACGAGGTAAACAAACCTGATTCGCTACCTGTTATGACGGCCAGGTCACGAAAGTTTGTAAACACTTCTTTTGCTTATGTTCAAAGAAAAGAAGCATGATGAAAAAGTGAGTAAACACAGGCTGTAAATGCATGGCTTTGCTAGCAAATCCTAGAACGCGACAAGGTCACAAAAGACTGTCAGATTACTGTAGGCTCTTTTTTCCATTATATGTCACTCAACCTGACAAAGTAAAACAAATTAGCTACAGAAACTACCACTGCATATGTTCAGGACTGAAAAGTTTTTTGTGTGTGCATTATTTGAATATCATCTAACCTGTTAGAAAATGAGTCATTGCTCACTTTTTATATATTTTGCCAGACTGCAAGAAGTATGGAAACACTGAGCCCTTTATCAAGCGGGAATGTGAAAATGGAACCAGATAATGAAGTGAGTTTGCTAGTAAACAGTGACAGTTTTCTGCATCACCTGTCAACTCCCCACAGAGCAAAGGCCTTCAACAAACTTAATGCCAAGTCTTTCTGTCACGTGCCATCAGCTCAATGTCTTTCCATGTCTTCTTCATCCCCTTCATGTCTGTCTCAAGTACTCTTAATTGCATATGTTCCTTGGTCTTCCTCTACCTCTCTTACACGTGATTCCAAAACAGAGACTGTCATATATTGCTATCAACAGGCTTTTCTCAGTGTGTGTCCTATCCATCTCCAGCATCTTCATCTCATTTCTTGTTCCTCTGGCACTTGTCTACCTCTTGTTATCAGTTCCACACTAGTGATTTTGTCATATGACTTCAATCCTTCTATTTTATGCAAGCATTCATTTATGAAAGTCTGTAGCTTTTGGTTGTTTTTTTAATTTCTCCATGTTTCAGAGCCTGTGATGAGTAGAGTGTATGTGGGTGGATGTAGAAGATCAGACAACACTCATACACCGCTCGTCTAGCTCACTAAGGAGTAATACACCAACTCCAACAACCATATCAATCTCCGTGAATATGTTATATCACAAATAAGTCACAATGGGCGCAGGGCCATTACAATCATTGGAGACATAACAAATTCAGAGTATTCTACAATCACTCTGATTCTCGGAATATCTACAGCCACAAAATAGGATACTTCACAAATCCACTGCACAACTCTGGCCGTTACTCGTGCACTACTATAGACATCCACCCTTCTCTTCTCTGCGCTCTTCACTGTCTCCTGTCTACTCTCTACTGACTCAACTCTCTACTGACCCAACACACATCACTCTCTGACTGACCCCTTTCATTCGTATTCACCAAACACATGAAAACCTTCCACACTCCACTGAGCTTCATTCACGCATAACTATAGCTAACAGCTTATCTTAAGCAATGCTCACAACATTGCTTGTAACTAAAATATTACAACTCAAGCATACCCAACTCACAACTCAAATGACTAATAAACTCCTGCTGGAGCATGGGAACATTCATACATGCACAACACCCTCAAAACACTCCGTTACAGAACCATACAGTAGGATTTACTTGACATTTGAATTGAAAATTCAGATTTTTGTGTTGGACCTGATATCTTTTTCAATAAAAGTTCTTCTAGCCTTTTGTATTCTCATTTATATATCATTGTCTGTCCCTCCTACTGAGGCTATATTACTGCCATGGTTTGCCCAGTATGACACTGATGATAATGAAGACAGTTGTTTAGTCACTTGCCAGAAATATTCATAATAACTTCCCAGATCCCAGTATAACAATAAAACTGGATCAAAATTATGTGTCATTTTTTTAAAATGTGTATGTAGAATGTATTTAATAGCGAGGGATAGGGGTTTTAGCAGGGACTTCGGACATTTGGTGACTCACTGTAAAACAGGACTCTTGTATGATGTTAGAGAGTATTGCCAAGTTCCTCTAAGTTTATGTATTCATCTTAAGTACAAATCATCTGTGTGAAAATTTGAGTGACATTGTATATCAAATGTAGGGCTGTCACAGGATTAACTCCCCTTGCTATACAGTGATGGTCCAACAATGGCCAAACTTAGAGTATTTAATGAGGATCTTCAAAGGTATCTACCTTCGCTCAAGATTACTCTTGGCAGAGTTGTGAATAGAATGATAATGGTGCTTCTTTCATGTTAGAGTCTTCATAAGATATTTCAGAAATCAAGAACAATGCTGAATTGGTCTGAGCAATTGTTAACTTTTTATCTGCTAGACACCTTTTATGAAGAATTATTATATATTTTAGCTTGTTCAAGCCCCCAACCGGTTTAGTTCAGTGAAATATTAATTTAATAGCTCTGTTTAAGTGTATTTCAAAATGACAGACATAAAGGTACTGTACACTCAAAATGATTAAATCAACTATAAATTTGTAAATATGCAGATAACAAATATAATAATCAATTATATTTAACAGTGTAAAAATGAATAATTCTTTTAAAACTCATCACAGGTGATCAGCTTTTAAGTGGGTACTTAGCTACCAGTAGGAGGTCGGTTGGTTTCTGCTCCAGCCGATGTTTGGTTCTTTGCAGATTGTAGACTGGTTCACTCTCGTCACTGGTCAAGTCTGGTGGCCGTATACAGCTGTATGCATTGACAATTTTGCATGATAATGCACGCTTAGTGAATGGCGCAGCCTTTATTAATAACATGATGTAATTGTAACTATGCGACGTAAGCATCAACTGCTGTTAAAGGTCAACCATTACTTTTCTTTGCCTTTCTCTAATGTTCGTTGATCTGAGAGGACGTTTTATGTATATGCTCCCAAATGGTGGAGACTTTCAAGTATTTCTACAGTTGCTATGTTATTCAAGATTGGTCGCCGCTTTGATATGCAACTGCCATGATGGTTCAGTACCTCACTGAATACTTTCTTGTCCTCTTCTTTCATGCTTTGATGACATTGTCTATGAGAAGTATAAAAAGGTGCCTTGTTCTACACCAGGGGTGGTCTTGAACCTTTCTTCTTCTTCTTCTTCTTCGTTCGTCCTGAAAAGGACGGTGGTTGCGTTGTGTCTGTTTGCGCCTAAGCTGTGATATCTGCACCTTTCGGTCGACACATCCGACTTCTGCACGGCATTTTTTAAGGACCGGGTTTGCCATCCCATTTCGATCCATGCTCGCTCAGCCAGCCTGCACTGCTGCAGACTGTTTCCAGGACCACCACGTGGAGGTGGAGCACCTTTCTGACTTGTGGTTTGCTGTCCTCACATAATTTCTGCAAGTCTTGTAGAAGCTCTGTATAACATGGATCAGAGGAGTGGGAATGTTTTTCTTTGCCAAGCTGTTCCATAGTTTGCTCCAGGGGACCTTGTCAAACGCCTTCTCCATATCCAAAAAAATAAGATGCATCTCACCTTTATACTCAAGGACCTTTTCACTCAGCTGTCTGAGTGTGAAGATAAGGTCTTGAGTACTTCGGTTTGCTCAGAAGCCACAATGTACCTCATCCATTTGTGGCTCAGCTAGGAGTCTTTGCTCCAGGATACTAGAGTAGATTTTACCAGGGACACTGAGAAGAGATATACCTCTATGATTTCCACATTGTCGGTTGTCACCCTTTTTGAAAATGGGGTTGTGATGGCAATCTCCCAATCCTTTGGAATAGTCTTGTGGCACCAGGCTGCCTGTTGTTTGCTGCTCCCATGTACTTAATCATTTCTGGTGTTATACTATCATGTCCTGCTGCTTTGCCTACCTTGATTTTCTCCAGTGCTGCCTTCAGATCTTCCATCCTGATGCCATCTTTGCCATCATTGGTTTTCTCTTCTGTGAAAGTGCTATCATTTCTGAGGCTTGAACTTGCTCACCACCAAGGAGCTCTGAGCTGCCTTAATGATGTCACTGAATCTAAAGTCTCTATGGAAATTTTCAAAACAGTGCACTTTTGTGCAGAGTAACCAAGGTTTTGAGGTGAAAACAGGAGTATGACAGGGATGCCCCTTACTTACTTACTTAGTCGTTCCCCTTCTACCGTGAGGTGTAGAGGTTTGGAAGAGAGAGCGCCAGACTATCCTATCGGCTGTCTTCCTCCTGGCCTGGTTCCATTCTAGTCCTCGTGTTGCGTGCATATTTTGACGCACATATTACAAAAATCGATATGGCTATTTAATATGGAAAAGATATAGACATTCATTCATTTGTGTATGAAAATGCTGTCTATGGTAAAGCTAAATAATTCATGATTGATTTACACTTTTGATTATAGGAGTAATCGTTCTTGATATTGATTCGGCGCATGGATATTGCACTCATGTCCGTACTTATTTGTTAGGGCCAGAAAATAGATTAATTTGCTTATTATGTTTATGGCCTGAATTCATATGTATTACATATTATTAGTACAAGTAGAATCAGTCCTATATTGTATATTTTGGATGGGTAGGCAGGACTATATTCTTGTTATGCCGCTCTAGCGGAAGTATGAGTTGTCTTGACAAGTCGTGATGAGTTCCGATGTACCGTTTACAATGGCGGGTTACGCATTTTCAAGGGCTGGTACATTCTTAAGTAAAAATGATTTATGAAGTGGTTTTTCTTCTGTAGGAGATTGTGTCTCTACTAGAGTTTGTGTTAGAGACTCTCCTAATGTACGGTATCATGTATGATTCGGACTCCAGGTAATGCCAGACCCTATTTTTGATGATCTCATGTCGGTTAGACCTAGCTGGAATATTGTGCTTCGCAACGCTAGGGTCATGTTTGTATCGACGAGGATGACGGGCTTCCATACAGCAGTTATGTCCACGTGAAGTAACTGGATTACTGTAGAACTGTAGGGAGAAACTTTAGGAAATTATTCATATGCATTTCAAATTAACTTTGGCTTATATATACCCTCCTGTGAGTGAGTGAGCGACAACTCAGGAAGGCGGCCATGTTACATTCCTGTCATCATATTTTTGAATCACTGTCCAGAGAACGGGGCATGTATCTTACTATTCGGACAGTGGCAAGGAGATCTCAATTTTGATAGAAACCCCCTTATCGTGGTTTCATAATATGATATAAACTATGAACATAAAGCAACTTTAGTTACTTACCGATCCGCCTTCACTGACGCGTTTAGTCAGATAGGGGATGCGGCCATAATGTATCATAACATTGGAAGCTATTGATGTACTACCCATGATATATATGATGTGTCATGACATGGGATCTACTATGTATGCCTGCAAATTGATGTGTCAACATATACCCATGATTTACTCGTTATGTCCCAGTGTGTGCGTCTAAATAAACTGTGTAAAAAAGATTCCAGCAGTCTGCATTGGTGCCTTGTAGATACAAGTGAATGAGTGCTTAGATTGGTCAGAACACGAACAGTCCACCATTCGCGTTAATCACACTCTACACTTCCACTCCATATATACACCATCCTGCGTCGGTTGAATTGACCAAGTTTAGGGCCTGCTTCCCCTGGAGCCTTAGAGGGAAACTACTGCTTACAGCTGCCTTTGCCTTCCCTAACTCAGGACTAGGGTGAGTTACCCATTTACAGCTGGGTAGACTGGAGCATGCCTGATCTCAACAACTCTGTACACTACAATGGACATATACAGTAGTGGCACCACCAACAACATGCTACAGTGATTGATAGTGGAGCTTTACCGAAGAAAGAGAACACACAATACAGCCCCACTCTACATCACACTTTACACCTCGGTCCTTCAAAGATTGTCTAATGTTGTCCTCCCAGCGGACTCTGGGTCGTCCTCAGGGTCTGGATCCTTGGCTCTTTGTTTCCCATGCTTGTCATGGTATCCGATCTTCTCCCATTCTGCAGACATGGCCAAACCATCTTAATTGGGACTGTTCTACTTGGGTCTGCAGGGGGTAGGATTTAAGGCCTTGACGTATCGTCTGGTTGCGTACCATGTCTCTTCTTGTTACTTCAACCACCTTCCTCAGATACCTCATTTCTGAGGTTTGGATCTGGCTTTTATGGGTTGTAGTCATTGCCCATGACTCGCATCCATATGTCAAGACTGGGACATAGGTGGAGCGGTATACAGCCATCTTCGTTTTCTTGCCAATCTCTCTCTTGCTGAGGAATCCTCGATTTATGGCCTGAAAAAGTCTCCCAGCTGCTGCTTTTCGAGTGGCCAACTCTTCTTTGATGCCTCCCTTTCGGTCTATAATAGCTCCGAGGTATTTAAAGTGGTCGACCTGCTCCAGGACCTGTTCTCCAGCTTAATCTGATGTCTTCTTTCTTCTCGTGATATCACCATGGATTTTGTTTTAGAGCTGCTTATGACCATCCCTCTCTTCTCCAGCTCTTCCTTCCAGACTTGCAGGTTGGATTGGAGATGTGCCTCTGATTTAGCAATCAGGGCAACATCATCAGCAAATGCCAGCTCCGAAACATAGACCTGTCTCATCTTCCAGTACCCCACTGAATACTTTCTTGTTCTCTCCTTACATGCCTTGATGACATCGTCCATAAGGAGTATGAAGAGGTAAGGTGATAGGATATCACCTTGTCTTACACCAGTGGTGGTCCTGAACTCTTCCGACTTATGGTTTGCTGTCCTCACATAATTTATGCAAGACTTGTAGAAGCTCTGTATAGCATGAATCAGAGGTGCTGGAATATTCTTCCTTGCCAAACAGTCCCAAAGTTTGCTCCAGGGGACCCTGTCAAACGCCTTTTCCAGATCTATGAAACAAAGATGCATCTCACTCTTATACTCAAGGGCCTTTTCACTCAGCTGTCTGAGTGTGAAGATTAGTACTTCGGTTTGCTCGGAATCCGCACTGGACCTCATCCAATTGTGGCTCAGCTAGGCGTCGGAGTCTCTGCTCTAGGATTCTAGAGTAGATTTTACCAGGGACACTGAGAAGGGATATGCCTCTATGGTTTCCACACTGTCGATTGTCACCCTTTTTGAAAATTGGTGTTATGATGGCAATCTCCCAATCCTTTGGTATGGTCTTGTTGTACCATGCTGCCTGTAAAACCCTTAAGAGTAATAGGTCGCCTGATGCTCCCATGAACTTAACCATTTCTGGTGTTATACCATCATGCCCTGCTGCTTTGCCCATCTTGATTTTCTCCAGTGCTGCCTTCAGTTCTTCCATCTTTATGTCATCTTCACCATCATTGGTTTTCTCTTCTGTGCTAGTGTTTATCATTTCTGATGCTTGACCATGTTCACCATCCAGGAGTTCTGAGAAATATTCTTTCCATCTTCCCATTACTTCCTTCGGGGCAGTAAGCAATTTGCCTTGCTTGTCCTTTATAAATTTGAGAGGGCATTGTTTTTCCTTCCTCATGTTCTTTAGGGTCTTATAGAACAATTTCTGGTTTTCTTGTGCATCTTTTTCTATCTTTTTTCCAAATTCTTCCCAGGACTTCTGTTTTGCTGCTAGCACTTTGTTCTTTGCTTCTGTTCTGAGTGTCACATATTCTCTATATTTTTCCATTTGTCCTGTTGTGTTTTTAGCTCCTAAGTATTGTTTCCATGCCATTTTCTTCTCTCTTATTTTCTCTTTGACTTCCTCTGTCCACCAAGGTGTCCTCTTTCTCTCTTGTTCCCAAGTCGGACTTCACCGCATGCTTCTGCAGCAGCTGTCTTTATGATATCCTTGAATTTAATCCAGAGGGTTTCCAAGTCATCAGGTCGATCTTCTGTGTTGCTCACCGCTGCAGCAATAAGCCCCTGATATCTGGTCTTAATTTCTGGCTCTCTCAGCTTGTAGGTCCTAATGCTTATTTCTCCTGCTCGTTTACTTGGTTTCTTGCATGATGTTGGGCAGTTCCTAGGCTGAGCAACTCTTTCAGTTGTTCTTTTGATTGTTAGCAGGTAGTGATCACTTCCAATCTCTGGCCCCCTCCAGACTCTAGCATCTCGGACATATTTGAATGAGCTTCTCCGAACAATGGCATAGTCGATCACTGACTGGGATGCCCCTTAACAACTTTATTTAGGGGATTAGACTGGGTGATCGGCCAAACAACAGAGGACAGTCCAAGACAAATAAGATGGACAACATTCACTACACTGGAAGATCTAGAATATGCAGGTGACATTGCACAACTCGCACATTCACATCATCAATTCAAAGAAAAAAAACAGATAGATTGAATAAGTATAGCCAACAGGTGGGTCTAAATATCAATCTTGAGAAGACAAAAGTCATGACACTCAATGTGGACAATCCTGAGCCCATAATAATAAGGAACCAGAAGCTAGAACAGACAGACACATTCACATTCACATACCTAGGATGCATGGAATACCAGATGGTGAATCAAGCAAACACCTCAACAACAGAATGAATAAAGCAAGAACTTCCTTGGTAGTCTAAACATCTGGAAGTCTTCCCACTGCAGCATAAACACAAAATTAAGATTATATGAGATGTGTACTTTCTGTGCTTTTCTATGGTTCAGAATGCTGGATAGCAACAGAGAAGGAAATGACAAAATTGTCCTCTTTCCACACAATCTACCTAATAAAAATTCTCAGAATTTTTTGGTCAAAAACCATCACCAATCAAGAAGTGCATACTTGGAGCAATCACGAAGATATGCTCACTATCATAGCTGGCAGATGCTGGAGATTAGTTGGTCACGTCTTCAGAAGAGACCCAATGCCATCAGAAGAACAGCTTTGCTATGGACCCCTGAAGGAAAGCAAAAGAGAGGCCAACCAAAAACAATTTGATGGAGAACTGGAGGCCAAGATGCAAAGAATGAATCAGAGCTGGGGCACTGCATGAAGGATGGATGCTGACCGAGCAAAGCGGAAGCAGTTTGTTGCTGCCCTAAAAGATACCACCAGGCGTGATGGCCATTGACTGCTTTGACAGCCAGTGGCTAAGGATCAAAAAAAGAAAAGAAGAAGACAATCCAGGTAACTATACTGTTCAAAAAAAGAAATGCAACTTTTTTGGTGTTACTTTTATAAAAGATATTCGCTGATTGGACATCAGTCAACCTATCGACTGTGTCCACCTGGTCATTAACTTCTCGTGGTTACCTGAATTGTACTCACCTCATGATTCGTGAGGTCATGAAAGAGGTCAAGGTCAAAACATCATTTTTGACAATAACTCATGACAGGTTCATGAGAATCCCGTGAAACTTACTGAACACAAAACTCTGACCATATTATTGAATGCCTATAAAAGATTGATGCTCCTCGAATAAATTCAGTTGAAAATTCAATGCGCAAGTATGGCTCATCTCACTACAGAATAACGACATCATCATTGGACGTTTACAGACTGGACAGTCACAAAGTGTAGTGGCCAGACAATTTAATGTGGTTAGAAGCACCATTAGTCGCCTTTGGAGGCGATTTCAAGAAACTGGCTCAGTGGCAGACCGGCCGCGCAGTGGAAGACCCAGAGTCACAACTCCTGCCAAAGACCGCTTCATACGGCTGCGTCACCTCAGGAATCGACTTGCATCTGCGTCCTCCACAGTCCAGTCAATGTCAGCAGCTCGTCAAATTTCAGATCAAACAGTCAGGAACCGGCTGCACTACTGTGGTCTTTGGGCTAGAAGACCCTACAGAGGTCCTGTTCTTACGGACCGGCATCGCCAGAACCGACTGCAGTGGGCGAACCAGCATCGTCAATGGACTGTTGGGAATGACTGGAGATGGGTTTGGTTTAGTGATGAATCATTTTTTGTGCTCCAGCGACACGATAGACGGAGAAGAGTTTACTGCAGAGTCCATGAGCGGGTACGCCCAGAACAGCGTTGATGAGGCTCCTCCACATGGTGGTGGAGGTGTACTGATGTGGGGGGCGATCAACTTCATGGGAAGAAGTGACATGGTGCAAATTGAAGGACGCCTGAATGCCCAACGATACGTCGCTGAAATTCTTCGTCCTCACGTCCTTCCACTTCTGGCTGCAAGAGGGTCGATTTTTCAGCAGGATAACGCTTGACCTCATGTGGCACAACTCACCACCCGGTTCCTCGCTGACAACAACGTCCAGACCATTCCGTGGACAGCCATGTCATCAGACATGAACCCCATAGAACACTTATGGGATGAACTCGACAGACGACTCCGCCAGCGAGACCTGGCTCCAGCCAATCTCCGACGGTTGTCTCCTGCACTGCGGGAAGAGTGGGCAGCCATCCCACAACAACAGATCCAACGGCTAATCGGATCCATGTCAAGGAGATGTCGTTCTCTGATAGAGGCCAGAGGAGGCCATACACCTTACTGAAACGGAGGCCTCAGTCGCAAAGAATAAAAGTCCAAACCAAATTTAATGAACATCATTTCATTGTTAAAGTCTGAAAGTTTCTTCATGCCAAGATTGAAACATTAATTCCGTAAAATAAAATGTTGGTACAAGTTTGAAATTTGGTGTCCATTACCACTGCAATAATGTTGCGTTTCTTTTTTTGAACAGTATAGTTAACTAACGATCTGGGAAAGGTAGATTAGTGCAACTGACCATTATCTTACAATGACTCAGTGGAATACAAAATGAGCAAGGAACACAAAACCAGTGGTACAAGAATTTCTTCAGGAAAAAAAACACATCAATATAATTTGCATTCAAGAAATTAATCTAAAGAGCACTCAACGATTCTTCATCCAAAGCTGAAAATCCTTCTGCCAACATGGTTTAAAAAAGAATCCAAGCAGGAAGACATCAAGCTGGTAATAACTTTGGTTCCAGCAGCAGAGTTCAGCAGATCTAAATAGGATGTCCTTGTATATCTATCAGTCAAAATATTTCTGCCCAGTGGAGATGGGATGATCTTAAACTGTTACACCAGTTTTTATGAAAGAAAGATTTTTCTTAATAAACAGTCAGATGACAAATCAACTCACTATGACAGAATATGGAAAACAATGAGCACACCTAATCTTGCTACAGCAACAGATGATAGCTCACTACAAGAATAGTAAACAGCTAAATGAGAGGAAGTGACCATGTACCAATCACCTGATATATTTCTGAAACAGGATTACAGGATGATATAATGTGAACACGACTTGAGTACATCTTCTCTAACATGCCCAGATTAATACAACTGAAGTTTCAGTTCCTACCTCTGATTATGGGATGCACACTTAATCAATCATCATCATCAAAATTATTACACTTGTGAACTCTGTGAAGCAGAGGCCGTCAACAAACGCTATCCAAGTTGTCCTATCCTATCTTGTCCTATCTTGTATCATCCAATTAAGGTCTTTCCATGTCTTCTTTATCCCTGTCATATTTGTCTTATGTTCATTTCTTCGTATATTTTTTTTGGTCTCTATTTCTCTAACCTTGTGGATTGCAAAACAAGGACTGCCTGGTCAATGCTATCAACTTGGTTGTCTGGTTCCTTTCATCAGGTACACATTAATGATTACATCACATCATTTCAATCTTTAACCTGACTTTTGCTGGCAGTTAAGGTGGCGTTTCAGCTTTTAAGGACTTAGAGACTGATGTTGTAGAATAGTAACAGCAATCATACTGACAACACGAATGTCTTTGGTTCTGGTATTCAAGACAGACAAACGATACACCATAACACTTATGAGTCCAACAGTGAAAATCAAAGTGCAGTCGGAGACTTGTCCACAGTTTACAATATTTATTAGCCAGACTTCATATTTTCCATGAAATGCATAATAGTTGGATGCATAATCTTCAGTTATCCGTCCGTCTAGTGTCAAAGGCATAACATGCATATATATTCAATTCTGGCCGTTACAACTTAAGGTCAGTCCGAACACGACTGGACCAAAGTACTGTGGCAATAAAACTGACGGCGTCTTCACAAATATTACATAAATTTGTTGCAATACTTATCTTTAAAGCTGCAAACACTGATTGATATTCCAGTGGGATTGATACATAATATCTTCCCTTAAAAAGTCTATGCTGTATCTTCCTTGGGAAGACTATGGGTTATCTTCCCTTGGAAGCAATGTTGGGTATTTTCCATGGGCTATTCCAATCTCTTCTATTATGATTTTATATCAATACAGATATTTTTGTGTGTCTTTGAACAATGTTTTCAGGGACATACAGTCAAGGTGGAAGTAAATTATGAGCAAGATAAATGTGTATCCCCTGTCAAGCTGGAGAATATGACCAGTTCCACAGTTCCATTGATTCCAGTTAAGGACAATTTTCTGTGTACGTTTTTGCTACTTGTCATTGTTTTCATTGAGAGTTTTTTGGTATTTCATTTAATAATTTAACTTTTTCCTCTTTATTGAATACATTTATTAAAATTACAGAATTTTCATTGACTTGCTTTCTTTTATGTTATTACTCAAAACAGAATTTTCCTCCATTTTTCATATTTTTGGATGTTTTTAATACATTAACTACCATTAGCAGTTTTCAGCCACTCAGAAGTTTATCCACTGTGGCATTAGGCTGCTCAGTGCTGAACTTCATGTAGTAATAAAGCTAATTTTATTGTCTTTTTCAAAATAATAATTGTTGTCGAGTTTTTAACATGAATCTCTATTTATATTTTTGGTTTTCCAAGTACTATATGAAAGCGTTTACTATGGCAACCAGCAGTAGAGTTATAAATAAACATGTGTATGCCTTGCCTAACTGCTGAACAAGTTAGAAACTTATTCCAAGTGTTGGTTGATTTCTCTAGCTCAGTGAAAATATCATAAATATTGATTCAAATATTGATTTTGATAGCTGTGGTACAATAGTAGTGAAGATGCAGGCAGTACTGATAGTGAAGATATTGCAAGTAAAACAAATTTTTTTATTACATTGACTGACCCTAAAAAACCCCATATTTAATGAAATAATTGTTTTAGACTATTCCTTGCTCATGATCATTCTGATTACTCACTAGCCACACTGATGGAGCGGTACTGTAAATAATCTATAGATGTTTTTTCAATGTGTACCTTTTCAAAATTGTTTGCACTTTTGGTGTGTGGAATGGATAGGTTTTACCTAATTATTGAAAATGTAAATGTTAGTCTATTTTTATATTTGTGGATTTTTTCTTATTATTGGACTTACTGCCTAGTAATCACCAGCAGAATGGCATTACATAAGTTTAAACAACTTTTTTTTCTGTGAATCACTATTATTTATAATATTTACCAAAACTTACAAATGTACCATTCTTTTAACAGTACATTTATTGATCTTAAAATTGATATATTAGTCATCAAAATCTTGTATACCTCCGCTAGTCCGGTCCCAAGCCCTGAAAAAGTGAGGCAGCAGCCCCTCCACCTTGCAAAGTCACAACAGACCCATCACCTGTGTACCATAAAAAGCAATTAATAGAAATAACGGAGAAAAGCGGACTGATCCTAAAGGCAATGAACTGGTATGAATTACGGATGACGATTTATGGAACATTAGGAGTATTAACGGGAAAGAACAGAAGCTGGCGTAGGAGATGAGGAAAGCAAAATTGGAAATCCTGGCTCAGACAGAAATGAAAAAGGGACAGAGTTATATATCTCAATGTCAGCATACTGCTCTACAGTAGAGTCCCCACAACCAAAAGAACTAAATGGGGTGTTGACTGTATTGTGGCTGAAAACAAAAGAGATAACATCAAAGGATGAAACTTTGTCTCTGAGCAAATTATGGTACTGAAGCTAAAAGAAGGAAAAACCATAGCCAACTTTGTTATTGTGTATGGACCAAACGAAGATGTATGAGCAGAAGTCAAAGAATTATTCTTTGAGCTGCTTCAGAAGACAGTGGACGACTGCCTGGGGGAAATTATCCTCCTCGAAGATTTCAGTGTCAAGAGTTGAAAATGACCATGCTTAGAAAGGATGGAGTTATGGGAAGGTATGAAAAAGATACACTAAATGACAACAGAAAACGACTCCTTAGATTCTGCACTGAGCAAAACCTTGTCATTATGAACACAAAGTTCCCCCATTTGCATACATACATTCACTAGATATGAACCAACCAAGAGTTAGAAATTGGTCATTGATTATGTCATTGTTAGGAAGAGCTGATTCAAGAATATGCGGGATGCTAGAGTCTGGAGAACGCCAGAGATTGGAAGTGATCACTACCTGCTGACAGCTAAAAGAGCAACTGAAAGAGTTGCTCGGCCTAGGAATTGCCCATCATCACACAAGAAACTAAATAATTGAACAGGAGAGATGAGCATTAAGACTTATAAGCTAAGAGAGTCAAATTAAGTTAAGACCAAATATCAAGGGCTTATTGCTACAGAAATGAGAAACATAGAAAAACGACCTGATGACCTGCGAGCCCTCTGGCTTAAATTCAAGGATGTCAAAAAGCAGCTGCAGCAGAAGCACATGGTGAAGTCCGACTTTTGAAGAAGGGAAAGTGGACAGAAGTTAAAGAGAAAATAAGAGAACAGAAAAAGACATGGAAACAATACTTAGAAGCTAATAATAGTGCCATAGAATAAATGCTCTTAGAAGGCAAAGACTCAAACGAAGTAATTTTGTAGAATCAACCAAATCACAAATGAGAGCAGTATCCATAGATGAAATATCCACTGTTAAACCCATCTACACTGCACACAAGCTTCCAGTTTGGAAACAAAATCGTTTCCCTAAAATGATAGAAAACATTCCTGGAATTGAAAGTAAAAAGAGCCAAACTACAACAGATAGAAAATCCATAGCGACAAAATACATAGATAAATATTACCCACGCAACACCTGGACCCATGCATACACAGATGGATCAGCAACAAATGCAACAGAAAATGGAGGTGGGGGTGTCTTTCTGACCTTAAGCACTGGTGCAGAAAAAAGGCTGTCAGTGGAGACAGGACGATTCTCCAGCAACTTCAGAGCAGAGGCAGAGGCCTTGAAAACTGCAGCAGAGATTATATTGACAGAAGAACGGTCAGAGAGACAAGTTGCTTTCTTTACTGATGCACAGTCAGTAATTGCATCGTTGAAAAGCCAAAATAATACAGACCTGGATGATCTCAGAGTAGTGCTCCACAAACTTTGTCAACGATTCAAAAGTATTGTGATCCAATGGATCCCATCTCATTGTAACATTGCCGGCAATGAAGAGGGTGACAGAATGGCAAAAGAAGGTTCACATCTACCTCAGCCTGATGCAAGTATAACTTTTGAGGAGGCAAAGAGTTTTATCAGAATCAGTTACAGAAACAAATGGAATGTAGAACATCCAGGGCACACACAGAATGATGCTTACTACCAGCTCAACAGAAGAGAACAAGTGGTAATCTTCAGACTCCGCACTGGCCACAACAGATTGAGATACCATCTATTCAACAAGCTAAAGATAGGAACTACCGATCAGTGTAACTGTGGCACTGATAAAATGACTGCTGAACATCTGCTTCAAAGTTGCCCCTTATATGTGGTACAGAGAAAGTGCATATGGCCGACGCCAGCTCCTTTCGTGGAAAAGCTTTACGGGGATTCAAATAGCCTCAAACTGACTACTGCTTTCTTTGAGAACATTCAAGTGGACGTCTGAGAGTGTACGAGGAAGAAGAAGAAGCTAATAACACAGTAGGAAAAACAGAGAAATATAGAGAAATGTGATACTCAGAAGCAAAGAATAAGGTGCTAGCAGCAAAACAGAAATCCTGATACGAATTAGGAGAAAAGCTAGAAAAAGATGCTCATGAAAACCAGATATTGTTCTGCAAGGCCCTAAAGAACACGAGGAAGGAAAAACAGTGCCCTCTTAAATTCAAAAAGGACAAGCAAAACAAATTGCATACTGCCTCAAAGGAAGTAATGTAAAGATGGAAAGAATATTTCTAAGAGCTCCTTGACTGTGAGCAAGGTCAAGCCTCAGAAATGATAACCACTATCACAGAATGGATTGCTAAATCGGTGGCACATCTTCAATCCAACCTGCAAGTCTGGAAGGAAGAGCTGGAGAAGAGAGGGTTGGTCATCAGCAGCTGCAAAACAAAAACTATGTGATATCACGAGAGGAAAGAAGGCATCAGATTATGGTGGGAGAACAGGTCCTGGAGCAGGTGAACCCCTTTAAATATATTGGAGCTGTTATAGACTGGAAGGGAGGCATCAAAGAAGAATGGTTACCCAAAGAGCAGCAACTGGGAGACTTTTTCAGCAAGATTACGAAAAGGTTATATATTGCTCCACCTACATTCCAGTCTTGACCTATGGATGCAAGTCATGGGCAATGACTATAACCCACAAAAGCCAGCCCCAGACCTCAGAAATGAGGTATCTCAGGAAGGCGGTTGAAGTAACAAATAGAAACATGGTCTGCAACCAGATGTTTATGACAAGGCCACAAAATCCAGCCCCCGCAGACCCAATTAGAACAGTTCCAACTATGATGGTTTGGCCATGTCTGCAGAATGGGAGAATACCATGACAAGTAATGAAAAGCCAGGGATCCAGACCTCCAGGATGACCCACTGAGATGACAACATTAGACATCTCTGAAGGACAGAGGACTAAATTGGAACCAGGCCAGGAGGAAGACAGCTCTCTCTGGCAAACCTCTACAACCCAGGGTAGAGGAGGAATGACTAAGTAAGTGAACATCTGTTAATAATTATGAAAACTACAACTTAATACTACTCCATGAGCAGGAAAAAGTGAAAGAAAATTAATTTTCCTACAGTGTGTTTTTCAGTTCAAAAGTTAATGTGTTAAGAGATACTTTTTACGGAAACAACAACGAATAAACAAACTGCTGCAGGGCGGACATCCGGAGTCTGAGGCTCTTATGACTGTCAGTGGTGAAAGCCGAAAGGAAGCCACTGACATGAACCAGAGTTGGGGCACTGTACGAAGGATGGCCACTGACCGAGCAAAGTGGAATCAATTTGTTGTTGCACTACAAGACGCCACTAGGCGTGATGGCCACTGACTGCTTTGACGGTCGGCAGCTAAGGATAAAAGAAAAAAAAGAGATACTTTACTACTAAAATTCCATATTGATATTTCTTTGTTCATCTAATTGTGTTATTTACTGTCTGAAATATATAGTCCCCATAGTACTAATTTTCTTAGTGAAAGTTTGTAACCAGTGTAACAACTGCACAACCTTTTTCAGGGAAATATAGAAACAGCGCTTATTGCACCATAAAAGCTAAATGGAGCACCATTAACTCTGAGTATACATGCTCAAAAACCGCATTTTTATGAGCTGATTTCAGAGACTACATTTTTAGACTTTACTGATTTTGCATTAAATAATTTATTTATGATAACATAAAGTGTTATATATCAAGATGTGGAGAAATGAAACATCTATGACGTGCACTTAACTTAATTGTTAAGTGGTGTTAAACATGCATGCAACATATGCAGTAATGAGTGCAGAAAAATTTGACACGAACACCGAATGGCCTATTAGGGAGGCCAGCCATAAAATGAGGATTGATCGTTTGCCTGCCTAATAGGCTGGTTGGATATTAGGAGTTAAAAGAACACGCATGCCTTGTACATGCTCATAGTGTACTAATTGCTGCAATAGATCTATAAATGCAATAACATGATCTCTGAAAGAAAAGTTGCTGGAAATGGACTGAAAATAACTGTATCATTTTCAAATAGCTAATTATATTGTCTGTTTAATGGTAGTCAGTGTATCTATTCAGATTGTGAGAAATGCCAGATGAAATATGAAGAAGGCTGTCCTGAGCATGGCCCACTCATCTATATTGATAATGCTGAGGTAATGTGTTTGTTAGAAACATTAAAATCATTAGATAAATCTCATACAACCACATGTGGAAGTTATCACATCACACACATCTAGACATTTATGTTATCAAATCACAGATAACCACACATTTCATAATTTTTTTAAAATCACAAGTTTTGGTTATCACACATTTAAGCGATTACTTTACAGACACCACACATTTAAGTTCTCACAACACAGACAACTACACATTTAGATATCACATAACCAATAACCTTACCATAAGTAAGTGCCCCATAATAGGTAGTTGAGAGTCTTACTGGGATAAAGGACAAAAAATGATATACCTTACAACCACAATATCTTTGTAAGAAACAAAACCAAGAGAGAAAAGAAATCCTATTTTTTAATTTAGTAGAAATATAACCATAATTAATAACTTGTCAATGTGCTATTTTCTTCAAATAGAGATAAGAGTTTTATCTCTATAAAAGTCAAGTGATGTTTTATATATAATATGTGAAATGGGACCCAAGACGCATCAAAAGTGAGGAATGCAGTAAGCGACCCCATAGCTTGACTGCCTGCGTCAGGGTCAGCAAACCAGAGCTGACCAAGACCCTACTCCACCTCCACGTGGTGGTCCTGGAAACAGGCTGCATCACTGCAGTCTGGCTGAGGAGTAGGGATCAAAGAGGGAAGGCAAACCCGGTACAAAAAAATGCCATGCGGAAGTCAGATGTGTCGGCCGAAAGGTGCAAATACCGCAGCTTCGCTGTAAACGGACACAACGCAACCAACGTCCATTTCAGGACGAACGAGGAAGAAGAAGAAGAATATGTGAAATATTTAAAAGCATGAACACCATCATTGTGGGCAGACGATGGAACTGGGTTTACCATGTCCTCAGAAGGGACCCTGACACCATCACCAGAACTGCTATGCTATGGACCCCAGATGGCGGCAAAAGAGAGGCAGACCAAAGATAACCTGGCGGTGAACAGTGGAGACTGAGATGCAAAGCATGAACCAGAGTTGGGACACAGCACAAAGGATGTCCACCAACTAAGCGAAATGAGTACAGTTTGTTGCTGCCCTCAAGATACCATTAGGCATGATGACCACTGACTGCTTTGTCAGTCAGGGGCTAAGGATCTAAGAAAAAGAAATATTTCATTTTCATATATAAAATTATAAACAACATATGTCTTAGCTGAACAGAATATTTCGCTTATAAATAACATTTTATAAAAAAAAATTTTCTCACTTTTTAAAATTAAAAGTGACTTGAGATGAGAAGATTGAACTCTTATAGGACTGACAAATTAATGTCAGTGCAGAGGGACCCCAGTATCTGGGGTAAAATCAGAATATATAAACAAATGATTAAATAATGAACAAAGCAGTTTCGAAGTAAAAGTGCAAACATATATTGTGATTAAAGTAAAAAAATTTGGGATAAGGAGGTCTGTGAGTTAAAAAAAAATGCACAAAAGAAGAAAGTTATGATGGAATTTCACAATGGAAAAAAACAAACATAAGCTACATGTAAAAGGGAATAAAAATAAGGCCAAAACAGTTTAATCTTAAAAACAAATATTTAGCTTGACAGTATCTTAATTGAGCACACATTCCCCCCCCCCCCCCCCCCCCCCCCCCCCCCCCCCCCCCCAAAGAAAAACCCTTCTAAAATAAATACTGCACATTTGACTCAGCACACAGGTACAATATAATAAGTAAATTATTCTGTCTGTTAATTGTATTTGTGCATAATTTTGTAAAGTATTTCTTGAATTTTTATGATTTCTGACAAAACGTATTTTTATTGTTTGAAGTTTTGAAAACATTTAATCATGTATTCAGCTCAAATATTAGTATCATTAAAAGCCATTGAAGCATCTTACAGGGTAAGATATCATATGCCGTTGACTGGAGAAGCGCACACAATAGCTGAGAGACTATTAAAGCCTTGTAAAGTTGACACTGCTGAATGCCTGCTGGATGAAAAGTCAGTAAAAGAAATCAAAGCAGTGCCATTTTCCACCAATACGGTAACTTGTCGAATTAAAGATAGTGCTGCAAACATAAAGACTGAATTAATATCTCATCTGCAGAATTGAACTTTTACCTTACAAATGGACGAATCTACAGATATGGCTGGACTTGTTGTTTTGCTTGTATTTGTCCAGTATCAGCACCAACTAATCATCAAAGAGGATCTTCTTTTATGTAAATGCATTGGCAACAAACTTAAGTGGTACGGAAATGTTCAAAGTGTTGAATAACTTTTTTGAATCTCATGGTTTATCAAGATACAACTGTGTTGATACTTGCACTCATGGTGCAAAAGCAATGGTGGGTAAAACTGCAGGCGCCTTGGCACAAATCAAGGCAGTGGCACCAAACTGTCTGTGTTTCTGACTAACCTTCTATGAAAAACTCCAGATTTGGCACCTGGAATATTTGAATATTGAACGAACAAGGGAAAATGGCACAGGTAGAAGCAGAAATGTGTGACAACAAGATCGATGTCCTGGGACTGTGCGAAACAAGGTGGAAGGGGGTAGACAGAAGGAAACTCAGCACAGGTGAAATGCTGTCCTTAGGGCATGAAGTAGAAAGCTCACACCACAGTGCGAGGGTAGCTTTAATGTTATCTAAAGAAGCACAGAAAGCACTCATTGAATGGGAAGCAGTGGGACCCAGAATCATAAACAGCAACATTCAAAACAGCTAAAAAGAAAATAAAGGTAAACATCATCCAATGTTATGCACCAGCCAGTCACAAAGAAGAGTTTGTGAAAGAAGCATTTTACACCAGATTACAAATATTATAGATGTTCTTGTTATTGATCCAGAGGCGCTTGGGCTCTCACCCTTCTGCCCAATGCCATGTAGTGATATCTGCATGTTTTCGCAAGTTTTGTTTCTCCATACAAGGGGTTCCACTTATCTGGCCTGGGAGGAAGGAACATTTTCCTAACATTATCGAGTGGATTCTGTTCAAGTGACTGAGTAGTAGTATATGTTGTGGTCTGAGCCAAAAAATGGTGCTCTGATCCCTCCTTGTAAGATGGCTGATGTTGTCATTAGGATCAGGACTGGCCATGTCTGTAAACTTGTCTCTTGGTTTTTCCCATGGCCCATCTGTTCAGCCAAGTTTCTTTGTTTGTTGATCAAATGAGTTATTTGGCTGTTTAGACAGTTGTTGTGAGTGGTTGTTCTTGTCTTGTTCCCTTCTTTGCTAATCTGTCTTCTCTGTCATTACCTGGTGTATTTGAGTGACCAGGGATCCACAGCATAACTATTCTGATGCCATAGAAAGTGATAAGTTGATCAGCATCCAGGATTAGTTTGGCTAATTCAGTCCTACAGTGTCCACTGCCTTCCAAAGCTTGAAGGGCAAACATTGAGTCAGTAAAAATGACAATGTTAAATATTATAGATAAAATAAGAAGAAAAGACATCACCACTTTGATGGAAGACATGAATGCAAAAGTATGTACAGACAACACCATCTTGGAAGAAACCATAGGAAAACACGGGCTAGCAATAATGAATGAAAATGGAGAACTTTTCATAAACTTCTGTGCTTAGATGGAGAATCACTTTGGAAATTGATGAAGCATTATGGAGTTCCCCTGAAGATCGTAAATTTAATAAAGAAAACTTATGAAGACATGACATGCAGAGTTCTTCACAATGGACAACTTTCAGAGCCATAAGGGGTTGTTGTTGTTGTTTAACTAGAGCTGCTGAGGGTCTCGCTCTTTAGCAGCCAATAACAAGTTGAAGACTCCTTGGTATTATCTACTTGTAGATCTAGGCTTTTCCTGTGCAGAGCTAAAACACTGTACTCTGGTTCTGGGCTCTCCCAAGGAATTGCCACGTCCTGCACAGAGCCACTTCTCAGCTGCCCCTGCCTATCATGGGGTCCACATTAAGATTCTGAATGCAGTCAACCAGATCAAAGAATTATGTCCAGGACTCAAGTGACAATGGTTAAGTTCATGGAAGCATCAGGCGACCTATTACTCTTAAGGGTTTTACAGGCAGCGTGGTACAACAAGACCATACCAAAGGATTGGGAGATTGCCATCATAACACCAATTTTCAAAAAGGGTGACAATTGACAATGTGGAAACCATAGAGGCATATCCCTTCTCAGTGTCCCTGGTAAAATCTACTCTAGAATCCTAGAGCAGAGACTCCGACGCCTAGCTGAGCCACAATTGGATGAGGTCCAGTGCGGATTCCGAGCAAACCGAAGTACTCAAGACCTAATCTTCACACTCAGACAGCTGAGTGAAAAGGCCCTTGAGTATAAGAGTGAGATGCATCTTTGTTTCAAAGATTTGGAAAAGGCGTTTGACAGGGTCCCCTGGAGCAAACTTTGGGACTGTTTGGCAAGGAAGAATATTCCAGCACCTCTGATTCATGCTATACAGAGCTTCTACAAGTCTTGCAGAAATTATGTGAGGACAGCAAACCATAAGTCAGAAGAGTTCAGGACCACCACTGGTGTAAGACAAGGTGATATCCTATCACCTNACCTCTTCATACTCCTTATGGACGATGTCATCAAGGCATGTAAGGAGAGAACAAGAAAGTATTCAGTGGGGTACTGGAAGATGAGACAGGTCTATATTTCGGAGCTGGCATTTGCTGATGATGTTGCCCTGATTACTAAATCAGAGGCACATCTCCAATCCAACCTGCAAGTCTGGAAGGAAGAGCTGGAGAAGAGAGGGATGGTCATAAGCAGCTCTAAAACAAAAACCATGGTGATATCACGAGAAGAAAGAAGACATCAGATTAAGCTGGGAGAACAGGTCCTGGAGCAGGTCGACCACTTTAAATACCTCGGAGCTATTATAGACCGAAAGGGAGGCATCAAAGAAGAGTTGGCCACTCGAAAAGCAGCAGCTGGGAGACTTTTTCAGGCCATAAATCGAGGATTCCTCAGCAAGAGAGAGGTTGGTAAGAAAACGAAAATGGCTGTATACTGCTCCACCTATGTCCCAGTCTTGACATATGGATGCGAGTCATGGGCTATGACTACAACCCACAAAAGCCAGATCCAAACCTCAGAAATGAGGTATCTGAGGAAGGTGGTTGAAGTAACAAGAAGAGACATGGTACGCAACCAGACGATACGTCAAGGCCTTAAATCCTACCCCCTGCAGACCCAAGTAGAACAGTCCCAGTTAAGATGGTTTGGCCATGTCTGCAGAATGGGAGAAGATCGGATACCACGACAAGCATGGGAAACAAAGAGCCAAGGATCCAGACCCCGAGGACGACCCAGAGTCCGCTGGGAGGACAACATTAGACAATCTTTGAAGGACCGAGGACTAGAATGGAACCAGGCCAGGAGGAAGACAGCTGATAGGATAGTCTGGCGCTCTCTCTTCCAAACCTCTACACCTCACGGTAGAAGGGGAACGACTAAGTAAGTAAGTAAGACTCAAGTGACTTCTCCAAGCTTAGTGTGCAATGCTGGGTTCTCAACAAGTTTCACCACAGGGGGAATCTGTGGAAGTGTGTGGATGATTTCAAGAGTAAATGAGGATGTAATTAGACTCAAAGACATAGGTTCACTTCCACGTACATATATTGTAGCACTGTGCATAGCTGGTGGTCATATAAGGATGACTCCAGATATGCTTCTGTGCATAACAGTTAGGGATAAGAACTGGAGTGTGACAGGGATGCCACTTGTCCCCATTTCTTTTCTTGCTGGCAATAGATTGGTTTATCAAAACATTAGTGACACACAAAGGAAATGGAATCTGACAAAACAGCTTGATGATCTAGATTTTGCTGATGGCTCTTCTGTCCTATAACCGTAATCAGAAGCAAGACAAAATGAAAATACTTGATGACAGGTCACAGCAAATGGGTCTGAAAATACAGAGGGAAAAGACAAAGATAATGATAATAAACCCATGAAATGATAATGAGTTCAAACTTAAAGAAACACCACTACAAGATGTAGAATCCTACACATATCTTGGCAGCAATATAAACAAAGTTGGAGGGACAGACAATGATATAAAAATAAGAATACAAAAAGCAAGAGGAGCTTACATTGAGTTTGAAAACATATGGAGATCAAGAGAAATCAAGTCTAGCACAAAAATAAGAATCTTCAACTTAAATATCAAGTCAGGCCTATAGTATGGCTCTGAAACATGAAAAAAACAACAACCAAAAAGCTACAAAATTTCATAAATGGGTACTTGCGTAGAATAGAAGGTTTAAAATGGTATGACAAGGTTACCAATATGTAACTGATGACAAGAAACAGACAAGTGCTAGTGGAGCAAGAGTTGAGAAGAAGACGCTGATGATGGATAAGACACTGAGGAAACCTGTTGATAGCATTAAAAGGCCATCCTTGTTCTGGAACCCCCAGGGTAAGAGAGGCAGAGGTAGACCAAGAAGCACGTGGAGAAGAGAACTGGATATGGAGGTGACAATGATGAGGAAAATATGAAGAGAACTTGAGCTGATGGCACATGACATGAAGACTTAGCATGTGTTTGTTGAGGGCCTATGCTCCTTAGGGAGCTAAAAGGGAATGAATGAATGATTATATATTTAAACTAGCAGATATACCCAGCATTGCCTAGGTAAAAAAAAGTAACTGAACTTTTAATATATCACCTGGTTACGGTCCTTCTGAGCTACCATTACTATCTGAGCAACCAGGACCAGCCCTCCATGGTTAATTCTCAGATTAACCCAATGACAATTATACATCTTACCTCCAGCATATTCTCCATTGTACTTCTTATGACCATATCTAATTCATTCATGTCCTCCACCATAGCTCTCACCATCAGCACATCTAATCCAATCCTGTCCTCCACCATACCTCCCACCTCCAACACAACTACTCCAGTCATGTCCTCCATTGTTTCTCTCACCTCCAGCTTATCCACTCCAATCATGTCCTCCATGATACCTCTCACTCCTTGCACACCTACTCCAATCATGTCCTCCTCTGTATCTCCTTCAGTTTGGTTTGTTTTAGGGAGACCAAGAGTATGCAGTTCCTCCCCTTCCATAGAAATAACCTTATCTTCTATGACAATTAAAGCTGTATTGTAAATTTCATCACTGTAACCAATTTCCAGTTCAGGGTATATTAACTGAGCCTGACGTTTAAAATCTTCTATAAGATCATCTCTAATTTATCCTTAATGTTAGTGGCTCACCAACTCCACAGGTTCTAAGTAGAATGTCATCTGATGTTTCTTGCTGTGTGCGATAATGAAGACTCTAAAAGTAAAAGAACCAAACAAATTGCAACCCCAGATCTTGTTGAATCCTTTTTTTTTTAAAAATGGGAAATCCATTGATATATTGACCCAAAATTAATGTAAAGGAAACAATACAATTAATGTCTAAATTTCATTACCAATAAACATTTTGTCCCCTGTTTCTGTAGGGGACAAGCCGACAGACATTCAAAAATGTAGGATTCCGTTACATGCCCATTGAGGCATATTGGGAATATGGTGTTAGGCCCATATTTTCTTGACCATTGGCACACTAGGGGTGATGTGATCAACATCACGCTGGCCGCCTTAACCTTCCCAGAAGTTGCTCTGATACCCAATTCATGAGGCTGTATCGACCGCGGAGCCATTTGCAGTCTAAAAAATCCCACTACAACTGGGGATTGAACCATGGACCACCAAGCTAGGAAGCCAGTGCCCTAACCATTGTGCTATCGCGGCTCTCAAAAATGTAGATTACATATAAATCTTTTGTTGGAGTTAATAACTTGGTTGATTGAGGATGAGTGCAACCATATGACTCATTTTAATATATATATATATATATATATATATATATATATATATATATATATATATATATATATATATATATATATATATATATATATATATACTGAGCTAAACATATTAATAATATTTTGTTGAATTACCTTCAACTGGGGGCTCATTGGATATGAGTCAAGTGTCACATCCTGACTAATACCTATGTCACAGAGGTGGGTATGGGTTAAAAATTTTATAAGAACTGAGAAGACTCAGTTTATTGTAACTGCCATACTAAAATTCCTGTGAGACTCCCTAAAATAGGAGCATTACCCTCCTATTTATATCACTGCCAAGAGTTATTTTGAGTGAAGGTTTCTACTTTTGAAAAACTCATCATTTTACTTGATCTGTCTGGCCATTCGTGGGCCACTACAGCAGATTAAGGGAGACAGACCGCAATAAAAAGCAAACAGTTGGTGGCAAACAGTCACATGTCATAACAGTAGTAAATTCAAGAGTACAATGCCACAGTATTTATCACAGCTAATCTTGAACTGTGGGCACAAAACTAAAATCTTGTTATCAGAATGGGAACAAGTTTCGGTGTTCAGTAAAAAACAAAAGTTCTAATGAAATGTCAGGGTAGTCCGGCTTCTTGACTTGGAAAGATGAGAAATAACAAACTAAATATAAAAAAACTAAAACGTAATGAATATTCATAAATGTGTGCAGTGAAAGAATAGAAGGATGGTTTCTTTTATGTTTCAGTGTTTCATAATATCTGTGGTCCAGTGCTTCTGATTGCAACAAGTTTGTCAGGCTAGTTCTTGGGTGTCAGCATCCTACCTGCAAAGTAGCATGTTGTGTCTCACACATGTCTAGTACATACCCTTCAAACTGCCTGGCTTGGGAGACCATTTTGGTACCATTGTTATTGCTGCCATAGCTCCCTCTTTCTCTCTCTGGTCATGAGGACACACAGCTAGTCACTGGCTTTCAACATGGCTGGCTTGAGAGACAATGCTGGTGCCAGGGTTACTGCTGGGTAATGGGGACAAAAGCTTACTTACCATGACAAGGTGGAGATACATTGGGAGAGGAATAGAAGAACTAATTGGAAAAAGAACCACACATGTACTTATTCCATTTAACCGAAGTTATTTTCATAGATCATTGAAGTGTGCAACTGGTATCTTGTTCCAGTTTCTAAAGCAAAGAAATATATTTTTATAATGAATGACTTGAACTTTTGAGCTTTTTACTTGCCCACATTATTTGTCAGGATCATTGTCATGACTGCACTAAAAATCTCAACACTCATCCCCAAGAGATTGACAACATAAATAGAAAACTGCCAGGAAAGAACAAGAAAGAACAATCTGGCTTATGTGAAGAACATGAAGGTAAAGATAATAATTATTGTACAGTAGATGTTGATGTTTAACTAGGGTTGTTGAGCTAGTTGTTCTTTCGTACCTAATGCCAAGTTGAAGAATTTGCATGTGTAGTGTCAGTAGCAGTCGGGTAATGCTATATAGAGCCAGGCAATAGACTTTCTTTCTGCTGTGAGACCTGAGCATATGAGCAGCATATCTTGAGCTGTCTCGAAAGGATTTTTAGTTTCCATCAATTAGGCTTGTGTGAGGCGCTTACTTTATTAAAGTGCTTGTTGAGTCTGGTGTGTTCGTATTTGGAAAATTTTGCTCTGCTGCATGCGTTATAAGTTACTGAAATTGTCATTTTTGTGTGGATGGGTAATTACTTTATGCCTGGCATGACCAACAGACCATTTTGCCCATCAGTTTAGCCATTCCTGTTTGAAATTGTTTTAGTGTTTGTGGTTTTTATTGTAGGTAGCTTTTGCTCCATTCTGGAATAAAGGATTTGGTATTAATCAGTTATTTCCTATGTCTGAGGGATGAGGTGTTACTCTGCTGCTGTTCTTATTACTTGTAATAGGGATTCTTGTTATAATCTGCATGTGGATTTCCAGTATTCAGCAAGTGTGTTTGGGTGTTCTTATCTCATTCTTCCCTGGGAAGGAATCTACTGTACATAATAACAGGGAAGAAGCAACTCCACTAATGAGTAAGGAAGTATTTAGTGATGAGTGTTCCCCAAATTCTGTTAAAAAGGAGCATTCTGAGTAAGACCACCTGAAAGCTAGAAGGACAAGCCTACATATAGAATGTCAGGATGTTAATCAGAACAGAGAAGCTAGATAATGTAAGTTTAGAGGCAACCAAAATGGAACTTGATATGCTGGGAGTGGCAGAGGTAAGATTGATAGACACAGGCTACGCACAAAAAAGGAAAGAACGATACACATTTATACAGTCAAGATGAGAAAAACTCACAAGAGAAGTAGGAATATTAATAAAAGAAAACTAGAAAATATGTGAATACTGGATGCACAATGACAGAACTAACTTTATTTATTTACTAATTTATTTACTGTTCACAGGACTCAAGGTTTCCTCCATTATTTATTTAAGAGTTCACCCATCCATGACTTTAACCTACCCCTCTATTCCGTGTTATTCGTCTTCCACTACACATTACTGGACACAAGTATTTCAGCCTTTATTTGGTCTATACTTGCTGATAGTAAAGTCATATTAGTGATTGTGCCTTTAAACTGTCTGGGTCATCCACGGGTCCTATATACCATAGTTGTGTGAGTGTCATGAGAATGACCTCAGCCAATCATGCACTTTTTTTTGGGGTGCAAAATTTGCTGAGCGTCCTTTCACAATGCCTGTCACAGCAAGGATATGGCACCATTTGGTTGGTCCTAGGTTCGATTCCCGGTAAGCGTATCACTTATATTTTCTTTTCTATTGTCTAGTGTCATCTTTTATGTCCGAGTACCTGTTAATTACCTTTATTTATTTATTTACTAATTTCTTTAAATCCTACAATCATTTCATCAACTGAGACATTTTCAAAAGGCATAAAGGCATTATTGAAATTTTAAATCAAAGAGTTGGTGAATGGCTCCACTTTATTTTCTCCCTCAGCATCAGGCTCTCCCACATGCAACATTGTTTGATAGATAGACAAAAATCTATCTCTTTCAAAGTTTTTGTGATAAAATGTAGCATAAAAGCTATCAGTTTCTGATGAATAATAGTCTCTAATAGAAGGTCCGGAATCAATGCCCAAAGCATTTATTGTGGCAATATATTTTAACAACATAGTTTGATAATGCTGTCCAGTTTGAAAAGCTTGATCTTTTTAGGGATGGATTATTTGTAAGTACTTTAAGTTGTGCATACTTGTTGAAAGGACGGTGGTTGCGTTGTGTCTGTTTCCGCCTAAGCTGTGATATCTGCACCTTTCGGTCGACACATCCGACTTCTGCACGGCATTTTTTAGGGACCGGGTTTGCCTTCCCATTTCGATCCGTACTCGCTCAGCCAGACTGCACTGCTGCAGACTGTTTCCAGGACCACCACGTGAAGGTGGAGTATGGTCTTGATCAGCTCTGGTTCGCTGATCCTGATGCAAGCAGTCAAGCTATGGGTCGCTGACTGCATTCACTATTGCTGCATCTTGGGGTCCCATACTCGTTTACAGAATGTACTATTGAATTTGCAGTGTCATCAGTAAACAGTATCTTAAAGCAATCAAATGGAGTTGATGCCTCACTAAGACCTAAGTCATCATATACTGGTTTGCGACCATATTTGAGAAGAAATCTGAACGAGTTTTGGGTTTCTGTAATACTGATGTTTGTTACTCATATCCATTCATCTCCAATTGCCCCTTATTGCTCCTTGGTACTACTGTTTTTCCCCTTTTTTTGTTGATGATTTGGTCAAAACTTTTTGTCGTTTTGTAGCACTAGGGCCTGGCTGTGACCATGTGATATTCTACCTATTGTATTCAATTATGCATTAAGACTGAAATATTATCCAGAGTGCGCCAGGGTCTTTTAAAATAACACTAATCCATATATGAATATTATTTACATGTGTCAGCTTTCTTAGATATTTTGTTTATGTTTTACAGACCATCCAGCGAACCATATAAACATTATTGAAATTTGGAAATAAAAAGAACATATTCAGGTCCGCATGAACTTTTACATAAAATCTTGTATTGTCTGGCTTTCAGAGTGAAAATTCTGAAATAAATACCTGATCCTGCTTTTTATATTTCTATAGCATATATTTTTACTTTATATGTTCTTTTCTTCTTCGCTGTTTGCTCTCAGATAACCACATCTATCTTTCTTACACAGCTGGCAGTCTTTATCTTTACCTGATATGATTGTTAACCCTTGTACAGCTTCATTTACCGTGAACATGCTTCCTTGCAGATTTATTGTTATTTTGGATAATGATGTGGAGTCTTGAATTTTAGCTGACTTTCATTGCTTCTGTTTTAATGTGCTGACCTTTGTTTTGTTGCTTTAATTGTATTGAGTATAATCATTAGCTGTTGGAATCTTTTTGATCTGTGTGCAATAGGCATCTGTGAACAATAACTGATTTACAGTGTCTGATTCTGAATTAGCTTCAAGTTTTATACTATACATACAAAACAGCCGATGTGATAGTTGCATACTTGTATGCTCATTTGTTAACCTAAAAAATGTTTTTGTAAGCTTCTGCTTAAACTGTGCTTAAAGTGTCATGGTACAACTCTCTAATATTTATTATAGTCATTTTAATTAGGATCAGCTGAAAGCCTGGAATGAGCTCTCACATTTTAAAAGGTAATGAAATATTAGGACAATATCACAGTCTAATATTAGAGTTTTATGTTACCTGCAGTAATACTTATTTTCACTGAATTTCTTTAACATATTGTTATGATTTCTGTTTTCTCTGTGTTATCTGGGCATTATGCATTCAGGTTTATATGAAATGACATTTTCCTGGTAAAGTATACATGTGTTAGTTATTAGCAGCTTGTTATAAAATTAAAGTAGGTCATGATTGTTAGTGTAAATAGTGACATTCATATTTCCAGTTACCAGATCTTTTATTTCTCAGTAAAACCTGGGAGGTTTAGACTGACATAACATAATTTTAAAGTGTTGTTAAGTACATATATTTATGACTAGCCTTAACTAACCATGTTACATTTCAGATACATATACTTGCTCCCATGGTCATCTTCCCTTGGAATATTTCCAAATTGAGAAGAAAATAATTTATGAAGACAAATATTTGGAAATTATGAAACAAGATGGACTTTCAAATGCTTTACTAGGACGAAAGAGTAATCAAGCAGTTAATAAAGATGGTAACTTTGGTGCTGAACAAACACAAGAATACAACACTAAAGCAAGAATGACTGAAAATGAAACATCTAGGATTTTTTCAGACTATCAAGATGGGATAGCAGAAGTTTGTGGGACACTTAATGATTGTCTGCTGACAGTTTGCAGTGACAACTGTGGTGAAGAGTCAAACAAACTGTTTTCCTTGTCTAAAAAAATTGGTCAGCTAAGTAAGATTGAGACCAACTACGCATTGCAAAGTAATGTACAAATTCAAAACCCCAAGAAAAAGCTTAGCAGAAAGATGCCTTACAACTGTGGTGTTTGTGGCTTACAATTTATTCGGTGTAGTGATTTAAATAAACACAGTCTATTACATACAGGAGAAAAACCTTTCAAATGTGATGTGTGTGATGCATCTTTTGTGTATGCTTCTAAATTAAAAGCACACAAAAGAATACCTACTGGAGAGAAGCCTTACAAATGTGATGAGTGTGGTTCATTATTTGCTTGTACTGAGCATCTGAAAGCACATACAAGAATACATACAGGAGAGAAGCCTTACAAGTGTGATGTTTTTGGTGCATCTTTTGTTCATACTATGCACCTGAAAGTATATGAAAACATACATACAGGAGAGAAACCTTACAAATGTAGTGCTTGTGGTGCATCTTTTGCTCATTCTAAGACATTAAAAATACACAAAATAATACATACTGGAGAGCGGCCTTACAAGTGTGACGTTTGTGGTGCATCTTTTGCGGTGCTTTGCAACTTAAAAAAACATACAAGAATACATACGTTAGAGAAGCCCTACAAATGTGATGTATGTGGTGCAGCTTTTGCTCAGAGTTATAGCCTGAAAAACCACAAAAAAACACATACTGGAGAGAAACCTTACAAATGTGATGTGTGTAATGTATGTTTTTCTCAGTCTAGCAGTCTGAATCAACACAAAAGAATGCATACTGGAGAGAAACCTTACAAATGTGATGTTTGTAATGTATGTTTTGCTCGGTCCAGCAACCTGATTCGACATAAAATAATACATACTGGAGAGAGGCCTTACAAATGTGATGTTTGTAATGCATGTTTTGCTCAGTCTAGCTGCCTAAATCGCCACAAAAAATTACATACTGGAGAGAAACCTTACAAATGTGATGTTTGTGGTGCATCTTTTGCTCATACTAAGCACCTGAATGTACATAAAAATATACATACAGGACAGAAACCTTTCAAATGTGATGTTTGTGGTGCATCTTTTGCAGTTCATTACAACTTAAAAAATCATACAAGAACACATACAGGAGAGCAGCCTTACAAGTGTGATGTTTGTGGTGCATCTTTTGCAGTTCTTTGCAACTTAAAAAAACACACAAGAACACATACAGGAGAAAAGCCTTACAAATGTGATGTTTGTGGTGCATATTTTGCTCAGAGTTATAGCCTGAAAAGCCACAAAAAAATACATACTGGAGAGAAACCTTACAAATGTGATGTGTGTAATGTATGTTTTTCACAGTCTGGCAGCCTGAATCAGCACAAAAGAATGCATACTGGAGAGAAACCTTACAAATGTGATGTTTGTAAATTATGTTTTGCTCGGTCCAGCAACCTGAATCGACATAAAATTATACATCATGGATAGAGGCCTTTCAAATGATGTTTTTAATGTATGTTTTGCTCAGTCTAGCAGCCTGAATCACCACAAAAAAATTACATGCTGGAGAGAAACCTTACATATGTGATTTTTGTGGAGTACAGTTTGTTTGTTACACTTGTCAAAATGGGCACAGAAAAGTGCATACTGGAGAGAAGCCTTAGATATGTGACTCATCTTTTGTTGAAGTACTACATTAAACACACACAAAAGCATACATACTGGAGAGAAGCCTTATATATGTCATGTTTGAAATGTACATTTTGCTCAGTCTAGCAACCTGAACCAACACTAAAGATTACATACTGGAGAGAAACCTTACATATGTTATATTTGTAATGTACATTTTGCTCAGTCTAGCAACCTGAATCAACACTAAAGATTACATACTGGAGAATGCATGGAGGCACATCTGGAGTCATCCTTATATGACCACCAACTATGCACAATGCTACAGTATATATACGTGGAAATGAACCTGTGTCTGTGAGGCTAATTACATCCTCATTGACTCTTGAAATCATCCACACACTTCCAGGGATTCACCATGTGGTGAAACTTGTTGAGAACGCAGCATCGCACACTAAGTTTGGAGAAGTCACTTGAGCCCCAGGCATAATTCTTTGGCTTTGACTTGGTTGACTGCATGCAGAAGGATCTCACTGTGGACCTAGTGATAGGCATGGGAAGCTGAGAAGTGGTTCTGTGCAGGATGTGACAATTCCTTGGGAGAGCCCAGAACCAGAGTACAGTATTTTAGCTCTGCTAGTTGGAAAGCCCTCTTGGATGGCGGGGAATGCACAGTATGCCACACACTTCTTACTCCTAGCTTGGGACCAGATGTGACGATCCTTTAAATGCAAGCCAAGCTGGAGAAACTGGAGCTCATGACTTCAATGCAACACATTTCGGAATAGGAGAAAAGCCACAGGAAAATCCTAGATCTACAGTGTAGATAATACCAAGGAGTCTTCAACTTGGTATTGGCTGCTAAAGAGTGAGAAGCTCAGCAGCCCTTGTTAAACAACAACAACAACAACATACTGGAGAGAAACCTTATTAATGCTATGTTTATGGTGTACAATGTATTTGTTACTGGTCTAAATGAGCACAGAAAAGTACATATTGGAGAGAAACCTTTCATATGTGACATTTGTGGTGCCTCATTTGATTATGCTAAGACACTGATAGCACCTAAAAAAATCACATACTGGAGAGAAGCCTTACAAATATAATGTTTGTGGTTCATCATTTGCTCATGGTATAGAGAATATAAAGAGAAATATACAATGCAGTCCAGATAAGTAGAAGTTACTGGGACCGTCTAAAATACTTCTTCATATCCAAACATGTGCTTATCATTTTTTAAAATTTAATAAAGTTTTGGCGAGGCGCGTCCTGTTCAACCTAGTCGGTTATATTAGGGCGCATGTCCAAATATAAAAGACCATTAGGTCTGAGACAGTAAGTATTGTTTGCTTATCAGAAGTTTTCTCAAAGATAGACATTTTGCCGTCAGAAACAGAAAGAAGGCATTAAGTTATTATTTTAATCATTTCTTGCAACTTTGTCATTGTTAAAATAACATTTATGTATGTTTTCCACTTTTAAAAAGCAAATTAACAGAAGCACATTGGTATTTTTAGTAGTGTGGTTGAAAGTACCAAAAAATTTAAAGTCTGCATATCATTTTTACTGATCTCGGATTCTGCACTGTGTTACCAGAGCATAATACAAACAAGCCCTGTGAATGTTGTTCATGGGGTCTCTGAGGAGAAACAATAGGATGACTGCTACATCAGCCATGTCATAAGTGGTAACTAATATCTGCTTCTACACTGGACTGGCAGACGACTTATGTAAACCAGTTGCTGCAAAAATCACCACTGCAAGAACACATGAAGTTTTTCATGCAAGATTCCTGCAAGGAGACCAGCTGCAGTGGGGGCTCCATGCTCCGTAAAGATCAAACAAGGGGAAAGAAGTAGATAACATGAAAATAGAAACTCTGAATCACAAGAGACAATAAACATTCAGTTCGACTTATAAAATTGGCACATGAGGAACTACGTGAAGAATGTTTACTCCAACATCTTTTGGCAGATGACCACTCTGAGAACTCAACTTCTGTTCCGGCTTTGCACTTTGAGATCTAGTATAAATGAAATCTAAAGCAGTATGTGCCATTGGACTATCGTTACTTTTTTTTTTTTTAAACTTGGTAGTTTCTACACCTACTTTTTTTTTGTTAAATAAGAGCATGAATAACTGAGGTAAGAGTAACTGCATATAAACCATGTGATTTACGAAGCATATGATCACAGCTGCTTGCCATGATTTCTTCTACTACTTGAACACCATTCACTCTCATATAATCACATTATTTCCTCCATAAGGTGAGCTGTCTGTCTCTGATAATTTACTTTATTCAAAAGATATTTCAGGTTTGTTGTAACCTATCATGTTGTAGATTTTTTTCTAGCACCTGTCTGGCATGCCATGCAATTAACGTCTTTCTCAAGTTTTGGTCATTAGACCGCAAATTTCCCCTCCTTGGTTGCATTTCTTGTCTCTACATCTGAAATAAAGGTAAATAGCGATGACAGGTTTCACTCATTAGGTGGAAAACCATTGAATTTGAGTGATCTCAGCAGTTGAGCATAAGACATAACATTACACACGTCCATGGAAAAACAGATGGGAATTGATCAAATGTAAAGACTCACATGCACTTGTCAATTGTTCTGATGTTCATGACGTGAATGGACAACTAGGAAGGACAGACCATACTTATACTGATCACTAATTAGATAAGCGAAGTCTGGGAAGGCCAATTCCAGGTGAGACACAGGCACTCACTGACAGAATTACTGATGCTAGAAGTTGAGCTACCAAGCTCTTGTCAAACTGTTCTAACTGTAAGAACTGTATTCCTGCTAAATTTGTCAGCAAAAACTTTGAAGAGGAACAAGGTTTAGTTGGTTTATAAATCTTATTTTTTTATCTTTGTGATAGATCATCAGGATTTATCAGGCATAGATTTTTCTTTTATGATACGTACTATTTTTATTTATCATTGTGCATAAAGAATGAACTGTGTCTGTGAGAAGTAATTTGTAATTGTATATTTGCATGTATGTGTGTAACAGGTAAAGGTAGTCCCATAGGAAATATCGCCATAGGGGAGTGAAGTGTTAGAGACTTCACAATACTAGGTCCAGCTTTTTTATGAAAAGGAGTGACTAGTTCCCTTCCTTGCTATCTTTGCCTTCCCTAACTCAAGAACAGTCAGGTACACATTAACAGTTGGGTTGACTGGAACATGCTGCTACCAGGTTTTGATCCTCGGACCTGGGAAGTGTGCCATAAGAGGAAAGTACTCTAACCACTTGGCCAATCAGATGCTCATTTATGTATGTATATTCTCTTATTATGTAGGAATTCTGCCCATATTCCCACTTTAATTCGTAGCATTGATTGTCAACAAATGAGCGCTTGTGTCTAAGTATGCATATACATGCTTACTTTTCTTATTATCCTTGATAGTTGAGATGTGATTATAATCCACCCTTCCTTTAAAGAAAATGGTGATTACAGCATACTTAATCCACTCATAAATGTAGCTAAATCAACATCTTACAACGTTGAATTCCTTTCTATTGATCGGTAAAATGCATGTGAGAATAAATGAAATCAGTACAAAAGACGAGAGAAAGGAAGGGCAGAAGGGCCTGCATGTCTAATTCTCAACCTTTTGAAAATATAGTTTCCTCATCTTTGTATACCTTGCTGGTGTAATGGCTTCGGCGTTGTACTGGCGACCAGGTGTTCATGGTTCAAACCCGGGCGTCGGCGTTTGAAGAAATGTTTACGGCCGGAAATTTGACTGAATAGCCTGAATGGCTCCTGTGATAAACCCTCTGTGGATGGGAAGGAGCGAAGCTCCTGACCGGGTTGGAAGGAAAGTCCTCAGGTTCCCCAGCCTCGCAATGACATGTCATTAGGCCGAAGGGCTGAAAGCCCAAGTGCCGCTGGTTAAGAAAAAAAAAAAAAAAAAATTGTATGTAAATAATTTTTGACTCTCTGTATTATGTTTTATAGATGAAAATAAAAAAGCTGAGAGAACAAGATTTGTTAATGTAATTAATGCCTGTTATTGTAGAGGATTATTTCACTCTTGCTACATGTGCATATACAAAAGTATTTCTGATCTAACTTGGGATGCCTTCTGAAATATTTAAGTTAACAGGTGGTGCACTATTTCTACATTCTGAATTCCACCTGGTTGTATCTGGTGGTGTGAGCAATCCAGAGACTAACTTTTGCTTAGTGAGAAGGAAACTCATGCAGGAATACAAAACCTTAACCCTGTAATAAGCTACACTATAACCTAGTGCCTGCAACACATATCTGATAGCAACAGAAATCTGTAGAGAGTCACAGTAGACACTCACTGACTTCTTGAAATGCAGAAGACATTGCTATACATCATGCTGCAGCTCAAAGTTTGAATAGACTATACTACACCTACTGTTTAGAATGAAAGTTTATGATGAGACACACAGCTGTCCAGCAAAATATGTCGATAACTTTAAAAGTAAACTTAACCACACAAAAATCGTGATTGATTCTGTTGAGCCTATTATATTCTTTGATGCTGTATTAAATAAGGTATTTGTAAATATTTATCAAAATCCATCATTTAATTCCAAGTTTGTCCAGTCCTGTCTATCCATGTTAGCCATAATTGTCTTGAAGGTTCTTTATTCTTAGTTCATTTGTAAATAGTGTTGAGGGTTATAAACAAGCCCCGGGTTATTATATTCATCCATTCAAGGCTAGAAGCAGTTGTCTTCCCATCTATCCCAATAGCACTGTCCATTCACAAGTCTCTCATAACGAAGCATTATTGTAAGAGCAATTCTGGATAAGGCTAAGAACTATCGGCCATTCTTTTATTCATCCTGAAGAGGATCATGTAGTATACACTCTCTTTTACACATTTATCATAACATATATGCCATAAAGGCGTATACATATGGGTTTTTTCCCCTTTAGCGTTGATTTTGCTCAGAACCAGCAGTTAAAAACACAAGCGGTCATTCACACTGGAAAGAGACCATGCATGTTTGATGTTCCTGGTGCATCTTTTGCATTTAAAGTAAAGTTAAAGAGACACAAACAAAACACATCATACAGGAGTTAAACTTCACAAGGCTAAAGGCAAAAACAGAAGTCAGAAGGGTCACTGTAAGAAACTTGCTCACTGATAACACTGCAATCTTCTCTCAAAGTCAATATGAGTTCCATAGCTTGATGAATCACTTCTCTCAAGCTTGCAAGGACGTTGGTCTCAATAAGAAAACAAATGACCTTGGTCAGGATGTGGATGTTGCACCAGCTATTACTATCGATAGCTATGAATTGGCAATGGTACACATCTTCACATAACTGGGGTCTACCATCAGTGTCAAACTCTCTCTAGATACAGATATTGACAGCCACATTGGCAAAGCTGCAACCATCTTTGCCTACCTTACAACACAAATCTGGGGAACCCCACACAATAAAGACCAAACATGTGATATATGATGCCTGTGTCACCAGTACACTTCTGTGTGGCAGTGAAACATCAAAAACCTGTGTTAAAAAAGGAAAGAAAAGGCTCAGTATGTTCTACACCACATAATTGGTATTTCATGGAAGGACAAGGTGAGAAATGTCGAGGTGATGTTACATGCTGGCCTTATTATATCATGTATACACTGCTTAGACAATGCAGATTATGCTGGCTTAGCCATGTCTTCATGGAAGATGGTTGCATCCCCAAAGATATTATCTTCGGGTAACTGGCAGATGGTAAAATAACAGCTGGACAACTGTAGCTTAGGTACAGAGATGTGTGCAAGAAAGACATAAAGGCAATGGACATAAATACAGCAACCTGGGAGGACGAAACTGCCAATCCCCACCATGTGGCGATGCTCCCTGTGGCACCACCTAAGATTGGGTGAAAAGAAACTCTTACAACATGAAAAAAAAGAAAAGTACATGCTGAAAGTAAAACCAGGCAAATTAAGCAGCTGAGACTATCACCTCAAGGGTGCATCAGTCCCATATTCAGTAATGACTGGAGGAGGTTACTATCTAGCCATCTTAAAGTTCTCACATTAGTGGACATACTGGGGAGGAGTCTTTCATTTGTCAGATTAAGGGGGCATACCCACCCAGAAATGGGTTATCTTTTTAAAAAATTAACAGAAAAATAACTAACGAACTTGTTGACATAAAATTTGGCCACATGTTACAAGAGATATTATATTTTATGATGAACAAAGTTTACTTTATAAATTTTAATGTTTTATGTGAAAATAATTAATTAACATGAAGTGATGAAAAAAAAAATGAAAGGAAAACCCCCAGTGCACCTGGGAATGAATTTCACTCACATAAAAGGTGCAAAGAATGCTAAACCAGCAGATGATGTGCATAACATGCCTACCTATTTATTGCTACATATACTGGAGTGTTGCTGTATTTATGTCCAGTGCCTTTATGTCTTTCTTGCACACATCTCTGTACCTAAGCTGCAGTTGCCCAGCTGTTATTTTACCATCTGCCAGTTACCCGAAGATAATATCTTTGGGGATGCAACCATCTTCCATGAAGACATGGCTAAGCCAGCATAATCTGCATTGTCTAAGCAGTGTATACATATATAATAAGGCCAGCAAGTAACAGCATCTCGACATTTCTCACCTTGTCCTTCCATGAAATACCAATTATGTGGTGTAGAACATACTGAGCCTTTTTTTTCCTTTTTTAACACAGGTTTTTGATGTCTCACTGCCACACAGAAGTATATATATAGGGGTGTAGGATAAAGAGAGAGGGATAGTACCTCACGGTGAGAGACAGCCATGTCCTTTTTAGGATAGTCAGGATCCTATTTGGTTCTCCTCTCTTTATCTAGCTCATGTATGGCTCCACGAATACCGCTTGTGTATGGCGGTGGCCACATCCCGGGCAACAGTCTTGGCTGACTGGCTAAACTACATGGGTGGAGTAGGAGCAATCTTACTCAAGGGAATGTCCATCCCTAGTACACAAAGACTGAGACGGTGAGTGAGGCGGAGGAATCTAAGAAGATCAACGGCTCGCAAAGCAGAACAGCAAAGTGTGTGGCGCACTAGAGGCGTGTCGGACATAGAAAAAGACAATGGCTAGCCACCGTGGAAGAGATTGGGGCCTTACCACGTACATCCTACAGAATATATAATGAGATCACAACAAGATAAGAACTGATGTGTAGAGAACTCTGTCCCCTGGGGAAGAATCTACTGTACAAATTAACAGGGAAGAGGCAACTCCTCTAATGAGTAAGGAAGTACATAATGACGAGTGTTCCTCAAATTCTGTTGAAAGGGAGCATTCTGAGAAAGATCACCTAAAAACTAGTAGGATGAGACTAAAAATAGGAACATGGAATGTTAGAACTCTAAACGAAGAAGGAAAGCTTGACAATTTAATATTAGAGGCAACAGACATGAAACTCGATATACTGGGAGTTGCAGAGGCAAGACTATTTGAAACAGGCTACATTAAAAGAGACCAATACACGCTTATACACTCAGGAGGAGAAAAACATGAAAGAGGGGTAGGAATGTTGATAATGAAGGAGTTAGAAAAATATGTATGTGGATACTGGAAACGCAATGACAGAATGATGTTACTAAAGATGAGAGCAAAGCCATTCGACATATCAATCTTACAAACTTATGCACCAACTAAAGATCACAGCAAGGAAGAAATAGAAGAATACTATGAAGAGCTACAACACACACTTAAACCAGTAAAATCTACAGATGTGTTGATAGTAATGGGTGATATGAATGCAAAAGTAGGAAAAAGAAAATAGTAGGACAGTATGGATTAGGGACAAGAAATGATAGAGGAGACAGACTTATCCAGTTCTGTGAAGAAAACCAGATGGTCATATGTAATACCTTTTTTGAACACCACCCAAGGAAATTATACACATGGAAAAGCCCAGGAGATGTAACAAGAAATCAAATTGACTATATCAAAGTAAAATCAGAAAGAAAGCACGGATAACATAAAAATTGAAATGATAATGGCCCTGGAGAGCTTTGGTATAGATACAATCACAGAAATATGCAACGATATATACAATACAGGATATATACCACACGACATGAAGACATCAGTTTTTATAACATTGCCCCCAAAACCTAATGCAACAGAATGTTCAGACTTCAGAACAATCAGCCTGATGAGTCATGCAATTAAGATTCTGCTCAAAATCAAACAGGAAAGAATAAAAAGTAAGGTAGACAGTGAAATCCAAGAAGAACAGTTTGGTTTTAGACGGAACAGTGGAACAAGAGAGGCAATATTTTGCCTAAGAATAGCAGAAAAATATACAGAAGTCCAAAAAAAGTATGTACATGTGCTTCATTAACTATAAGAAGGCTTTTGACAGAGTCCATCATGAGAAAATAATTGAATGCCTCGAAGACATAGGTATTGATGGAAAAGATATAAGAATACTCAGTAACCTTTATTGGGAGCAAACTGCCACAGTAAGATCTGGAAGGAATTATTCACCATACATAGACATAAAAAGAGGTGTCAGACAAGGTTATGTGCTGTCCCCCTGCCTATTTAATTTATACACCGAAACAATTTTCAAACAGATACAGGAAATACCAGGACTAAACATCAGTGGAAGGTCAATAAACAACCTTAGATATGCAGATGATACCGTGTTGTTAGCTGAAAGCGAACAGGAGTTACAAGAACTAGTGAAGCAAGTGAACAGTTAAGTCATGAATATGGACTCGACATTAATATCAAGAAAACAAAAACTATGATAACACTGACAAACAACATTTTTCTTTCTTATATAAGAATAAGTGTTCTTAGGTCAGTTTTTTGCGCTGATTTCAAATTTGAAATCCGTTTATCTCTATCACATCGGGTTCTTAAGATATTTGTGAATAAATATATTTTTGGGAAACCGTTATTTGCTCCGTTTCATTTTTACTATATAACTTATTAAAAATTAATAAAATGCAAAATAATTCTACTTTTTATACGGCTAAAAGATGCATGACATATGTTACGCTATTTTTCAAATAGTTACTGTATTTTGAAATAATTCTGAGCGAAATATGGCTTCTAGAAGTTGTAGAAATTCAGCTGATCTGTTCTGTTACGTGTGCGGATATTTTACCGATCGTGTTCACCAGAAAAACTTTACACCATTACTAAAGAAAGCATATGAACTTTATTTCGATTCGAAAGTTGATGATGCAAATAAATCTTGGAAGCCAAATGCAGTTTGTTCGACTTGTGCAAATACATTGGCAGGTTGGTTACGAAAATCGCCGAAGCATAAGTCGATGTCTTTTGGGGTGCCAGTAATATGGCGTGAACCGACAAATCACGCTACTGATTGTTACTTTTGCTTGACAAATATCCATGGTTTCACTTTTAAAACTAGAAAGTCTGTGGTTTATCCAAATATTGAATGGGTTTCGAAACCAGTGCCTCATGATCCAATCACGTGTCCGATCCCAGTTCCACCAGAACAATATCCGTTGGACGTGAATGAACCATCAGAAAGTGATAGTTTACCTGCTTTGGAAACTAATTCTGACTCGCATTATGTACCGGTGAATGATGGTGTTCACTTAATTAACCATTTAGAGATTTCAGATCTAATACGTGATCTCGCTCTTACCCAAAGGACAAGCGGAATTACTCGGTTCGCGACTCAAAGAATGGAGCGCCCAATACTCCGATATCTAAATTTCGTCATAGACACAGAAAACTTGTTCAATACTTTGAGATGGATGATGACATTTGCTATTGCAAAGATGTAAACGGTCTAATGGTGCACCTCGGTCATGAGCACATAGTCAACGAATGGCGACTTTTCATCGACTCTTCCAAGACTAGTCTAAAAGCCGTGTTATTGCATAACGGAAATTTATTTTCATCAATTCCAGTCGCCTACTCTGTTCATATGAAAGAAATTTTTATGACAATATGGCTATACTTTTGGCAAAAATAAAGTACAATGACTACCAATGGCGGATTTGTGGAGACCTAAAGGTCATTGCAATTCTCACGGGCATGCAGACTGGGTATACTAAATTTTGTTGCTTCCTATGTGATTGGGACAGCCGCAACAGACAGGAACATTATGCAAGAAAGGTGTGGCCTATCAGGGATCGTATGCAGCTCGGGCATAAAAATGTAATAAACGAGCCATTAGTTAACAAAGACAGCATCATTTTACCACCGTTACATATAAAGTTGGGGCTCATGAAGAATTTCGTAAAAGCGTTAGATAAAACGAGTAAAGCTTTCACTTGTCTTCGAGAAAAGTTTCCGCAAGTTAGCGATGCAAAGATAAAGGAAGGTATCTTTGTAGGACCTCAGATTAGGAAAATTATTGCAGACAAACAATTCGAGAACTTGTTACATGGTAGTGAACTTCACGCATGGATGGCATTCAAATCTATCGTCGATAACTTTCTGGGAAATCACAAATCTGTCGACTATGTGCATATTGTTAAGCAGTGCATAGATGCATACAGAATTATGGGCTGTAACATGTCCCTCAAAATCCATTTGCTCGATTCGCATCTTGACTTTTTCCTTGACAACCTTGGCGAAGTCAGCGATGAACATGGAGAATGATTCCATCAAGATATCGCCGTAATGGAGTCACGTTATCAAGGACGGTGGAGTGTGACCATGCTTGCCGATTATTGTTGGATGCTTCATCGCGATGTACCACATGCCATTCACCGACGAAAGTTGACTGCAAAGAAATTCAAGCCTACATAACTGTTATACTTGTACGAATGATGTTGTAATACTGTATGCGTTGTTAAAAAAACTTCAATTGCGTATTTCTAGAGATCCCGACCTGATAGAGAAAAACGGTTTGCAGATTTAAAAACAGCGCATTAAAATTGACGAGAAAAACATAGAAATGTTAGAGAAAGAAAAAAAAATTTTTTTTGTTAGCCAGTGTAATTAGCAAAACAGACGATAAACCCACATTAAAGATAAGCGTAAATGGGAAAATCCTGGAACAAGTCAAGAGCTACGTTATCTTGGTCATATAATAACAGAAGATGGCAGATGTGAAACAGAAATCAAGAAGAGAATAGGAATGGCCAAGGCTACATTCAACAACATGAAACATATACTGACATCAAAACAGTTATCTCACAAATTAAAACTGAGAATCATAAAGTGTTATATATATTCTGCATTTCTGTATGGTGCAGAAACATGGACGATGTATAAGCATTTGGAAGAAAGAATTGAGGCTCTTGAAATGAGGATATATAGAAGAATGGGGCGTATCTCATGGAAAGAGAAGAAAACAAATAAGGAGGTCCTAGAAAATCTAGGAATGAAAAGAGAACTAATGAGGGAGATCAAAGTTCGGCAGCTAAAATACTTTGGCCACATAAAAAGGCATAACACCTTGCAGAAGACCATAATAGAAGGGAGAGGTGAAGGCAAACGTGCAAGGGGAAGACAGCGCTATAAGTGGGAAGATAACATCAAGAGATGGACAGGAAAGAGTCTATCAGAGTGCACCACCAAGACAAGAGACAGAAGACCTTCATTGTGGAGATGGCAGCTGATGATGATGATACTTGTAGTGATTTCTAAATACAATATCTAAATTAATATATAACAGTATAGGGCATAAAGGCAAAGATAAGAAAGTACAAAAGAATTTTCTGCTAGAACTGTTGGTGTCGCCTACGCCTTCAGATTATTATTTGCTAACGAATAGCCGAACAAAACGGTACCCAATTTTTCAAATTCGTCCTTGACATAAACAACCACTTTTCCTAGTTCTAAGAAAATATTTGCCTAAAATGCATTGTGGAACGAGGAGGGGCAAGGATAGATGAAATGCTAATTCGTTTCGCATTGATTTTAAACTAAAAGCCAACTGTAGCACAGGGGCAAGCCTTGCCTTAGGGGTTTCCCTAAATACAATGAAAAAGTTAGAAATGTATACACTACGGTCATGGAAACATGTTAAGCTCTTATTATGAATGACCTAAGCTCTCGTATTCAGCTTGATATTACATGGAAAAAGAGTGAACGAGAGGTAGTTTAAAAATAAACAACTAACATAGAAAAAAAGATAGAATTTTGAACCAAACCCACAAGCCCCCAACCCACATAGTCCCCCCTTAAAAATCGTAGATTCGTGATTACCATATTTTTTGGGAAAAAGGTAGACAGATAGGCTGACCAAGTGAATGATTGGGTGGTTGAAGTAGAAATATTGTTGGCTGGCCTTTGAATAAACATAAATCCCTAACGTAGAAAGTTTGAATATATTTTTTGAAAAGACTGTTTACCCTTGCACCTATCCTATTATATGGAAGAGATTACAGCTGGAACTGCAGTGGCGTTGTAACTATTAGGGGAGAGGAATACTGGTGTACATTGTCACATCAAAAGAAAATGGTGGCATAGGTTTGTATAAGGATATGACCCTTTTTGTTTGTTTGTAATGTACATGTCCTTAACTGTGGACTATTAGTGTATGCTAGATATTACGAAGGATGCATACCTTCACATTTCAGAGGTCCTGGGTACTGACGTTAATGTGGTACCAAACGCTTGAAAATTGATTGATTCAGGACTCTGCCTGTTTACTGCGAGCCCATGCTAGTGGCCATTGCCTATCAAACAGGGAACAGATTGTCAAGCGAGCAGAGGAAAGGTTCAACATACATTCTACTGTCCAATTAAGTTCTCGTTCGGCACCTGAAAGCTCAACTACAGAACTTTAAAAGAACGATCTAAAAAGTGACAGTGAATAAAACTGGGACAAATATTTAATAGTTCCACAAGTGACAAATAGAAACAAACATTACCAGAAGGGACATGATTTAAAACAACAACCAAAGTAGTACTACCAGTATTTCCTTAAAGTAGGAGAATACTACATAAATATATTCGATTAATAAGATTTATATGTGGACAAAGGATCTATTGTGCTATTTGACTGATGTAATTGATTATTGTGATTTTACTTTTAAATTGTCTGTCCTGATTACAAATAAATTTGAATCAGGATAATAAAACTGTAAAAATCTTATTTACACAAAATTCAACCACAGTCTTAAGTAAGATAGCTTTTTAAAGTGTCGTTTGTATGTTATTGTGGTAATACTGTGTGCTGTTGTGAATAATAAACTATTTGTTTGTATGTTTGTTAATTATTATGCTTCACACTCTACATTCATAACCCTAGACACTAAACGAAGTCATTTACTATAATAATAAATACATTTGGAATGAGATAAAAAAAAAAGGTGTTAGCGGAAAACCCTGAAAAGTTCACAAATACTATTGGGTATATTCAGGGACCTTCATAGCTAATCTCATTTATTCACATATTAATACCTAACAACAAATTCATAACATCAAATCCACCACATATATTGGGGTCTCGCTCCTCGGGATTGAATTTCTTATGACACCAGCTAATAATAATAATAATAGCCCCTTCAGTCATAACTGACTATGGGAATGCGCCCCTGAGGTGGCAGCCCTCAGCTGCTTATTTTCCTGGTGCTCCTTTCGACGTTTTCTCCTCACCTTTGCTTCTTGTGTGAGCCTCTCTTCGCCCAATCTGAGGTGGCGCCGTAAATAGCATCGCCACTTAGTGCGATCGGCAGCTTCATCCTCCCATGTTGCTGGATCCATGTCCAGTGCCCTCATATCTCTCTTGCACACATCTTTGAACCTCAGCTGTGGTCGCCCAACTGTTCTCTTGCCATCTGCTAATTGTCCGTAGAAGATATCTTTTGGGATGCGACCATCTTCCATGCGGCGAACATGGCCAAGCCAGCGAAGTCTGCGCTGTCTAAGAAGCGTATACATACTTTGAAGGCCAGCACGTGACAACACCTCGACATTTGTCACTTTATCTTTCCACGAGATGCCGAGGATGCGGCGTAGACACCGCAAATGGAAGGTATTGAGCCTTCTTTCTTGCTTAGCATAGGTCGTCCAGGTCTCGCTGCCATATAGGAGTGTGCTGGTGACGCAGGCATTATATACCGCAGCTTTGGTCTTCATTGTGAGTTTAGAGTTTCCCCAAACACGCGATGTGAGGCGGGCAAAGGTAGCTGCAGCTTTGCCAATGCGGCTGTCGATTTCTGTATCCAGTGAGAGTTTGTCATTGATGGTAGACCCTAGGTATGTGAAGTGGTGCACCACTGCCAATTCATAGTTATCGATAGTGATAACTGGTGCAGCACCCACATCCTGACTCAGCACATTCGTTTTCTTTAGACTTATTGTGAGGCCAAAGTCCTTGCATGCTTTAGTGAAGCGATTCATCAAGCTCTGAAGCTCCTGTTGGCTTTGAGTGATGACTGCAGCATCATCAGCGAACAACAAGTCTCTTATAGTGACCCTTCTGATTTTTGTTTTTGCCTTCAGCCTTGAAAGATTAAACAGACGGCCATCTGACCTAGTGTGAAGGCATATTCCTTCAGTTACATCTCTGAATGCATGTTTCAAGAGTAAGGCAAAGAAGATTCCGAAGAGGGTCGGAGCCAGAACACAGCCTTGTTTAACGCCACTTCGTATATCAAAGGGCTGCGACGTGCTTTCAGCTTATTGGACTGTTCCCTTCATGCCGTCATGGAATGACTTTATCATTTCCAGCATTTTAGAAGGGCAGCCTATTTTCAGGAGGATTTTAAAGAGTCCATCCCTACTAACCAGGTCGAATGCTTTTGTGAGGTCTATAAAGGCGATATATAATGGTCTTTTCTGCTCTCTTGATTTTTCCTGAAGCTGGCGGAGAGAGAAGATCATGTCTGTTGTTGATCTGCCAGCTCGGAATCCACACTGTGACTCTGGATATATGCGCTCAGCTAACTTGTGTAGTCGCATTAAGATGACTATGGCAAAAACCTTACCAACAATACTAAGAAGAGAGATGCCTCTGTAGTTATTGCAATCACTTCTGTCTCCTTTATTTTTATACAGTGTTACAATCTTGGCATCTCGCATGTCTTGAGGAATAGTTGTCTCTTCCCAGCACTGGCACAGCATCCTATGCAGGGGATGTAATAGCGTGCTCTTACAGCATTTGATTAAATCAGGAGGAATCCCATCACTGCCTGGTGCTTTGCCAGAGGCCAAGCTATCAATGGCCTTGCTGAGTTCCTCTAATGTTGGTTCGGCATCCAGCTCCTCCATAGTTGGCAGACTGTTGACACCATCAAGGGCTGCAGGCGTAACGGTATTGTCTCTAGCGTAAAGCTCAGAGTAGTGCTCGACCCACCTCTCCATCTGCTTACCCTTATCGGTTAGCTTCTCTCCGCTGATGGTTTTTAGCGGTGCCGTCTTACTTTTATGGGGGCCAAGTGCTTTCTTTATACCGTCATACATTTGTCTAATATTGCCTGTTTGCGCTGCGATCTGGATGCTCTCACTGAGCTGGAGCCAGTAGTCATTTGCACAGCGTCGAGCAGTTTGTTGAACTTTGCTTCTCGTAGCCCTCAGGATCTGTAGGGTTCTGGCACTCGGTGAACGTTTGTATTCATTCATAGCACTGCGCTTAGCTTCAATGACAGGTGCCATCACATCTGATGAAGCATCAAACCAGTCATTTGACTTTGCTGTTTTCTTACCAAAGGTGGCAAGTGCAGTACTTTGAATGGTGTTCCGTAGATGCTACCAGTTCTCTGTAATAGTATCACCATGCTGAGGGCTACTGAGCACTTTCTCGAAGGTCGCAGTGAATTGATACATTGGTATTCTTGTTATGTTCGCAAATATTTTGTAAACAAAATAGTGCTTAAGGGAAAGTCATTATTGAGTTACTTCCCTTGAAAGTTGTGCCGTCTTTTCGATCGAACTCCGCGGGTGAGTCCAGTTTTCTGCGATTTATTCTTCGTTTGGGTAATAATAGATTGTTCTTGCTTCAGAATATCTATGGCCTGAATTTATGTGTATTGTTTGTCTGAGTAGGACGAGTCTGTCTTATATCTGTATATCTTTACATATCTAAGTCGAACTATATGTTCTGTTGTCTCTAGAGAGGTCAAAGGCTATTCGGCGGATGTGTCGCTAGAGTGTGGTGTGATTTGGCTTCGTCCCGATAGGGAGTGTGTTTTCTATGTCGGCTTGTCGCCGGGAAAAAGTGATCTCAGTATTGGTGGGGAAAGTGATAGTCGTCTAGACCTGTCGTGTATGCTTTACCCCAGTGTTTATTCGTATTGCCAAGGAATGGCATTTTCATATTTCTGATACCAAGGTAATAATAGACACTCTTATGAACTCTCGTACGAAGCCACCATTTTCGATAGGTACGATTTGAATGTCTAAGAGAATATATTTGACTCGATGAAAACGACTTCGATTCCTAGCAGCACTATATCCTGTAGATTGCAGTCAATTGTTCATGATCAAATCTACAGAGCAATGAAATGTTTTATGAATGACTAACTTTAGGACAGATTCATTATCTGTATCCAAACGTGAGTGACAGCTCACGAGTGAAGCCATCTTGGAACCAAAACATGTAGTGACTTTCAAGAAGAGAAAAGGGATGCCCGTATTATCGCTTGTTTAGTCCAGAGATCACTGCTACACATGAGAACCCGTTATTAGCGGTTCAATATTATTATATGGAAAAATATGTGCTGAACATTATGTTGAAGAATCGTCGCTAGACGAGATTAGGTTTAGAAGCCATCTGAAATATTGTTTATAAGCTGACGTGCTCAGTCAGTGAAGTCAGATGATATATATATGTATGGGCGATACTGAGGGCTTGGCTACTGACAGTCCTTGATACTATTATTCCACATGAGTGCCCATGTAACATAACATTGCAAGACCAGTTATCCACTGTACCATGATGTATTATGCCAACCTGTGATTTGTCACTATCTGTGCTGTCGAGTGTGTACGTCCAATTAAACTTTAGAAAAGGTACACAGTCGTTGGTGTCGATGACTTCCAGTCATACATGAGTGTGAGAAAAGAACATTTGTCAACACCACGAACCCTTATTAACATTCGCACATTATACACTCAATCCATGTCTACACACCACTGCGTAAGTCAAGTTGACATTCCATACACTACAGTGGAGCAAACAACACCATAGAGATCTTATCAACTGATGATGATGATGATGTCTGCTTCCATCCACTTATATCTATCTTTTGGTGGATATCATTTACGGGAATAAAAAAAACCAACATTATCCAACCTTATCAACTGGTGGACCAGCTTTCTGGGTTTGACCTCGCAGAAGTTCAGAAGTCAACAGAGTACCGATACCAGACCGTTTCCTGTGGCTGATACGACACACTTGCAGTATTGGTTTGCTATTTGTCAACACTTCGTCAACCTTCTGAGGCGAAACAGAGTGGACATAAGAGAAATCCCACAGAATACAACAGAACAGAGAATTCCCATGCTTTCAACAGACAATGCAGTAACTCCAGACTTTGGTGCCCCGCAAAACCAACAAGCGCCAAGGCCGAAATCACAACCAACTCAAGCTAAACCAGGGACTTCCGCAGAACTAACCAACTTTCACTATGGTTCTGGTCGTTTGACACCTCCCAGCCGATACAGACAGTGACATTATACTTGAGCATTACACATAACTTATCTCTTTCTCACATGAAACATTTCGTTGGACATGTTTTAACATTTTTTTTCCAAAAAAGGGGGATGTAATATGAATACATTAAAGTTACGAACCACACAAAAATATAATGCGAATCTTGACATGTACGATATTCTGTAAATGGCCCATTTACTGAATTGCAAAACATGCAGTTTATTGAGTTCCATAAAAAACGTGTAACAGCTTGTGTAGATGACGAGGTAATGATTATATACATACATCATAACATTACATATGTAGGTCAGCGTTGTTGACATTTTTACATTAGACATTACAGAGTTTCACAGAACAGTTGGATCAATTCTTGTCAATATCAACAGGAAGACAGTATTAGTGAACTAAGAAGTCCTATTTTCATCGATGGATCTTCTTGTTTTCTGTATATGAACTTTAATATTTAAGGCCAGAATGTTTAATTGAATAAAGTGGCAGTTTGTTTATTTTCATAAAAATAACTTTGCCATTACTGTAAAACTGAGCCTATTTTGCAACACATACTATCATACACATAATTTATTTATATTTATGTTTACATGTTATTTGTTTGTATAGTATGTTAGTTTCTATGTCAGCGGGTTGTGTTTAAGGTTGGGCGGCGTCCTCACAACAGAATATCCCACGTCATAGAGGTTCCGTTGTGGGCGTTTTCTATAGGTGCAATTTTCTTGATTGAAAATTTGCTGCGACAACTGTTGCTTTTGTGTTAGCTGTGAAGTCTGTAATTATTGTTATTTTTGTAATATTTCTTTGTTCTTTATTTTTGTTTTGCTTTGTTTGTATTTTGTTTATGTTTCTTTCTCTATCTTTCAGTTCTATTCACAATTTATATTCATATATTGTGACGTCATTTGTGTTGTTATTCTTTGCAGATTCAGTGATTATTTTCATTGATTTCCCTATTTGTTTTATTTTGATTTCTGCAAACGTTCTTGTATTGTCAGTCCTATTTGTACTTTATGTATTCTGTTGGTTGACATATGTTTTATATAGGTATATTTCATAAGACACAATTGCCTGTGCACTGCACTTGGATTATGGTATAAACCAGTACCTGATTATTATTACTATTATACAAGACCTTATTAAAGGCTTGTGACCCACAGATATTGGGATAGTATACTGATTAATCAAGTCATTAAGAACTTGTGGTATTATTATTATTTCAGGTGATTAGTATTATTGTTAGACATCATGTCTACATTGGAATACTTCATTACACAAGGGAAAGCCCTTGATAAGACTGGTCAACAATTAGAACAATGGGCTGTTGCTCAATATGACAAAGCATTAGCTGCAGAAGAGAGAAGAGCTATGGCAGAAGAGAAAAGATTAGAAAGAGAAGCTGAGGCTGCTGCTGAACAAAAGAAATTGCAGATGCAGGTGGAGGAAAGGAGATTTGAAGCTGAACAAAAAAAATTAGAAAGAGAAGCTGCAGCTGAACAAAAAAAATTAGAAAGAGAAGCTGCTGCGGAACAAAAAAGATTAGACAGTGAAGCTGAACAAAAAAAATTAGAAAGAGAAGCTGCTGCGGAACAAAAAAAGATTAGACAGTGAAGCTGAACAAAAAAGATTAGACAGGGAAGCTGAACAAAAAAGATTAGACAGGGAGGCTGAACAAAAAAGATTAGATGCTGAAGAGAAAAAAGCAATAAGAGAACATGAATTTGAGTTAGAGAAATTGAGATTGACAAGTATGAGTAATGTTAATCAGGCATCTAGTGGTAATGGTAAACCTTCTACTTACAAGGTTAAGGTTCCACCGTTCAATCAGTCCAGTGACGATATTACATTCTGGCTGGATAGATTTGAACGTTCTTGTCGTACACATAATGTGGATAAATCACAATACGCTAATCAATTATCAGAAAACTTGAAAGGTGAATCTTTGACTAGATTATGCCTTGTAGGAGAAGCAGATAAGGATAATTATGATGTCATTAGGGCGGCTTTGATAAAAAAATATCAGCTAAGTGAGGAAGGCTATCGCCTTTTATTTAAAACGATGGTGCCTGAGACGGGTGTAGAATTCTCAGAATTCACTGCAAAGGCACGTCTCACAGTTGATCGTTGGATTGAGCTTTCCAAAACAGAAAAAACGTATGAAGGACTTATGGATTTGTTGCTCAGAGATAAGATTATGTCATGTGTGAACAAACCTTTCCTTGAATTTATACATGAGCGTAAACCCAAATCTCTAAAAGAAATGGAAGAATATTGTTCCCAATATGTCACTGCACACCCCGACGTGACTTTTGGCAACACTAAGATTAAGGAGAGTATGCCAGTTGCTTCAGCAACACCATACAATCCCAATTATTCACACAGATTTCAGGGACCTCAAAACAGATTTGATAAAAAAGGTAACCATAATAGTTATCAAAACCAAGGTAACCAATCATTTCAGGGTTCTTCTTCAAAGAACTGGAGACGAGCTGATAGCTCTCGACACAGGGGTGGTCATAATTATAGGAATTTCCGTAGAGGAAGTAATTATAGAAACTATCAGGGTTATCCGTCTTGGAGTCAACAAGATCATAATTACAGAGATACTCATTATAATGAATATGATAATGGTAACCAAGGGAACTATGACTCAAACCCAAATAGGGGTTACAATAGAGGTAACAATAACTACAGAGGTGATAATAACCGAGGTAGATCTCAATACAAAAGACATAAACCACATTTTCAGGCAAACTCTGCACAACAAGAGTCCAATGAAGCCTATAAACAGAGTAAAGATAATAATGATGCTAGTAATATGGCATGTGCCGCTTTTGATTTTGGGAGAGCATCTCAGTGCCCCCAATGCAAAACGCTATTTGAGCCAACCACAGTGTCTACTTTAAGCTGTGGCCATCCTCTTCCTGCTCTTCCGGCATCAGTCGCGCATGATGGAAGAGGTTCTCTTGTCTTACATAAGGGTTTAGTGAATAACAATCCAGTCTCTGTGCTATTTGATTCTGGATGCACCACAATTGGTGTTAGGCAGTCACTCGTAGATCCTTCCCGTGCCACTGGACAAGTAGTCAAATGTGTAACATTTGGCGGCACATTAGAGAAATACTCTACTGCTATCATTAGGATTGCTACTCCTTTCTTTACAGGAGATGTACACGCATGTCTTCTTCCGAATCCGATCGCTGACCTCATCATCGGTCGCATTCATGGAGTCAGAGAATGCACTCCGCAACAAATTTCCACGTGGGAAAGGCAAAACATGCAGATTGCTAACGCTGTAGTCACTAGAGCTCAGGCTCTTAATATGCCTCAAACTTCATCTACTGAAGATAATGAAGTGCATAACCAAGATAATCCCTTGGTAATTTCTCGTGACTCGTTTATAAAACAGCAAGAAGATGATCCCACTCTGAAGAAATTCTTCATTCTTGCAACTAAAGGTGATCCGAATAAAGACACAAGTCGTAAATCGTGGATTACAAAGAAGAATGGCGTACTTGTACGTATGGTTCAAGACTCCATTACGTCAAGTCATTCTCAAATCCTGGTTCCCAAGAATTTGAGAGTTAAAATTTTGCAGCACGCTCACGACTCTCAGTGTGCTGGACACATGGATTTTTCCCGTACTAAGTCAAGAGTCCTTGCGGCTTTCTTTTGGCCATTGGTAAACAAGGACATACGGATTTATTGTCGATCTTGTAAAGTATGTCAGGAAGTTAAATCCAAAGGTCCACGGCATGCTGCACCCATTCAGGCGGCGGACATTCCTATTCGGCCGTTCCAAAAAATGGCCATAGACATAATTGGTCCATTTAAGATCAAGTCTGCCAGAGGACATCAGTTTATCTTGACGTGTGTTGATATGTGCACACGTTGGCCAGAGGCTATTCCTCTGAAGAGCATTACTACTGCTGATATTGCAGATGCTCTTTGGCTTATATTTTCTCGTCTGGGGTTCCCCGGAGAGATATTGTCAGACCATGGCACCCAACTAATATCAGATACCATGTCTCAAGTAATGTCTACTCTGCAGATAGATAGATCTTTAAGTAGTATCTACCATCCAATGTCTAATGGTATGGTCGAACGCCTTAATAGAACACTTAAAAACTTACTGGGGAAGATAACTGAGGATCATCCTCAAGACTGGGACAGAGTTTTACCTGCGGCCCTCTTCGCTTACAGAGAGGTACCCAATGAACATACAGGATTTTCTCCCTTTGAACTCGTCTTTGGCGCGCGTCCGCGTGGCCCTATGTCGTTGCTTCACGATCTCATTACATCTGACAATATTGACGATGACACAAAGTCATCCTACGAATATGTCATCGCGTTGAGACAAAAAATTATCGAAGCATGCAAATTAGCAACTTCTTCTTCTGAATTTGCGAAACAGAAGGCAAGGCAATTTGCCAATAAGAAGAGATGCTTACGACAACTTTGTCCTGGTGACAAAGCATTTGTATTACTACCTTGTAGGGAAAACAGATTACTTATTTCTTGGAAAGGTCCGTACGATATAATATCGAAAATTTCCGATGTCGACTATATTGTCGATATTGATGGGAAGCATAAAACCTTCCACATCAATATGCTTACTGAATTCCATGAACGTCCGGATTATTTGCAACCCATTTTCCAAGCAACGGACAATTCTCCAGTACCACATGGTCATTACTCATCACTGTCCGTGATACAGGATGAGGAAACAAGTTTTTCAGATGTAAATCTTCCTCTTCCAATGATCCCACTTCATTCTAGTGAATCATGGAAGAACGTTACTGTCTCCCCTGATTTGTCTCTAGGAGAACAGCGACAAGTTTCAACTATGTTGCAAACATTTCAGGATGTACTCACTGACATCCCTGGACAAACGCATGTCATTGAACATGACATTGTTCTAACTGACCATACTCCTATTAGGATTAGACCTTATCCTATACCTATACATTTTCAAGCACAGGTCGAGAAAGAGTTGGATGAGATGATAGATTTGAAAATAATCGAACCATCCACCTCTGCATATTCTTCGCCGATGGTTATTGTTCGTAAAAAAGACAATAACATACGTCTTTGCGTTGACTATCGAAAATTGAATCAAGTAACGAAGTTCGATGCCGAACCTATGCCTTTACTGGAAGAGCTACTTACTCGACTCTCCAAATCTCATTTTTTCACTAAACTTGATTTGTCTAAAGGATATTGGCAAGTTCCTTTATCTGAACGCGCCAAACCTCTCACGGCTTTTTCAACACCTAGAGGTTTGTTCCAATGGAATTTTATGCCTTTCGGTCTTATGAACGCACCAGCTACATTCGTACGCATGATGCGCCGAATCCTATCTTATCGGTCAGATGTCATTGCATATCTAGACGACATCTGTCTTTTCAGCGATACTTGGGAAGATCACTATTCAGGGTTAGATGAATTGCTGTCTACTTTGCGTGAGCACAACCTGACAGCGAAACCCTCTAAAGCCTATATTGGTTTTAGCGAAATTTCTTTCCTAGGCCACCGAGTTGGTCATGGTTTCCTAAAGACAGAGGACCATAATACTAGTAAGATACTTAACATCTCAATCCCTAAGACTAAAAAACAGGTGAGAAGTCTGTTAGGTCTTATTCAATTTTATGGCAGATTCATTCAGAATCTATCCTCTATCATGGCACCTCTCTCAACACTTCTAAAGAAAGGTTCGCCTAATGTGGTCCACTGGTCTCAGGAATGCCAATGCTCTCTGGATAAGATTAAAACACTGTTTTCAACACCACCTATTTTAGTGCTACCCACTAAAGATAAGACATTCGTTCTTCGTAGTGACGCTTCATCCACTGGGATTGGAGCGGCACTAATGCAAGAGTACTCTGGAACTCTGCATCCTGTAATGTATATTTCCAGAAAACTTAATGCGGCAGAAAGGAATTATTCGGTTTTAGACCGTGAGCTATTAGCTATGGTTTGGTCGATCCTCAAACTACAGAGATTCCTTCTAGGCGCACATTTCATAGTAGAAACCGACCAAAAAGCTCTTACTGCTATACAGAGTAAGAATTTGAAGAGCTCGAGGTCTACTCGATATGCAATTGCTCTTCAACCTTTTCATTTCTCTGTGCGAGCTATTCGTGGATCAGATAATGTGATGGCAGACATTCTGTCAAGATGCCCACATGATTCCACATAACTATTAGGGCTTAGACTTCTTGATATGTCTAGTTCTATAGTAGTTCCTTTTCTATATCATGATAGATACACATTTGTAATTTAATAATATAATGATTGTATCACTACATAGCGGTTCATTGATGTTTATTCACCGCTGTGCTTTGATGACTTTTTCTTTATAAATCATAAATTTAAGATATCTAATCTGAAATGATGATATTAATTTTTTAGGTATTTTGTAATTGCCATAATTGTATTATACTTTGATGCCACTTTCCTGAAAAATATACTTGTAGAGAAATAATTTCTCTCAGTTTATGAGACACAGGGATCTCGCACAGTGAATCTCCCTACAGCTCCAGTGTAGTTCTGTTAAGAAAACCCTCTGGAGAACAACCGGCTGTGTATAGATTACAGAAACTGAATGCTGTCACAGAAGGTCAGGTGGATCCATTACCTGATACAAATCAGCTGTTTGCCAGGCTGAATAGAGCTAAATATTTCTCTAAAGTGGATCTGAGCAAAGGCTACTATCAGATTCCAGTAAAGCCGGAAGTCAAACCTTATTTAGCCTTTAGCACCTCGGAAGACATTATGAATTTAATATGTTGCCATTCGGGCTGAAAAATGCACCGAGTGTGTTTTCGAGGATGATGAGAAAGTTTACTGGATCCCCTGAAGAATCCATGCATCACCAACTTCATGGATGATATTCTCATAGCAACCAGAAACATTTGAAGGAACACAATTAACTCTCTGAATATGTTGTTTGATCGATTGAGAGAGACCAATTTGACAGCTAGACCGACCGAAATGCTGTGTTGGATGTAAAAGAGCTAGAATTCTTGGGACATACAGTACATCAGGGAAACATGACCCCTGACCACAAGAACCTGGAGAAGTTAAAAAAAAAGCACCAAGACCACAAAAAAAAAAAAAGATGTGCGATCTTTTGTCTCATTATGTGGTTTTTACCAAAAGTATATTAAAAACTTTAACTCCATATGTGCTCCATTGACTGATTAACGCGCAAAGGAAATCCTGATAGAATTATTTGGACAGCACAGTGTGAATTACATAACCAAGAATTGAAAGCTCACAAAAGAAGAGCACAACAAGCAAGCTCACAAGCAGGCCTATTTTGAAATTACCTGACTTGAGTCCCAAGAATTCATAGTGAGAACGGATGCCCTAGTAAATACGGTTTTTGGGGGCAGCTCTATTACACAACGGGCTAATTCCACTTGAATGGGGAATTTAACCCCAGTACCCATCTTATGCTAGCCGTAAGTTGAAACACAAGCAACAGCAGAACCCCCCACCCAAAATACCCCCCCCTAATCCCAGAAAGTCAACCAATCCCGTCCATCTGGGCTAAACACCCAGAAACTCAAACACATGGTAACAGTGTGTCTGGGGCAGTCACAAAGACCGTCAGGGGCCAATAGCCAAGGGACGGGTTGGCTCCCGGAGGATTCATAAGTCATTATGCTTTAGGCATGGATATCAGAGAGTCATGGCTCTATCGTTAGGAAGAAATATCCGAAATTAGTTAACTACGGAGTTTGTTTGAGTCAGATCATTAGATTATAACCCACGTCAGTTTGATGGGTAGTTAGTAGTCCTTTATCCCTTGTAGTAGATAACCAAGTTGTACACAGTGGATTTCACAAGAACCCCACAAACAAACCACCACACAACCCAACTCTGCGTTGAAATGATTCCACGTCAATAGACCACCAGTTGCATTAAAGTAATAGCATGTCAACTGAAAGACTCACACCAGACAGGTAGGAGTGTATTACGCTAGGAATCTGTTGTGCTCTTACTAAGCCATTCCAGTTTAACATAGAGGGAGACCAGCAAGCATTTATGCCATGACAAAAAAACTCATAGGAGTGAACTTCCCAGTACGGCTTCATTCTTTCTTTCCCCATCTCATAGAGCTCCTGAAACTCCTCAGGTCTTGAGCCATACCCCAGGCAATAGCGAGAGTAGCTCCCAGCTGTAAACCCACAGAAGAAGGTGTACCCCCAAAGGCAAACGTCCAGTCTGGCCCGCTATAGTGGAGTCATATTTGCGCACAAAAAGCCAGGGAGACACTAGCAAGCGGTATCCAGGTGGGGTGCCCATTCACTCGATCCATAGTAGCCGAGGGAGCCCCAATTCCGTGATACTAGGAGTTTGCGGTTACCACATACCGCCGGAGCCACTTCCGCCAGGCGCCCCACGAGACTCTCGACGCAGCACAAGCGAGGCCGACCGTAGGACAGGGGCCCCACCGCTCGGCTGCATGTGAGTGGTACCCGTGCTCTACGTCTGGTTGCACTTCCCCTAGAGGTGAGGTTAGGTGGATATGATGATCTACGACACTTAGCCATCGCGGGGTCGGCAGTTCTTCACCCTGTGGGTGGACAGGGTGATGCGCTGCGTTTGACGCAGTTTACCACCACTCCGGTCGAGAGAAGGTATCTCCCCGACCCCGTAGTTACGTCACGGTGAGTTACGAGGACTACCCGCGCCGTCCGTCCCTCGTCGTCGGGTGTCGATCCAATACATGGGATCTATCTCGCGACTTGGGGAATTTGGCATGTCCCCGGTCCCCACTGTTCGCATAGAACCGCCTGGACATCAAGCTGTCCTACGGTGGACGCTAAGAGTGCGCTAACAACGCAGCTAGTCCGTCCGGGCCTTGAATTACGCGCCTGTTCTTGTCTGGGGGCGTCGGGTACGAACACACCGGGGGGGAGGTGGGGGGGGGGGGAGGGAGGGGGGGGGGTGGAAGGGGGGGGGGGGGGGGTGAGGCGTGGGGGGGTGGTGGAGGCAAGAAAGGTCATTGGGCAATGGAGATCAGGGGGACACTGCCGTGTGCGCATGTTCAGGGGGGGGGGGGGGGGGGGGCGAGCATGTTATATTGGAATTAGACCTGGGTGATTGATTACGGCTCACTGGAAGTATTGTACAATGCTAAGCACGGTTGCAAAGGTGTGTCTGATGTTATGTCAGCTGAGATCTTGTCAGAGGGTTATGTGGAGTTTTGGGCGCATTTACGTTCTGTCTGAATACAGGGAGTGGTACCTGCGTAGTTGTGTAGGAGACGCCCGCATTAGGATTTTTAAGGCCATATATCGTAGCGCACTTTGAAGGAATCTATGCGGTTGAACTTATCGATTAGGGTTTCATGTGCGACATTTAACCGAGGTAGCGATTTTTAGGAGGATCGAATTTCCCGAGTACATGATAAAATATTTAGCTGTCGTGATCTAGAGTTTGGTTGATAGCTATTTCTTTTGCGAAACGGAGATGATTTATTTATACCCAGTCGACTTATGCTCCACTACGATATTGTAGACACAGTGGCGTGACCTCGACTAACTAATCTGTTTTAAAAGCAGGACCCCATTGAGAGATTTTTTACTTTTTGGAGTAGATTTGGGTATGATGAAGTAGTGGTGGGTGTGGTTTGTGAGGGGTTGTTTGTGATTATTGGATTTAGGGTTATTACCACAGATTTTCTACTTATGAGAAGTAGTGGACTAGAAGAGACGCTCTTTTAAATGATGGACAGGAATACACGTAAGGATATTGTGGTTGTATTACATGAGTGTTTAGACATATTAACTGAATGGAGCTGACATGGCAGAGTTTTTTATAAATGACTATGATCGGCGTTTTTTACGTCTTGGGGTTGTGACGAGCGTTTCACACACATTAACTATCACATTTACAGTAATGAGTGCAGTTAATCGCTGTAGTGGCGATACAATGAGATGTGACATAATTAACGTCAGTGGCACGTTGTTAAAGAGACCCCAGTTATGATCGTGAGTTATCGGTTCTGAGTACGATCTAGATAGATAAGATGAGCCAATCTGAGGCCTGGTTATTTACAGAGCGATAGATTAATAGAATAGACATAAAGTTGATTAGTTTCTAGGGTGAATAATGGGAAGCTGGATACGATATCTTATTGAGAGCTATGAGAATAACTGGAGGGTGGTGTAATAGTTTTATGTAAGATTCAGTTATTGGTGTGTGATGAAGGTCCAGATAGAGATGGTATTGGTGGCTTTAGGTGGTACGCTTGGAAGTATGCGTGTAATTGGGTGTGTTTTTTTGTGATTTTGATATTGTTATGGAGTGGTAATTGATGGAAAGGGGTTAAGTGGTGGTGTTGTGGATTTAAGGGGTTAAAGAGAAAGGGAGAGGGGAATGCATTTATAGTAGCTTTATAAGAGTTGTCGACTACACAGTATAGGCTCGGGTAGGTTGTCTGATATGGTCTGGATTTTGATTGTTTGTATTGGTAGGATTTGGTTTATATGGGGAAGTGTTTTTTGAGAGAAGAGAGCCATGGATACTGAGGCTTATAGCCTTCTGCGTCTCATAATTATCTATGGGCTAGCGTTCGCGTGTAGACTTTTCAAGTATGCGAGTGAGTTCGGTACTGTGATGGGTTGACACAGTTCATAGACTACATACACAATTGTAGTGCGAGAGGTCACATAAATATGGAGTGGTGAGGTGATGGGTTTTGTGAGTATTGAATGGGAGAGAGGGGTAGACGGTAGATTGCATATGTGGTAGATGTGTTAGTTGTGGGTGGGAGTGTTAGGGTAGTATGGTTAATTGGTGAAAGGGGTGAAGGGGTGGAAAGATAATAGGGGTTGCTGGGCTAGCGTGGAGGGGTGGTATGTGGATGTGCGGGGACTGCATAGCAGGTATTTTCTGGGACATGGAATTGATTGTTGAGGATGACATTAGCGCTATCCTTATTTGGTCATAGCTGAGGTCGAGTGGCGGAGGAGTAGGGGGTGTAGAGGTAAAGGTGAGCGTGGAGATGGGACAGGTGATAGTATAGAGGTTATGGGTTATGCTTAGCTTTTAGTGTCTTGAGTGAGGGACATGCGTTGTAAACAGGCGAGTCACGTTGCGCTTATTGGGGTCAAGGAGCGGGAGAGTACAGACTTAAGCAGCGTGGTTACGTAAAGTGCTGTGGGAGAGCTGTGTGGACAATGAGTCTATTGAGGATGGTCAGAGAGGTAGGTGGTAGGTCTGGGTGGTAGTAAACTTTATCAGATCCTGGGCGAAGCTAGAGTCTACAATCTACAAGCTCTAGGTGGCTTTAGATTGATGGAGATGGATCAGCGGGTAGTTGAACTTGGAATGTTGGCGCGGGTCAGGATGTTGGTATTAGAGTACTAATGTAGGGACATGTGGATCATTGGACTTGTTATAGATGGATGGTGTTGCATTGGTGACTGTGTCTGTATTTTGTAGATGGGGATGAATGACTTGTACGGCTGGAACTGATATTTTGAGCGGTGTTGAGGGGTGGGCGGCGTAAGAGTTTGGGTGGTAGGGGGCGAGTCTGATCTGGGAGCGGGGTATGAGTGCATGTCCGATACTGCATATTCTAGATAAATAGGTGAGGAGGAGTGTCGTTCGAATAGTGTAAGGTCGTCTAATTAAGGCGTCGGGGTGACATAATACTGTCGTGCTCCAGTTGTCTGTAGGAGCTGAGGAAGCGGAGAGTATAGTCAGAGGCGTCTTGCGTGTGGTGAAAACGGTGTGTTTGTTGCGGTAGTCTTGTGCGGATTGGGGGGTGATAATTAGGGACACTCCGTTGATTTTGCGTATTCAGTTTTCATTAGGGAGATAGAGACAGGAGAGGGGATTGCATCGAGCGGCGGGGTTAGTGTGGGTCTGAACAGGTAGTGAGCTTAGCTGCGCTGGATAGGGGACGACAACAATATTTGGAAGATGGAGATATATGGATTCTTATGATATGAGTTATACTTATGGTGTGGGTCATACGTATATTATTAGGATGATATTTGAGAGTTGACTGTTGATGGTGATATACATCTCTGCATAGGAGAGGGTATATAGCAGATTGGACGAGACCAATGAGAAAAAGGGGTAGGGGTATTAAAGGGAATAAATAAAAAAAAATATTGCACCCCCCACCCCCCTGGTACTGAGTTTGGAAATTAAGACGTTTCTAAAGTTTGTGTGCACCCCCCCATTTATCTGTGAGTGGAACGAGCGTAAATGTATGTTACTCAATATGGGATGTGGGTTTGTCAGGTAGGGGGGGTTGGTGATAAAAAACTTCAATACACAGAATCAATACCCACACACCATTGGTAAACAAACGAGAAACATGATGGCCACAAGATGGGCACGATTGTTTATGCGAACATCCTGATGGCAATGGAGGAATGACATGTGGGGGAGGCTAAAAACGTATTGGTGGGTCGGTGCTTTAAATGCTATCCTTGGTTGGAGTTGGGGGTTGGTAGACGTAGTGAAGAGTTAAAATTTTATCAAACACGAATTGTCGATTAACGTGAGGAGCTCCATTGGCCAGACTCGCTGACTATGACTCACTGTATCTGAAGTGGTTTAGGGTGTCAGCGTTGCATGACGCACTAGGTGTGAGGTTCTCAATTATCATATTCTGTGTATAAAGAGCATACAGTGCGCCTCTTCTCGACACAGCCCCGCGAGCTGCATATCTTTTGACTGACACAGTACACTGTGTGTACGTAATGGACGCCGTGGAAGAAGCGAGTATGGTGGGCAGGATGTAGGGAAATATTGTGCCAGTATGGAGACTGTGAGTTGGATGAACATATTACAACAACTGGGTTATGGGATTTTTTGTTTGAAGAAACCCCTTGCTGTGGGTGTTATTTAGACTGATGAATAGCCCAATATAAAAACATTGTACCCGCAAAAGAAGGTGCGTGAAAAATAAAAATAAAGGAAACCCTAGTACCAGTCTGATTTCCAAATTCATTGCGTAAACAAAACTGTATCGTGTTGAGTTTGTTTTCCATTAATTGTAAATGACCGCGCGCGTTGTCTCTATAGTGGTACGTATCTTGGCGCTAGCATTGACTGCGCGTTACTAGAGAGAATAAAAATGCTGCTTTGTGCTATCCCCTCCGAAGGGGCCCAAGATCGTTACAGCATGAATCTCCGTGTAGAGTTCTCTATTTAGGGAGACTATCACGTAGCACTAGGTTGTGCTCCAGAGGCACATAGGGTCAGAAATCGATAGCGACTATGAAGAGACGCTCTCCATTCACGAGGGTCTAAAATGGTTCTTCAAGCGTCTCCTGACCCGCCATCTAAATCGAAGCGACATAGTCGCAAGAAAAACGTTATTAGCGCTGAATTGCTCAATGCGGTCTAGCTGGTGAGCATCAGCGAACATTTATGCGATCAGCCACCCCCCATCCTGTAACACTAAACATTGTACAACATAACTGTATAGAGAGGGAAGTAAATTTTTTAGGATATCATAGGTAATGAGAACATCTCCAATACTAGTTCCAATAAAGACAAACTGGGATCGGAAGTCAGTGGATAACTGACACGATACACATTCTACGATGGCTTGAACAAAACAAAAACGTTATTACCATCGATATATACGTATCGTACACCAACTGACACACATAGGATACTTTTTATAACGTTATGGTGTGTTCACTGTGAGGAGGATATTCGGGAAATATGTCGATAAAATGTCAGTACATATGAACTTGCTAGATTAGAAATGTGATTTGTGATTCCGTGAGGTGTGCCCTTTGTGTATTATGAATCAGTGTACATCACTATGTCCATGTCATGACAGATAGATTCGAAATGGACATATTGTTATTTGAGATAAAGTTATGCAGTAGAGACATTCCTTTATGGATATCCTTGTAGCGACTAGGTGGCGTTTACATGCGTGAGGGTAGTTTCGGAGGATGTGATTGTTCAAGTGTGGCGGATTGGAGACTAAATTAAATTGGTTTATCTGTCTGTTGTTGTTATTCAGCTTACACTTCATCTTGTCCACACTACACTAGGATGATACTAGATCGTAGGTCATCACCCCACTATGGGTCCAGAGTGAACACGTAATTCTGACTGAGATATGATATGATGGTACTAAACAACCACCGTGTGGAGTTGTGGCAGCAGAAGACTGGACAAGTTTAGGGAGATCTAATGTACAAAACACTTGAGGACCTGGTGTGAGGGATATAGAACAATAGTATTCCGTTAGAGACATTACCTTAGCTGTAGACAGACATAGATCCCCAGTCAGTACACTCACGGTCCCCTAGGGACATTATTTATAACGATCCCACTTCAACCACACTCCGCGACACTTCAGAACAGTCGATGGGCAGTGTAGCATGACTACAGTATGCGCGCACTAGTAAGCTATCGCCGTCTAAGCGATGCAGCGCAGAGCAAGATGCCGACGCATGGTCCGCATGAAACATGACGAATCGCCTACACGTATGCCAGCATCTGTGTATGTAGCTGTACCTGACGGCTCTGTGGACTCAGTTCTGGGGGTGAGATGACTACAAGTAAGTGGATTATTTGATAATTACGGGGATTAGTAAATAGGTTGGTGGTCCTTAGCATAATGACAGTTTATGGTGGGGGACTGCGCTCCAGGGGCATGAGGGACCCCCGCAGTGTGGTGCTGGTGGTGTGGGTGAAGGTCCCTCCGGTGAGGAAGATCAGATATTGGAGGTAGTCTGGAGATCTATAGCTCTGGGCCTGGAACAAGGATTGGCTGATATATGAGAGTGAAAGCCAACCTGAGTAAACCATGGGTACCCCCCCTCGCCGCCCCAGGGATTATAAGAAAAAAAAGGGCATGTAAGGTGCTTACAGTTATTGAATGATACTTTCTTGTACTTTGAAAGCTGATTTAATTAAAAACCACCCACCTTGGGGGCACCCTGTGTTGGAATCATGGGGGGGATTAGGGTCGGTGATTTGGGCCAGAACATTAAAAGAGTGGGCCCCCCCGCTAAAAACCCAAAATAAAAAAAAGTTCTCACTACCCTAGCTCTAGGACAGAGTGGTGATCTGAAAGAACAATTCGGGGCCCCCCATGATGCCCGAAAAGTAAAATATAGGAACTTTGGAGTGTTCGGGGAACTACTAGGTATTATTAGTAATCATCTGAGTAGTTATTCTAGATATTCTAGATAGCACCTCGTAACAGGTCTGAGTAGATCTCTGCAATGCCATTTCGTCTAGTTCCTGGAGCAGCGTGAATATTCTGATGGGATAGTGTAGCGGTCAAATATAATGATCGCAATACTTTACCTGTCTATGCACGATTCCTTTCTACTGAAACTGAGAATGGTGTTAATCGCGCTAGGAACCAACAGGGGAATATTCTGATATCGATGTCAAGTACAGGCTATGCAGATGGCTGAGCATACATGGCGCGTAGATGAACTCTACGGAGGAGTCGCTGACATAGGACCGACCAGCATAACACTGTCACATATCTTCGACCGAGGGCCCCCCCACCCACCCACCCCACGTTTGGAAATTTTGGAGGATATGAGAGTTGTGCCCCCGCTGCTCGGTAGACGCAGTTCTGTCATCAACGATCATAAGTCCCCGGTATGAGGTTTCGATTATCTGAGTTAGTATCTTCACCGTGTCGCGTGTATTCTCTCTGAAAACATTTGTCCTGCGAAAAAAAACTCCTCTTACTGGACAAACGGTCAGCCTCACGGTGGCCATGTCAGCTTATAGATGGTAACAAACAAGGCTGCGGCGACCTGAGCATACTATGCTGTCCAGCGACTCGCATAGACGTTCCCTTGCAAGTGGCTGCGTACACAGCAAACAGACTATGTGGATATCATAGACTTGACAGTTACGATCACGCGTATAAGCGGCGACCGTAAATCGTTTGAGGTCTTTAGTAAGGTGGGATAGGAATATAATCGCGACATTGGCGGAAAAAAATACAATTATCAACTATAGCGCGCGCGGGGGCCCCCTTCATAGATTCCACCACCCCCCCCGCGCCGCCCCTGTAGTATTTAACCCATTTATATTGCGTCCCAAGTGATTTGGAGAGCTTTTCATCTGTACCATCTCGCTCAGAGAACTCAGGAGATATGATAGGTTGCCTCGAACAGAATAAGGCTCGCACTAGACTTTGGATCTCCTGATTTTTCACGGCAACTCTTGTCGAGAGAGGCTAGACTTCCCTGAAATATTCTGATGGAGCAATCTTATTGGTAAGAGTGGGAGACGCCTAACCCTCGTTCATTCCTGATGCACTTAGCGTCTAGCATGCGCCAATCTAAATAAAAACGATCTAAGATCGGGATAAGCTGCTGTTGGAGAGAGGCACTTCGTCTGTAGGACATTATCTAGGATCTTGAGCAGCGTGTTAAAAAATTCAGCTCTTGATTCGCCGTGGGAGCAATCGGTGAGATAGTCACATATCAGCGCAAGACATGAGGAGGGCAGGTGGAATAAGAGACTGTCAAGGTCAAAGTGTCAAGTGGCCCCCCAAGAGAAAATTAGAAGACTATTATGAGTGCGTTGAGGGAGTGGCGAGAATGCAATATACTTCCAGTGGATATTAAGAAGTTTCTTTATGTAATACAAGTAAAGGTATTATGACATAAGCCCTGCCCCCCCCGCTTTGGCCTGGTTGGCCCCCCCCTCCCCCCACACGTGAGGAACTTGGGGGAAAGAAAACTAAATACTCAAAGAATCACTACAGAGATCACTATCTCCCAGACCTAGGGTTGATAAGAATACATTGGCAATATGTCGCATAGCTGTTATTTCCTACTACATCTTAACTAAGGCAACTGTGCTATTTATTGACTGTCAGTTCGGCGATGTGGGCAGGGGTTTCAAGGCCCGTCAGCCAGCCCCCAAGAAACCCCAGCACTAAGCGTCGACAGTGTTATCTAGTCGAGGGATGACAGAAAATGTGGGGGCATCCCCCCCCTTAATGGGCTCTTTGATAAGGGGGGGGGTTATTAGCCATGGGGAAACTCTATAATCGTGAATCCTCGTGAAGATGGGACGGAAATACGTGACGGTTCTTAATTCATGAGGAATGCTGATCGTGAGTAATTATAACTTACGTAGACTGGGAAAGTTTAAATGGATAAGCTGTTTTGCTCTCTGCTTGAGAGCGGGTTTAAATGTAAGTTCTATAACCAGTACTTTGATTCGGCGTTTATTATTTTTATAGGTTGTTATTATTTTGGGGGGGACCAGTGTGACAAATGGGATGGACGAGGTCTATGTTGATAGTATTTGGTGGGGTCTGGATTTGGTCGCGTGTAGAGCGGTACAGAGGAGGGTGATTTAGTAGGTGTGCATTTAGGGGGTGCGTAAGTTATGTGGTGGAAAATTTAGTGGAAGTGTGTGTTGGGTGTTGGAGGAAGGATTTTGGAGTGATAGATATAATACGGTCATGAGGAAGCTACAGGGGGGTATATGTCAGTGGGGACATGATGGGATTGTTATGAAGTGTGGATATAGATGTGAGGAATTAGGTTGAGAGGATGGAATAAGTTTTTTGAGTTGGTGAGTGATTGTATTATGGTGAGGGATTTGTTATGGAGAGATTGTGGGGAGGGAGTGTTGTGGATTGTTGTGTGGGTTAGCACTGGTACTCGTGCGTTGTTGTTGACTAGAGTTGATTATATAGTTGATGGGTATCTTGGGTATGTTTAAGGTGGCGATGCCGAGCGGTATCTGGGGCATGGTGTTAGTTAATGAAGGTAGGTTATTTTATATGGGGTCTGTTGTGTTATGGTTAGTTTGGGGGTGTGTCATATGGTATTTGTATGTATGGTGGGGTTGTAGGTATTTTAGGGAGGTGATAGGTAGATATGGGGAGAAGTGGGGTTAGTTGCCGGGTGCATTGAGGGTATGGAAGTGGTTGGAGACTTTAGTGTTGTTATGAAAGAATTTGCAGGGTAATCAGAGTTTGTGCTTATGGGAGGTTGATGTTTAGGTCGGTTATATTTCTATTGGGTTATGGAATGGGTGTATTTACGCGGATATTGTTGCTTTTGGATGAAGTGATAGGAGTTTGTTACTATTGAGTAAGGCACCGTTGTGGAAATTATTGTTGTTGGTGTTTGGGGTGATATAGGGATGTGTAGTTACGAGTTTAGGGGTTATAGATGTTGGTAAGTTGTATGTGGAAAATAGTATTTATAGATAGTTATAGTTTTGTTGATGTGTTAATTAATGATTTGTGTGGGGAGGGTATAGTGGTTTTGGTTTATGTATATGGTGTTTTTTGGGGAATATGTGGAGTTGGTGTGATTGTGATGTGTGGGGTTTAGTATTTGTGAGTAGGGGTATTAGGGTTAGTAAGATTGTGAGTATATTTAGTGAGGTGGGGTACTTAGTTGTGGTTTGATTTAGTGGGTGGTTGGGGTTGGGGGATTGTGTTTGTGTGGGGATATTAAGTAAAGTTGTTAGTTAGTGGGATTTATTGTGGTATTGTAGGGGTTAGTTTATAATGTTTGGGAGGTTGGTTAGATACGATAGGTGTGGGGGGTTTGGGTGTGATGATATGGTGAGGATGATGATATGGTAGGGTATTATGGAATATGTATGGATTGTTTGTGGGGGGGGGGGCGAAGGTGTGGATAGTTGTGGAATATGGTGAGGTGGTGAGCATATGGGTGGGATATGGAGTATGGTGTGAGGTGTGATGAGGAGAATAAGGGTGAGGGTTAATATTGAGTGGAGCAAGAGAGTATAGTGGATTGTATTAGGGTGGGTGTAGGCGTGGTGGATGGGTGTGTGGTGTGCAATGAAGATTTTTGACGGTAGTGATGCGGGGGGTTACGAGTTTGAGTGATAGGGTGAGATTGTGGATTAGTGCGCAGGGGTTTGAGTGGTGGATAGATTGCGTTGATTGTGTAGTGGGGGTTATGGGGGGATAGAAAGTGGTATCTTAGGGGTCAGGACATTGTTATGTCATGATGGTGGATTGTCTGTGGGGGGGGAGGATTTTGTTGGGGTTTTACTTGTGTTTTAGGGTTGTAGTGTGGGGAGGGGAATCTGGATATGTTACGTAGATTTTTGGGTTGTTCGATTGGGTGGCGAGGTAGGGGGATGAGTGGTCAGGTGGATGGTGTGGGCGTCGTATTATTGCGGGATACAGAATTGATGTTTAATTTATTAGATGATATTGAGGTATAATATTATGAAAAATAAGTAATCAGAGACCGTAAAAAAGTGAAAATTAATGGTTTTTAGGTGACTAAGGCTCTATTTTTTCTACTGAGATTATTTATCACGTTAAATAAACAGATAATGAAGATAGTAGATGAGAGTGAGAGATGACAGTAGGTGGGGTGTAGTCTTATTTGAACTTATTAGTCTCTGGTGAGTTTGGAGTGTGGTACCTGGTGCCAGGGAAAGTAGGTGTTTGTGCAAGGAGTATGGGTTTCTTTTGGCGGGAGTGTATTAGCAGTTGAAATTTGAGTGTCATACACTCAGACTAAGAGGGGAATGGTATCAATTAGAATGGAATGTAGTTGGAAGGGTACGAGCATTCCAATGTAGCATAGGGCTATACGTCATACGATACTAAACAATCACATAGTGGTTGTGTGGGTTGATTAGTGAGTGGTTAGGTTGTGAGGTATGATGGGAGGTACAATGAAGGTATTTTGAGGGTGAATGGTTGGATGGGTCTAAAAGTTTGTTGGGGATTGTTGGTAAGTGGATGTGGGTGGCGTGTTTAATGTTAGGGGATATGTATGATTATGGTTTGAAGTTAGATAGCATTGAGGTAGTGGTTAGTGTGCTGATTAGTGATTTAGCGATGAGGGTGGTTATTGATGATTAAGTGGAGAGGAGGGGGTATTAGATACTGTGATATATTATGGAAGTTTGGTGATTATATGTGGGTGTGGGGAAGGAAAAGTTGATATTGCGACCTGTATATGATGAATCTGAGATAGCAAAATATTTGGAATAAATTATTAGTTGGTTTTGGAAAGTGTTTATTGATATGGTGATGGATGTGGAGGTTGATGATTAGGTGCTGTTACTTTTTGCACGTTTTTAATTTCCGATAGTGTTGATATAGGTACACGCCTTGCATATATGAAGGATTTAATTATTGTGAGAATTTCAATCGTTCTTTAGAAGTGTTTTATCATGTGGGATATGAGAATTGGAGATTATTTTAATTTGGAATTTAATAGTGGGGAGGATAATGGTTATATTTGATTTAGGGTATGGGACATTGCGATTTTGGTATTATTTAGGTGGAGGTGTTGGGGATTTATATGAGATAGTGATAGTGGCGATATAAGTTGTTTTGTAGATGGGTTATAGTCAAGAATATTTTAAGGGACATGAGATTATAGTTTGAGATATTTAGAGATATTGTAGTGTGATTATGTAGTAAGAGATCAATATGATATACATGTAGTGTTAAGAATTGAGTGTTAGAAAGTCTATGTAATGTAGAATAGGTTTATTATTTGAGTTGTTATGTAATTGGGGGTTGTAGAATGAAGAGTGAGAGAGGGTTTAATATAGTTTGTGGATAGGACATAATGACAATGTGTGAGTGTCAAATAATTAATTGGTGTGTACATAGAGAGGGATAGATGGTTGCTTGTGAATAAATTAGTGTGAAGAGTTGATAGTGGAAGTATTTTTGGTTATGGGAAATTTGTGATTTGTTGGATAGTGGATGGAATTTGTATGAGGTATGTATTTGGAAGAGTAGGGTAGAGTGAGATAGCGTATGTGAAAGTTTTAGATTTATGACAAAAAATTTGACTATTTAGGAGAGTAATAATGATGTAAAATGTAGCAGATTTGTGCAAGTGGTCATGATTTGGATGTTGTTTGACAATAGATTATGAATGTGGTAGTAGATTGATGTTATGTTATTTTAGTAGTAGGTAAGTTAGAGTCAGTAGGAAAAGTTTACAGTACGGGGTCGTATTGTTAGGTGTTGATGTATATTGGATGAGTTGTATTGAGGTTTAAGGAGGAGTGTTTTAGTGATGGTTGAAAGGAGAAAGGAGGAGTTGTAGGTATTGATTGAACATATGTTATAGGTCGGAAGGGGATTTGATCATGGTAGAGGTGACAGTTATGAGTTGACTTAGAGTGTAGGTAGATGGAGTTGTTGTGTAGGATCAGTAGACAGGATGTAGGGTTTTATTAATTTTGATATGACTTGAGAGTGTTTTGTATATTTTTGTACTGGAGAGTGTGTTTGTCAGATAGTGTTTATAGAATGTTAGGGTTGTTGATAATTTTATTGTGTTTGATTTATTGACACACATTGTTTATTTGTACATGGTAGAGGTAGTGAGAGTAGAGGAGTTAGGTGGGAGGGGGGGGTGATTTTGTATAGGTAGTTGGGGTGAGTTGTAATATTTAATTGTATAGGATATTATTGGAGGGGTGTGGGTCTAGTTATTATGGTTATCTCTATATTGTGGACTTAGGTGTTCATTAATGGTAGTAACTTGTTGGATTTTGTGGGGGTTTTGGTTTTTGTGTTTGAGGAGTTGTATGTTTGTGTAGTAAAGTGATTGGATTTTTTGGTTTTGGGGAATTGTGGGTTTATTGAAGTGGGGTTTTTTGTGGGTTTATGGGGAATTTGTTAGTTTTGTGTTGGAGGGGAATTAGGATAATTGTGAGGGGGATGATAAGTTATATTTTTGTATTTTGAGTGATTTAGATAGTATGGAGGATTGTGTGTTTTTTTTGGTTTTTGTGATTGTTGGGAGGTATTGATGATTTTGTGGGGTTTGTAGTTATTGTGGTGGTTTATTTTTTGGTGTGGATATTTGAATGTGGGTGTAAGTGGTTATAGTTTTGGATAATGGTGTGTGTATTAAGTGGTTTTTGATTTGTGATGTGATTATGTGTTTGTTTGTTATGTTTAGTTGTAGGAGGGGATTAAAGTTTTGAGGGGTTTTAAGGTGATGATAAGTTATTTAGTTGTTAGTTGGGAATTAGTAAGTGAGTATGTTGTTGATAGTTTAATTGTATTGTTGTTTTGTGGTATTTTGGGGGTGTTGTGTTTTCCGTGGGTAAATGACTTGACTTTTAGAGTAATAATTGAGAAGCCAGTTGAAGATGGCACTCATTTAATAAAAATAATGTTCCACAGAGAGAACGGAATAATTGACAGACCAAGAGTGGCAAGAGATGAGGAAATGGAAGAAGAAAAAGAGAACAGAAGAAAGTGACGAGAATGTTCTAGGGAGGGAACAAAAGAGTATAAAAAAAGGAAAGTGTGGCGGTAGCCCAACACTAGGAAAGTGCTGAAGGCGGTATATCCCCACCAAATAAGAAGAGTAGCATGTGATATAAAGAGTAAAAATTGAAGAATTGGGAGTCGGGACAAAAAGGAGAGAAGTACTGATAAATTTGGGAGATATGGAGAAACTTGTGAGATGGTGAGAAATTGAATTGAATAAAAAGGAATACGCATTCTAGGGACAGAATGGCGGTATGTCGAGGTATTGAGAAATGGAGTAAAAGGAAATAGACATTACAGGGGAGAAATGGAGATATAAAAGGACAGGAGGATAATTTGTGGCGGTGACCAATACTCGGGAAGCACTGATTGAGGTTAAGCCTCACCAAACATAAACTATAAGCGTAGGAAAGTGGGAGAAAAGTCAAGGAAGACATTAGGAAAATCTAGAGGAAAATTCGTTCTGAGGAGAGAACAATGAAGTTGAGGAAACTGAGGAGACTATTGGGAGAATTTGAGATGATGATGATGTTGTCGAATAACTTGTAAGTAAGGAATACTGGAAGCTAATTTTTAAAAAAAAAGAAGTTTAAGTACTAATCTAGGGAGAAACATAAAGACAGAAAGTCTACAGATATGAGACAAACGATGAATGTGAGACATTCGTGTGAGGAAGTTACAAAGAGAAAATGCATACATGAGACAAAATTGGAATGGAAAGGAGTAAATGGAGAAACCGGCACGTACATAGAAACAAATAGGGACAAATAAAAGGACAAGTTAATAAATCGAGAAATGGCAAGAAGGGAACCTGAGGGGAAATAAAGGAAAAAGAGAGTGTGGAAGGTGCTGGGGCAACGAAGAAAAGTATGTCATGCAAGGAAGCATAGAAACATTTAATAGGGTCAGTTTAGAAGGCAAAATCATAAAACAGTTCAGTTAGGAGACCATCTAGTTAAGTCCATGGTTCGATCCCCAGTTGAGGTGGGATTTTTAGACCGCAAACGGCTCCGGGGTCGACCCAGCCTCATGAATTGGGTACCAGAGCAAGTCTGGGAAGGTTAAGGCAGCCGGCGTGATGCTGACCACATCATCCATAGTGTACCGATGGTCAAGAAAATATGGGCCTAACATCATATTCACAAAATGTCTCAATGGGCGTGTAACGAGATCCTTTACCTTTACCTTTTTATGAGACCATGGCACACGGTCAAAATACGAGGGATTAGTGGGGAATAGCAAATGAAAAATGCTGGAGCCATGAAGATCAATGGCCCACGACTATATTTTGTACACTTGTAAATACAATGAGGTAACCAGAGCTTACACCCAAGTGGGAATAAGGGGTCACACAATTAAGGTGACGAATAAGAAATAGGGAATAATGAAAGATCACGGGGTAGTACAGACTACCTATCTGAGACCGCAGCGGCCACACCTCTCTTACTCTGAAGATTCTATCAGCAGATTTCCTCAGTGTGTGTCCTATCCATCATGAGTGTCTTCTTCTCATCTCTTGTTCCACTGGCACTTGTCTGCTTAGCGTCATCAATTCCACATTGGTGATTTTGTCATACCTTTTCAATCCTTCTTGTCTATGCAAGCACCAATTTATAAAAGCATACGACAAAATGTAAAAAAAAAAAAAAAATGTGGAAACCAACCTACGAAAAAAAAAAAAATAGAATGTGTGATTCCTATATACACAAACTGGGATCCTCGCCAGTGCTGCAGAGTTCGCGTACTGTGCTGAGATCCTCATGTGATCTAAGGGAGGAGATTGGCCCAGTGATGGAGTTGTTTGTGTGCAATGAAGATGATCCTTAAAACCAAAACCACGTTCACAGTATGAAAAGCAAACAGGCCTTCTGTAGCAGCAGCTTTACCTTGTTCCGTGCTTGTTTCTTTTCTAAATTTTGATCGTAGACTTTCAGATGCATGGGCTTTCTTGTGGCTTTTGGGCGCGTTTCAGTGGAAAGGCAAACAAACCCATGGTTATCGTCATGGTCCGAGTTTACTCACCTTTAAACGGTCACCTAACTCAACTCCAGAGTTTGGGAAGACAACAGAAGCAAGGAAGGGAACTAGCCACCCGATCCCATAAAGATTGACCTAGTGATGGTCGATTAAACATGTCGTTATGTATTCAGTGTGTTCGCCTTCGTGATTATGCTTCGTAACGTGAGTATGTATGACAGCCAGCCACGTCTCATTATAATTAACAATATTTACTACACACGACAGTAAATATCAACATGGTGGCAGCGGTGTTTATTTCTACAGAATTCGGACTATTCTGCTGAATATCTTGTAACACGTGTGCTGAATGTCATTAGACTTGAGGTGATATTACTGATTATTGCTTGCATACCATTATTAGACATTTCGTCATGGAAGAATGGCCCATGTTTCGGTTACCACCCTGCCTAGACATAAATAACGTCGAACCAGACACATTTCGTAAATGGAGACGACAGTTAGAACTATACATGCATGCAACAGAGGTGGCCTCTAAACCTGATCCTGTTCGGGCGGCCATTATTCTACACTGTGCTGGACCTCAAGCTGTTGAAGTTTTTGATCAACTTGCAGAGGAAGGAGACCACTCTAATCCTACTAAAACTCTCGATTTGCTCCAGAACCATTGTAGCTCACGAAGCAATGAAGTATTACATACGTTCAGATTCTGGAACACACCTCTTCAAGATCCTTTTAATTCTTTTTTGACTGAGCTGAGAACTAAGGCAGATTTGTGCAACTTTAGTGACAAGGATCGTATGATAAGAGACAAAATTGTCTTTACTGTTAACAAAAGGTTACAAGAGAAGAACTCCGCCTATGCCGGTCCCAAGCCCGGATGAAAAAGGAGGAGGGCGGCCTGCATGACGGCCGTAAGGAGGCAGCCCCTCCAACATGCAAAGGCACAACAGGCCAATCACCTGTTTGCTTTAAATCATGATTACGCGAACTACAAGAGAGAAAACCGGACTGATTCTAAAGGCGACGAACTGGAACGGACTACGGACTACGACTTATGGAACTTGGAACACAAGAAGTATAAATGGGAAGGAAGAGGAGCTGGTGGAAGAGATGAGGAAAGCAAAACTAGAAATCCTGGCTATAACGGAAACGAAGAAAAAAGGACAAGGAGTCATGGATCTCAATGGCAACATGTTGCTCTACAGTGGTGTACCCATATCTGAAAGAGCTAAAGGGGGCGTGGGTTGCATTGTGGCCCAAAATCAAAAAGATAGTATCAAGGGATGGAACTTTGTCTCGGAGCGCATTATGGTTGTAAAACTAAAAGAAGGAGAAACCATAGTCAACCTGGTCATAGTGTATGGGCCAAATGAGGATGAGAGAGCAGAGGTCAAGGAGGAATTCTTCGAGCTGCTTCAAAGGACAGTGGATGACTGCCTAGATGAAGTTATTATGCTCGGAGATTTTAATGCCAGAGTTGGAAATGACCATGCTAGATGGGGTGGAGTTATCGGAAGATATGGAGAAGATACTCTCAATGACAATGGAAAGCGACTCCTTAGATTCTGCAGTGAGCAGAATCTGATCATTACAAACACAAAGTTCCCCCATAAGCGCATACATGCATACACTAGATGTGAACCAACCAAGAATGAGAAGTCAGTGATCGACTATGCCATTGTTCGGAGAAGCTCATTCAGATATGTCCGAGATGCAAGAGTCTGGAGGGGGCCAGAGATTGGAAGTGATCACTACCTGCTAACAATCAAACGAACAACTGAAAGAGTTGCTCAGCCTAGGAACTGCCCAACATCACGCAAGAAATCAAGTAAACGAGCAGGAGAAATGAGCATTAGGACCTACAAGCTGAGAGAGCCAGAAATTAAGACCAGATATCAGGGGCTTATTGCTACAGCAGTGAGCAACACAGAAGAACGACCTGATGACTTGGAAACCCTCTGGAATAAATTCAAGGATATCATAAAGACAGCTGCTGCAGAAACATGCGGTGAAGTCCGACTTGGGAACCAGAGAAAGAGGACACCTTGGTGGACAGAGGAAGTCAAAGAGAAAAAAAGAGAGAAGAAAATGGCATGGAAACAATACTTAGGAGCTAAAAACACAACAGGACAAATGGAAAAATATAGAGAATATGTGACACTCAGAACAGAAGCAAAGAACAAAGTGCTAGCAGCAAAACAGAAGTCCTGGGAAGAATTTGGAGAAAAGCTAGAAAAAGATGCACAAGAAAACCAGAAATTGTTCTATAAGACCCTAAAGAACATGAGGAAAGAAAAACAATGCCCTCTCAAATTTATAAAGGACAAGCAAGGCAAATTGCTTACTGCCCCGAAGGAAGTAATGGAAAGATGGAAAGAATATTTCTCAGAACTCCTGGATGGTGAGCATGGTGAAGCATCAGAAATGATAACCACTAGCACAGAAGAGAAAACCAATGATGGTGAAGATTTCATAAAGATGGAAGAACTGAGGGCAGCACTAGAGAAAATCAAGATGGGCAAAGCAGCAGGGCATGATGGTATAACACCAGAAATGGTTAAGTACATGGGAGCATCAGGCGACCTATTACTCTTAAAGGTCCTACAGGCAGCATGGTGCAACAAGACCATACCAAAGGATTGGGAGATTGCCATCATAACACCAATTTTCAAAAAAGGGTGACAATCGACAATGTGGAAACCATAGAGGCATATCCCTTCTCAGTGTCCCTGGTAAAATCTACTCTAGAATCCTAGAGCAGAGACTCCGACGCCTAGCTGAGCCACAATTGGATGAGGTCCACTGCGGATTCCGAGCAAACCGAAGTACTCAAGACCTAATCTTCACACTCAGACAGCTAAGTGAAAAGGCCCTTGAGTATAAGAGTGAGATCCATCTTTGTTTCATAGATCTGGAAAAGGCGTTTGACAGGGTCCCCTGGAGCAAACTTTGGGACTGTTTGGCAAGGAAGAATATTCCAGCACCTCTGATTCATGCTATACAGAGCTTCTACAAGTCTTGCAGAAATTATGTGAGGACAGCAAACCATAAGTCAGAAGAGTTCAGGACCACCACTGGTGTAAGACAAGGTGATATCCTATCACCTTACCTCTTCATACTCCTTATGGACGATGTCATCAAGGCATGTAAGGAGAGAACAAGAAAGTATTCAGTGGGGTACTGGAAGATGAGACAGGTCTATATTTCGGAGCTGGCATTTGCTGATGATGTTGCCCTGATTGCTAAATCAAAGGCACATCTCCAATCCAACCTGCAAGTCTGGAAGGAAGAGCTGGAGAAGAGAGGGATGGTCATAAGCAGCTCTAAAACAAAATCCATGGTGATATCACGAGAAGAAAGAAAACATCAGATTAAGTTGGAGAACAGGTCCTGGAGCAGGTCGACCACTTTAAATATCTCGGAGCTATTATAGACCGAAAGGGAGGCATCAAAGAAGAGTTGGCCACTCGAAAAGCAGCAGCTGGGAGGCTTTTTCAGGCCATAAATCGTGGATTCCTCAGCAAGAAAGAGGTTGGTAAGAAAACGAAGATGGCTGTATACCGCACCACCTATGTCCCAGTCTTGACATATGGATGCGAGTCGTGGGCAATGACTACAACCCACAAAAGCCAGATCCAAACCTCAGAAATGAGGTATCTGAGGAAAGTGGTTGAAGTAACAAGAAGAGACATGGTCCGCAACCAGACGATCCGTCAAGGCCTAAAATCCCATCCGCTGCAGACCCAATAGAACAGTCCCAACTAAGATGGTTTGGCCATGTCTGCAGAATGGGAGAAGATCGGCTACCAAGACAAGCATGGGAAACAAAGAGCCAGGGATCCAGACCTCCAGGACGACCCAGAGTCCGCTGGGAGGACAACATTAGACAATCTTTGAAGGACCGAGGACTAGAATGGAACCAGGCCAGGAAGAAGACAGCTGATAGAATGGTCTGGCGCTCTCTCTTCCAAACCTCTACACCTCACGGTAGAAGGAGAACGACTAAGTAAGTAAGTAAGTACAAGAGAAGCTCTTGAGAGAAGCTGACCTCGATCTAAAGAAAGCCATTCACATATGCAGAGTCTTCGAGCAAACTGGAAACGACATGAGAGAGATGAGTAATACAGTACAACCTTCTGAAGCAAGGGTTGAAAAGGTACAGAAAAAATCACTCAACCATAAACCTCCCAAGAGAGACACTGGGCATGCTGCTGGTAAAGCCTGTCAAAGTAACACTGACAGTGGGTACTTTGAACCTAGAAAGGAGTGTCATTACTGCGGACAAAAACATCTATTAATTAAGAAAAAGTGTCCTGCATGGGGGAAGTTTTGTTCAAATTGTGGGGGAAGAAACCATTTCAAAGTTAAATGCAAGAAAGTTCATACTGTTCACACAGAGTCAGTGGAAGATTCTGAAGTTTTTTCTTAATTGTGTGAAGTCTAGCAAAGCTTGTACATCTGCACAACTCATTGTCAATGGAAAAATGGTAAAATTTCAGTTAGACACAGCAGCTGATGTGAATACAATCTGTCAACGCTTTGTGATGCAAGAACAACTGTTACCCACTAAACAGAGGCTTGTTATGTGGAATGGTACTAAGATGACTCCACTGGGAGAAGTTCTATTAACTGCTGAGAATCCTAAGACTGGGACAAAACACAATATAAGGTTTACTGTTGTGAAAAATAGATTCACATGTTTGCTGGGCAACATCACACTGCAGGATCTACAGTTTGTGACAGTCAACACAAACAAATTTATTGCTAAGGTGGCTACTGACAGTTCAGATAATGATCATAACTCTGATAACCATCTAGGTGTCCTGGGTGAAGCTGTGTTGCATATTGATCCTAATATTCGCCCAAAGGCACTGCCGTGCAGAAAAATACCATTTTCACTTAAGAGCAAGGTAAAGTCAGAGCTTCAAAATCGAATGAACAGAGGTATATTAATACCAGTAGAGGAACCGACTGAATGGGTTAACCAAATGGCTGTTGTTGAAAAGTCTGATGGTTCCTTAAGAATATGCATTTATCCTAGACCCCTGAATGAGGCTTTGCAGAGGGAGCATTACAGATTACCAACTTTGGATGATGTATTGCCTGAACTCAATAATGCCAAGATCTTCACAAAGCTGAATATCAAGGAAGCATTCTGGCATATCAAACTTGATGAGAAGTCTAGTAAACTTACAACAATGATTACACCTTTTGGTAGGTTCAGATGGTCTAGACTACCATTTGGTCTGAATGTAAGCAGTGAAATTTTCCAGAGGCATCTAGCACAAGCTCTTGAAGGTCTTCATGGTTGCATCAATGTTGCTGATGACATAGTTATTGCAGGTTGTGGTTCAAACAGACAGCAAGCAATTAAGGACCATGATCTGAAGCTTAAAGCACTGCAACATAGGTGTAAAGAGAAAGGCATTAAACTGAATGATGCTAAAGCTCAGGAGAAGAAAGAAGAAATTACCTTCATGGGTCACCTTATTACTGCTCGAGGTGTTGTACCAGACAAGAAAAAGGTTGAGACAATACTAAACATGCCCGTTCCCAAGGACTCTCATGGGGTTCGCAGATTTTGCGGCATGATACAGTATCTAGCAAAGTTTCTCAACAATCTTTCAGAAGTTCTTCATCCAATAAGAGAACTTACATGTAAGGATACTCCCTTTATCTGGTCTGCTGAATGTTAACAAGCTTTCAAGAGTGTCAAGAAACTGATTACTTCTACTCCAGTACTCGCATACTATGATCCTGATGAATCTTTGTGTATTCAAGTTGATAGTAGCAGCTACGGACTTGGGGCTGTCCTCCTACAAAATGGTCAGCCAATAGAGTTTGCTTCTAGAGCTCTAACTGAAACAGAACAACGCTGGGCTCAAATTGAGAAGGAGCTCTTAGCTGTTGTATACGGTTTGGAACGCTTTGACCAGTACACGTATGGAAGGAAAGTTACAGTCATCAACGACCATAAACCTTTGGCAGCCATCGTGAAGAAACCTCTAAGTCAAATTCCTCGAAGACTGCAGAATTTACTGATGCGCAGCCATCGATATGACTTTGAATTCCAATGGGTACAAGGTTCCGATCTTCTTATAGCCCACACACTGTCCAGAGTTTGTATTCATAATGTCACATTGGATTCCTTAGCTGATAGAGAGAGCAATGCAGGAACTGATGCACCTGTAAGATTACCTGAAATACCAGATGTGATGATGGAAAAGATTAAAGCTGAAACTCTCAAAGACAGCGTGCTCCAGAGGTTGAAGTCGACCATTTTGGATGGGTGGCCTAAAAGAAAGTCTGATGTACCAGCTGAGCTTATGCCTTATTTTGATATTCGTGACACTCTGACAACAGAACAAGGCATACTACTTAAAGGAGAGCGTATTCTTATCCCAAAAGCACTGAGGCCTGAAATCAAGCAGAAGCTACACGCTGCTCATCTTGCATTTGACATCATGATGCGCCGGGCCAGAAGTTGTCTGTTTTGGATCGGCATGACGGCTGAGATTCTACAGATAGCTGACAGTTGTCCAGAATGTCAAGAAACGAAGGCAAGGAATACTAAAGAACCTTTAAACTAACACTCAAGAGGTTTATCACCCTGGGAGAAAGTTGGCACTGACATCTTTATTATTGAAGGCCGATATTATTTAGTTCTGATTGACTACTTTTCCAACTTCATTGTAAGTATTCAGTGTGTTCGCCTTCGTGATTATGCTTCGTAACGTGAGTATGTATGACAGCCAGCCACGTCTCATTATAATTAACAATATTTACTACACACGACAGTAAATATCAACAGGGACTATCTTTAATCCGATTTATTAATTTTTTTTTAAAAAACCGTAATATACAGTTTCAACACTCTTTAAATCTCGTATTTTTTTCTTTTCCAACCTACATTTATCTGTACAAGTGTTTGTTTCATCTCTGTTTCTGTTATTTTTTTCCTCCAGCAAAAATATGTTTTCTTTCCTTTTGATATTTCCGTAAAAGCGGCAACGCCAAGGAGTATTAATCTCAGTCGGAAGCCGTTATTATTCTCATTTGGTAGCAGTTAAACAAGTAGGAAAAGCATCAGAGGCCGCAGAGATACTGTTTTACAGAAGAACTGTAAAAGTATCATGGACAGCTATTTAAAAGAATAAAAAAGTATCGGCAATGAAGATATTCTGAGAGAGGCCAAAGATTTTCAGCATTACAGGTTTTTTTTTTTTTTTTAAATTAATGAAGAAAAATATCCCGTTCCACCTCTGATGGGTTATATTTAGGATATACAGTATATTGTTTTTAATTCCAAATAATATGAACAACTGCCGATATGAGAAAGTGGCATCACATTGTCAAATCATTGTAAATATGGACAATCACAATTGTGCATATACGTTAAATAAATAAACAAAAAATAAACAAACAAAAAACAAAGAAAATCTGAACAAGAATAATATTAAAGTGAAGGGGTGTAAAGGCCTGGTGGTTCGTTATATAACTGACTTTAACAGATAATAAATTGACTTTCATCTGTTAAAAGTCATATGCATTGTAAGAACAGCATCAGACCTTCACATTACCAGCCACTATATATTAACATTTGTTCGTTTTAAATATTGTTTGACTACATTATGCAGTTACCTAGGTCTGTCTATTCTTAACACCTCTTCTATATTTATAGGTAAGTTGGATGCTTGCAAATAATCTAATATTGGTATTCTCATTTGTTCATACCTCTTACATTTTAACAAGAAATGTTCTATATTATTGTCTTGAAGACATACTGCACAGTAAGGTTCTTCAATTCTGAAATAGCCTTTTCCCAGCTGTAGTCTGAGAAGTTTCTTATTACTGGGAATTTTCAATTCCCTAGATATCTTCTTCTTCTTCGTTCGTCCTGAAAAGGACGGTGGTTGCGTTGTGTCTGTTTACGCCTAAGCTGTGATATCTGCACCTTTCGGTCGACACATCCGACTTCTGCACGGCATTTTTTAGGACCGGGTTTGCCTTCCCATTTCGATCCACACTCGCTCAGCCAGACTGCACAGCTGCAGACTGTTTCCAGGACCACCACGTGGAGGTGGAGTGCGGTCTTGACCAGCTCTGGTTCGCTGGTCCTGACGCAGGCAGTCGAGCTATGAGTCGCTGACTGCGGTCTCTATTGCTGCGTCTTGAGGTCCCCCTAGATATCTGACATTTTCTTGTTGGAGCCTTGAACATCTTATATGCATGTCTTCCTTTCAGATTGTTATCCCACTCTGCTTTCCATTCATCTGTTATTAAATCTTTAATTAAGCTCTTAATCTCTGATTTACTCGTCCCTGCATTTATTAGATTTTTATCAGATCTACCTTTCTTGGCTTCTTTATCTGCCTGTTCATTTCCTTCTAAAAAAACACAGCCAATAAATATATACAACAAATATCAAAAGACAGCATTACTGTGTACACAGATGGATCCAAGGGAGAGGAATATACATTCCAATAAGGAAAATGGCAAAAGAATATAGCATCACGGAAAATACATCCATTTTCACTGCAGAGATGGTGGCAATACTAAAAGCACTATAAATATTCTCTAATAACCCTCCCAAAAAACTAACAGTTTTAACTGACTCTTTTTCAACAATTAAAGCACTTAAAAACTTACGAGAATGTAGTAGACCTGATATAGCAGAGGAGATATTTCTGGCTCCTACATACTTATATTCCAGAGGATGTTCAGTCTTAATTGCTTGGATACCTTCACATGTTGGCTTTACACGTGTAATATCGCATAGTTAAAGATTTGGCACCTGTACAGCTCTTCTGAGGAGTGTTGGTCTGATCTGTTACATTAGATACCCCATTGTCACAAAACTTAGTGGCATGTAACCACGAACCACAGGTATGAGAACTTGCAGTCTGTATTTTTGAAAACTCGATGTGTTGAACGATGCCTGGAGATATTTATCTGCCCTGTTGAGAACCCCGGAAACCTCTGTTTCCGTATCAATCAGCACTAAGTGCACAAGGTTCGTGGGTGAAGTCATCGTCCGTGAGTTTAGCCGCACATACGGGCAAAGGTCAAAGAAGGACTGTTTACTTACTACCTTCTCAAGATGTGCTATCATGAAATGATGCCCAAGTTTCTGCATGTTGTCAATAATTCTTGGTTAACGTTTTTGTAGAAACGCCCCAAGATATGGACTACATGAGGATAAAATCTTGTGCCGTTAACAAAAGGTCCGTTAAACCCTCAAAGGTACGAGCAATTTCTGAGAGATCTATCCATCTGTTGAAGTATGTTTTGATGGATGAGATAAATTCATCGTAATCCTTATCTTGATAAGGCACAATCTGGTGTGGTCACCCTGTTCATTTGATTGAATTTTTGTAAAAGAGTTGTTTTAACTGTGTCGTAATTATTACAACTTTTATCATCAAAATTGAAAAAAAGTTTGTAAACGTTCCCCAGGGAGCAGGTCTGACAGCAGCATGCTCCATCTTTCTTTCCGTATATTCTGTTACGTCTGTCTGAAACCTTAAAAGTAAAGAATCAATGTAATCACATGCCCCATTAAAATTTGGTAAATAGAGCTTTGTTATTGAGGACGATGCTTTTGTCGTAGAAACTGGAGGTAGATCCATTTCCTGTCGAGTTTACTTTCCTCTGAGATGCAGCTTCTTGTTGTATGTGCAATTCGACTAACTGGAAAATTCGGTCAACATCTTCGTTTTCTTTCTGCAACTTTAATCTTAATTCCTCTTGGTTTAATTTCTCCAATTCCTGTTCCCTTTGAATCTGTAATTTCTCCATATCTTGTTTTTCTTGAATTTTAAATTGTATTCATTTCAATCATCTGTCTGCGGCTTCTTTCTCCTTCTGCATCTGTAATTTTAACTCATCCTGCGTCAATTTCTCCATTGCAATCAATGTGTCTGTGTCATCGTTCCTCTTCTGTACTGCATCTCCTGTTGTTTTAACTCTATTTATTCCTGTCTTTCAAGGAGTGATAAAGCAAACTTTTCCAGTTCATCTCGACTTTTGCCAAGATGATGCCCTTGGGCAATAAAATCCTCCAGATACGACATTGTGAAGAAATAAAAACTACAATCTGCTATGGCAATACTATGAGTGCGATTATAATGAATTCGTGCAAGAAAAACTGTATATCACAATACTAGACCAACCAAGAAACGTCGTCAACGTGATGAACCTTAAAATGCTCTTAAAAGAAAATAAAATAAAGTCTCCCGTTCAACCCTTGATAAGTTATAATTAGGACAAATGGTGTACTAATTCAAGTAAATAACGTCATGTTTCCAACACCCAAATATAGTACCTTCTTTTCTCCTCCCCCTCCCCCCCCCCCAGTCCAAATAGAGTAAATCAACACTAAATTTGTATGAATGTTTTTATGAGTGACCTCCCCTTTCCAAGAAACAAACAAACAATAAAAATAGAAACATACGAATAAATCAAACAAACAAAAAACAAATTAAAATGAAGTCTCTCATAACTACCCTGTTGTCAACAAGGTGAAAAGGGTGAGAAAACCCGAGGGTGTCTGAGATGACATCAAATCCACCAATTATCTGTCATCAGCCATACAAGCACCCCATCATACTTCCCCTTATCCTCACACCATCACTGATCCTTATACATTAATATTAGTTCTTGTTATATACTATTTTACTATCTTGTGCTCTCCACATGTAAGCCTACCTTGCCGTGGTTGGAGAGCTTGAGCGCCTCAATGATCCCGGGAGCTATGCCGGCGGGAGTTTTACTCCTGGCAGGGTCACCCAAGCCGGACAGGTCCTGGGTGAGGGGCCAGACTAAATGGGCTGAGGAGTGGGTGGAACCCTATAGGTGTAGATGCAGAACCCACCGGCGAGTGGTACATGCTCTGGTCTGCACCAATCCACCCCCACTTCATGGGTTAAATGCTTTCTTGCCTCATTCTTCACTGTTTGTCGTCTATCATGCCCACGGCGACCGTTGCCTCAATTGGCTGTGTGTGGTGTACCCGGAAACGGGGCCTCCCAGTACTGAGGCACAGTTAAGTCCCCGATGTCACTTATCGGTGCAGAATTGAGAGAGATGGCTGAGCATCACAATCCCTCCTGTGTTGCAGCATGATGAGAACCCAGCATTGCACACTGAGCTTGGGGGGATCACTTGGGCACCAGACTTAATACTGGCTCTTGACTGGATGGCCGCATGCAGGAGATTTCTACAATGGAGGGTTGGCAGGTGGTGGGTATCGGGAAGTGGCTCTGTGCAGGACGTGAGGATTCCTTGGGAGAGCCCAGAACCAGAGCACAGCATTGTGCAAGCTCTGCATAGTTGGAGAGCCCCCTGGATGACGGGGAATGCACAGTGTGCTACCCCACCTATCCCCAACTGCTAACTTAGAACCAGAAGTGGGGTCCTCTGTATGCGTGCCAGGCCAGGATAAAATGCCTGGGAAAGAGACTGGAGCTCAGAACTCCCTAACTCAAAGTTGCAGGATGGCAGAAAAGCCACGGGAAAGACAGGGCTATTTTGAAGATAACGCAACCATATTTTCACCATACGAGCTCGGACGCCGCCTCGGTAAACAAGGTCCGCGCAGAGCAGTGACACCCCCAGGCTGCTTGCGAATAGTCTACTACTGGGAACATAAACAGATTAGGGATGAGCCCACTCTCCCGTTGAACAGGTGCTAAAGTCGTAGATACTGGGCCAGAAGGCGCACCGGAAACCACAGTATCATGCAACTCGCTTTTTTTTTTCTATGGAGAGTACACCGTCAAATAAATCTCGTTCTGGTGCTCGCCCTGTGGAGCTCCACCAGGCAGGTGCAGTGCCGGGCTCTGAGCCTCGACAGAGCCCACCCTCAGCTACTGGAGGACCCTCTAGACCGTCTTGTGGAGTCAACAGACGGCGGAGGAGAACTACTGACCAAAACAAAACAGAAAAAGAGGAACCCAGAGTGCCACTTGTCATGATGCACTGGAATGCAGAGGGAGTGAACAGCAAGCAGGCTGGATACAGCAAAAAGACAGAGCTGGAAAACATCTTGTATGAGAAGCAAGTCAGTGTTTGCTGTATCCAAGAGACTCACTTGAAAGCAGATCAAACCTTTAAAATAAGGGGATATCAATGCTTCAGATCCGACAGAAAAGATAGACGAAAAGGAGGAGTACTTACTCTTGTAAGGAATAACATTCCTGCACACGAAAGGAAAACCTTCATGGATGGAGCAGAATATCAGCTGTTGCAGATAAAGGTAGACAAGATGGAAATAGAACTCCTGAACTATTACTGTCCGAACAACAAACCCCTGAGTCTCAGCTCTATACAGGTACCAGCCACCAACTTTATAGCAGTTGGAGACTTTAATAGCCACTCCCAGAGCTGGGGCTATAACCATCTGGATCACAGAGGTGAAGAGGTTGAAACTTGGCAAGATGATCACTCCCTAATCCTAGTCAATAATGCCACAGATACTCCTACCTTCTACTCCAGAGGATGGCACACAACTTCAACACCAGATCTTGCCTTCTCCACACCAGATATAGCTGGATCTATTAGTAGAGAAGTAGGAGACCAACTCGGGGGAAGCGACCATCGCCCAATCTTTCTTACTGTCCAGAGTGCAACTCTCAGTACAGGCCCAGCCATTACAAGATGGAACTACAAAAAAGCCAACTGGGGTTTATTCAGGCATCAGGTGAACACGCTGCTGTCTACCCTCAAGGTACAGAACAGAGACATTAATGAAGTGGTAAAAGACTTCAACAGATGCATACTACAAGCTGCAAAAGAAACCATTCCCAAAGGATGCCGGCGTAACTACATACCATACGGGTCCAGCACACTCCAAGAACGTCAGGAAGCCATGGACAGGGCTAGAAAGGACGCAGAGTCTCAGCCTTCACTTGAAACTCACAACAAATGGAAAAAGGCTGTAGCAGAGTTTCAGAGAACAAAGCTAGAAGAAAAACGGAAAAGCTGGAGAACTAAAACGGCATCGCTGAACCTTGAGAAAGACGGCAGGAAACTTTGGAGATTAGTCAAGTCTCTAAATGAAGAGCGTTCCTCACCTAGGCAGACTATCACATTGGATGAAGGTGGCAAACTTTTCAGAGGAAAACAAGCTGCAGACTTGTTTGCTAGAAGATACAGTTCAGAAAGCAACTTACCCATTAACATAGATCATCAGAGAGAGATAAGAAAAGAAATACTGGCAACCATGGGACAGACAGATACTCCTGCCCCCAATGAGGGAACCCATCACACTAGGAGAACTACAGAAGGCTATTTCCAAGCTTAAGTTTCAAAAGTCACCCCGGACCCCAGACAAAATCAGCAACGAAATGCTAGTAAATCTGAGCTCAGCAGCAAAGACAAAACTGCTTGAGATATTCAACCACAGCTGGTTGAAAGGAACGGTACCCCAAGTATGGAGAGAAGCCATCACAATACCCATACTAAAGAAAGGGAAATGTAAGACCGAGGCTGCAAGTTACCGGCCAATCAGTCTCACAAGCTGTGTTGGGAAGACTATGGAGCGAATAGTCAACCACAGATTGAAATGGTATTTAGAGTCTGAGCAGATCCTGGTGCCGGAACAAGCTGGATTTAGAGAATGCTACAGTATAGAAGACCAAGTTACTTACTTGTCTCAAGCAATAGAAGATGCCTTCCAGGAGAAGAAAAAAGGTCCTAACGATCTGGGTCGACTTCAAGCAGGCCTTTGACAAGGTGTGGAAAGATGGCCTCATTGCAAAACTTAGGAGAAGTGGAATCCAAGGCAACATGATGAAATGGATCCAGTCATACTTGCATAACAGGAGAACTAGAGTCACTCTTGACGGTCTGCAGAGCAGAAAAGTGTTGCTCCATCAGGGGGTACCTCAAGGAGGAGTAATTTCCCCAACACTCTTCCTTGTTTACATCAATGACCTGGTGAAAGATCTCCCTGCAGGAGTTAAAGCTGCCTTATATGCAGATGACCTAGTACTCTGGTGCGCTGATGAAAATGTCACCACAGCAAATTATAGAATGCAGCGGGCAGCAGACATGCTAGTGTCATGGGCAGAGAAATGGCTTATCACAATAAACACAGACAAAACCTCCACAACACTGTTCTCCCTCGCCCCCAAGGACAAATCAGCTAACATACACCTAGCGACAACCGTGATCAAGGAAGAAAGCTACCCCACCTATCTTGGGGTGACATTTGACCAAAGGCTTACATGGAATAAGCATATTGAAAACGCAGAAGGAAAGGCCCGAAGACGACTAGGCATACTCAGAAAATTAGCAGGTACCAACTGGGGAGCAAATGAACGAAATCTAAAGAAGATTTATAATGGAGTAATAAGACCACACTTAGAGTTTAGCTCAGCAGCATGGTCATCAGCTGCTAACTCACATCTGCAGTCTTTGGACAAGGTGCAAAATCAAGCTCTCAGGCTCATTACAGGAGCCATGAAAACTACACCAATAACAGAGATGCAGAAGGTTGCTGGATTACAGACATTGTCCCATAGAAGAGACACAAAAACCATGATCCAGATGGAAAAGTACAACAGTATGCCAATGCACCCAATGAAGGCAAGACTAGATGATCTGGCACTGGGACGTCTAAAGCGTAGCAGCTTTGTGCATCGGGGGAAAAGACTTATAAGACAGCATCAAGAAGACCTATCCATGAAGACAACACCATTGAAGCCCACCCTATACCCTGTACCATGGGAGCAGGCCAGCAGTGCCCTCCAAATTAATACATCAGTCAGTGGTCTCACAAGTGGATGTGAGTATAATGATCTGCAAAAACGAACTGCTACATTGAGTATGATCCAAGAAAGCTATCCCGATCAATCATGGATACATGCCTATACAGATGGATCAGCAACTAATGCTGTTAGGAATGGAGGTGCGGGTATCTTTATCTCATATCCTGACAACCACTATGAGACTAGGCACATTCCCACTGGTAAATTCTGTTCCAACTATACAGCTGAGGTTCAAGCTCTAGAGCAAGCTGCAAATATGATTTATAACACCAACTCTGGCTGCCACCAGGTAGTCATCCTCACAGATGCACTGTCTGTCCTGCAAGCTCTCAAGGGTGGTAAACTCCCGCATCTGAGAAATGAACTAAACAAGGTAGCTGCCAAAAAGAGAACCATACTTCAGTGGGTACCATCTCATTGTGGTGTACCCGGAAATGAAAAGGCAGATAAACTTGCAAAAAAGGGAGGAGAATGTGAACAAGAAGATAATGAAGTCACATACTTTGAGAAAAAGAGAGCTATCCAGACTATCAGAAGAGAACAGAACCAACCCAAAGACGACTATCACACTCTCGACCGGCAGGGACAGATAACTATTTCTCGACTCAGGACAGGGCATAACAAACTGAATAAACACATGCACAAGCTACGATTGTCTGCTTCACCACTGTGCACATGTGGATTAAACGAACAAACTGCTGAGCATGTTCTACAGGACTGTCCTCTGTATGACCAGTTAAGAAAGATATACTGGCCGAATGACTCAACACTAAACTCAAAGCTATATGGAGTTAAAGAGGAACTTCAAACAACAGTCGAATTCATCATGAGAACTCGTCTGACGGTGTAATCATCAAAGATGCGATCGCAAGAAGAAGAAGAAGAAGACTATCTTGTGCAATATTCTACGTCTATCTATTCTCAAAACCTGTTCCTCCGGTATGGAAGAACTGCATGCCTGTAAATAATCTAATATTGCTTTTCTCTGTTGTTCATACTTTCTACATTTTAATAGAAAATGCTCTATATTTTTTTTTCTAGACACTCTGCACAGTAAGATTCTTCTATTCTAAAATAGCACATTCCTAGTTGCAGTCTAAGAATTTTCTTATCTTAGTTCTCTAGATACATGACACGTTCTTGTTGGAGCCTTGAACAATTTATTTGGATGTTTGCCCTTCAGACTTCCATCCCACTTTACCACACGACATAATTATCAATTTACTAATCACTATTTATTATTTATTAATCATTATTAATATATTAATTTATTAATCATAACGACATACTTATCAAAATAACGTTAGAATGTGAACAAATACTAGAAGGATCATCAAAAATGATAAATATTCGAAAAAATACAACAGACTGAGAGAATGGATGGCGAACGAACAAAATGTGACACTGAAGAAAAATAAATGACGTAACAAACAATGCGCAAAAACCTGACGTCACCGCTAGACACAAACATCGCATAAAATTCAGTCAGGGCTGAACATTTTCTTTCCATGCACAGTGTGTGTGATTTCCTCGAAAGAATTTAATATACACGTCTATGTTGTTGTTGTTTAACTAGGACTGATGAGCTTCTAGCTCGTTAACAGGAAATACCAAGTTGCAGACTCCATGTTATTATGTACACTGTAGATCTAAGCTTTTCCTGCCATTCCAAAACGTGTTGAGTTGAAGTCATGAGCTTCAGTTTCTCCAGCTTAGCTGACATTTAAAGGACCATCACATCTGGTCCCAAGTTAGGAGGAAGAAGTGCGCGGCATACTGTGCAATTCCCACCATCCAAGGGGGCTCTCCAAATATGCAAAGCTAAAATACTGTACTCTGGTTCTGGGCTCTCCCGAGGAATTGTCACGGCCTGCATAAAGCCACTTCTTCGCTTCCCCTGCCTATCACAGGGTCCATAATGAGATCTTTCTGCATGCAGTCAACCAAGTCAAAGCCAAAGAATTACGCCTTGGGCTCAAGTGACTTCTGGAAGCTTAGGGTGCACAACTTTCTGACATCACAACTAAAAAAATAAAGTATAGATAAACATCTTGTCTTGACATTTTCTATTTCTTGATGGGCCTCAACACCCATGTTCTGTGGTGGGAATAAATAGATAAATCCCCAGCATTAATATTGCATCTGCAGTTTACATTAGACCGGGCTCAACAATGGACAGAAGCAAATAAATAAAGTATGTAAATGGATGACAAAATGGGGTTTTCAGCTGAATACAAATAAAACATTGGGAATTCTTCTTCTTCTTCTTCGTTCGCCCTGAAAAGGACGGTGGTTGCGTTGTGTCTGTTTACGCCTAAGCTGTGATATCTGCACCTTTCGGTCGACACATCCGACTTCAGCACGGCATTTTTTTTAGGGACCGGGTTTGCCTTCCCATTGCGATCAGCACTCGCTCAGCCAGACTGCACTGCTGCAGACTGTTTCCAGGACCACCACGTGGAGGTGGAGTGCGGTCTTGACCAGCTCTGGTTCGCTGGTCCTGATGCAAGCAGTACAGCTATGGGTCGCTGACTGCATTCACTATTGCTGCATCTTGGGGTCCCAGAATGATCTTCAGTAAAGTTAGGGTTGTAAAAAATAAAATTATAGACATAAATATCCAAGGGCAAAACATTAATACAATGCAAACCACTCGATATCTAGGGATGATATTGGACCAACAGCTGAACTGGAATAAACACACAGATAAACTAGTGGAGTCTTGCAGAGGATTGACTAACTTATTAAGATATTTGAAAGGTAATGGATGGGGTGCAAGCACTAAGACAATGCTATTTTTTTATAAATCTTTTATTAGAGGAAAAATAGGTTATGGAAGTATAATATATGACTCTGCTGAACACAGTAACAAGATTAAATTAGACATAATTCAGCATCATGCTTTATGTACAATAGCAGGTGCAATCAGATCAACATCAATTGGAGCTATACAGGTGGCTTTAGGAATTCTACACTTGGAATTACGGAGAAAGGAGTTAAGACTAAATTACATGAACAGAGTTATGTTACATAAGTCTCACCCAGCACATACAACTTTTGCCAGATGCCAACTAACAACTCAGGCCAATCCAATGAATACCATTAGATACTGTAACCGTCGAAAAAATGCTCCTTTTCATGAGTTATGTTAAATCCATGGTATGTTAATGAAGACCACCAATATATGTAAACGTTCGTTTTAATACTATCCTGATATAATGAGAGTGGGTGTTTAGTTAATGCTTAAAACGTTCAAGCCACCAAATGGCCACCAAATGTTATATCCGTAAATTTAAGGATACCGGATATGTTACCGTGGGTTTTTGCTATGTTGAGGATTCGTTTTAAAGTTACCGATGGGTTATTAAATATTATAACTGATGACTGGTCTTGGAGATTGAATAAATGGTGATGGGTGTTACCTTAATGGTCAAACTGTTCAATGCGCCCACACAGAGCAGAACATTAATTCTTATATCACGCGAATGTCGAAATATCAAATTCTCTAAGACTAACATACCACTGCTACACACGAGATACTGTTATTGAATTCAATCTGTTTGTTGACATAGATTTCGCCACCCAGGCTATTTATGGTCATGCGTTATCACTGTCACGACTACTGTTTTCCTACCGTGTTAAATGTTGCAGTGAGTGTGCGTGGGTACATTCACACACTACAGGTACACGCATCAGAGGTATGGAATGGTGTAACGGCAGGTTAAAGTTAATAACGTTTATTACACCACAACACGTTACGTTAACACAGAATACATAGTCATAATCAAAGTACAAGTCATAGCAATACAATAATACAGTACTCCAGTCACATCTCCACTTCTCAGAATCATTAGCGCTATACAATATTAATACTGGATCCTCTCAGCAACGGTCGGCATCACCGTGCTACTATAATCAATAATGGCCTCCTCAAATATGCTTCATCAAAGACGCTCTCAACCTTGGCGCTCTAATGTAGATATGGATCCTCTCAATAATAACAATGGCCTCCTCAAATATGAAATATGGATCCTCTCAATAATAACAATGGCCTCCTCAAATATGCCTCATCAAAGACGCTCTCAACCTTGGCGCTTTAATGTAGATATGGATCCTCTCAATAATAACAAGGGCCTCCTCAAATATGAAATATGGATCCTCTCAATAATAACAATGGCCTCCTCAACTATGCCTCATCAAAGACGCTCTCAACATTGGCGCTTTAATGTAAATATGGATCCTCTCAATAATAACAATGGCCTCCTCAAATATGAAATATGGATCCTCTCAATAATAACAATGGCCTCCTCAAATATGCCTCATCAAAGACGCTCTCAACCTTGGCGCTTTAATGTAGATATGGATCCTCTCAATAATAACAATGGCCTCCTCAAATCACCTCAATGGATCCGGTTAGCAAACGGACATTATCCTCGCCGTGCTAACAACATAAATAATAATACACGTGGCAATTTCTCGCAAGACTGCACTCCCTGGCAGTTTGCAGTAATCTCGCCCTCATGGATCCTTACCTCTTCAAAAATACTCACAAACATAATTCTCCAATTAACTCAGGAATTACTGGCCTACACAAATAATGGCCTCTATAACTTTTGCACTGCGCAGGCATACTCAAAACACACACTGTAGGGCCGACCTCTCCAGTCGGTGCCCAAAAACAGACTGCTTCACGGGAATACCCTTCTCCCGCCTAAAACAGATACGAGACCCGGCTGTTCAAAAAACACCGCTCAGTCTCACTACTTGCACGGGCTAGCCACCAATAGCTAAAACCCCGTAGCTCACAACAGTTCGGAGTGAATACACCTTCACAATTGAACTGCCTAGCGTTCACACGCTTTTCTAACTTTACTTCTCGAACATACGAGGGAATTCCCCTAATACTATTTTAACTTAACATCAGCTTAACTAAGCAACGTAACCCGCAATCGAATCTATTCGCTTAACATTTTCAAGATCACCTCCCCTTGCTAATATTTACTCTGTATCAGTTGCCACACCGCCCGGGAAAAAAATGATTTATCATTTTTTTTTTTTTGAAAATTTAAGTCCCAAAAATTTAGAGATAAATGAAATTATATTATATGGCTACCAAAAAAATATACCTATAACAAATGAAAATAGTTCATCTACCCGAAATATCAGCAATAAATGTAAAATTACAACTAAAACATCAAACATAATCAATCAAATATCCCAATGAATGTTCCCGATGTAAATTACAACAAAAGCATCAATCATAATACAAGCATACCAAAATTAATCTTAATACGACACCAAGCTAAGTACATTTACTACAAGCAACAACCAATAGAAAGTGAAAGAACAAGATCAAGCAACAGAAGAATGATCTGTAGTAAAGGAAAGTAAGAAATCGGAAAATGAGAAACAATTAACAATACCACAGTAAAACGATTTCATGAAAAATAAATACAAATTTACCAAAATACTAGTTACATTATACTAAGTTATATATAATTCACTCACGAATGAAAGTATAAGTATCGAAAGAAGATGAAGTATACAAGTAGAATGAAGAGAAACGAAGATGTGATACCGAAATATAAACAAGATATGAACACATATCGAAAAGACGACAAAAGATAGAATGAAATGAAGAATAATCATTAAAGACGAATGGAAAGCAAAGGTATGAATGCATAGAAAGTCAATAACAATACATACTAATAAATATTTAGATCAGACAATATCTTTCAAAAATCAAATACAAACATGATTACAAGGCACAAAACAAAATGTCAAAGTATATCCCTACTAACACCACAAAAAGAATAATTCATAACTAAACAAAGTCGAATAAGTAATTTAACTAAGTTACAAAAGTTATACTTAACTGAAAATAAATTATAAACCTTACACAAACAAATAATAGCATTTGCGATAACTAAGTTTTGACCTAACGCACATATAACCGCTAAATAATAAAAATACATCATAATATCAACTAAGACAAGTTTCCAAAAAAGTAATATCCCTTTCAATCATAGGGCACACAACAATAAATTACAATGCCAAAAAAAACAATTTTTTTCCCAAAATTACCATACAAAATATTTCAGAACGATAAGTTATCAAAAAATAAAATTATTATTTAAGTAATTCTAAGTCATAACTAATAAACTAACAATGAAATTAACTTTTAACAAAATGAGAGAAGCATAAAATATCTTATCTCTAGACAAACACTTAAATCAAAACATGTAAGTTTTTTTTTTCTTCAAAAAAATACATCACCCAAAAAAAAACCTAAGAAAAATACGATGTCATCTGTATATCAACTTTCCAACATACAAACATAACATAATGTTACAACAATCTGTCCATCTTTTAACAAACAAAAGTATCCGATGTGTCTATCAATTTTACAAAAAAGTTTAATTTAATTTAAAAGTTAATTCTGGCTGAAAATTTCGTTTAGCTTAGCTATAGAGTTATTTAGCTGTAAATTTATATGTTACTCAGCCTAGTATGATATATACTATAAATAAATCTAAAATTTAATGGTACAATAAGATATGAAAAAGAAGTCCTATAAAAATACCTGCAAAGGATTTGTTTATCAAATTAATTTGTTGCAAAAAATGTTGAAAAAAATCTTATTATTTAAATTCTAGGTACTATGCTCTAACAAGATCACTGTTTCTAACAATTCAAATACACAATTATTTCTGATACATGCAAGATAATTCTACAAAATCATATTACACAACATAACAATAAATTTATATAATTATCCTAACAATTCCAGCTACAACCCGAAAAATGTACAGAAAATGAGCACAGGTTTAACACCGCTCACTGCATTTATCAAGAATTACACACAAATTATTACCAACACATATGTTACACACAATCAAAACAGAATAGTATACAATTGCATAAAAAATTGGACTGGTACATTCGAAACAGTCATATATGTTCCACAAAAAAAATATATATTTAGCAATCAAATGATGCATAAAAATGAACATCATAATGTTTCAAAGAAATTACAAATATTTTAATAAAACATCATATGATATATTATCCACAGAATACAATAACATGTACTATTCTAAAAAATAAATCAGCTGTAAAAAAAATTATATCCCGACAATCTGTCAATAATTCTTGATCCTCCAAAAAGTGACTCGTCAGATGTATAGCGAGACGCTCATAGGTTCTGCTTGATAAATAATCCACATTCTTCACGAATAATGTCAACAAGTGCGCCAACTCATCACAACGTCGCACGCTACGAGACAATACAAATGAAAATTTCTATTAATCATCTGTTAGATTTAATAAGGAAAAACGGAAAATCAACTTTCACGTTTACCTATCCCTTGTGATGGAGTAGAGTCTTGGCCCCTTTTCACACACCTCAGCAAGTCCTCCACGTGTAGACATCACAGAAGGCTTAGCGATCACTTGACCGTAACGAAAGTTCATCCCTGTTGTAGGCTGAAAAAAATTACTACGTTCACAAGAACGAGATGACCTTTCGACACCACTAGTGTGACAATCAACAGTATTATTACTTTGCTTGTTAATAACTTTGCTCTCATGTGGAGTATAGCTAACCTGGTTACAATTTCTATAATTGCTGTTAAGAACATTGTTATTTGTTCTATTGACACAGTTGTACTGTTTCACATCCCAGTTAGCATAATTATGCTTAGCATTTCCTCTTGGATAAAAATATCTACTAGATGGAACTGGCTTTTTATCAAAAAGTTTATTATCAGATTGACAAACTTTCACATAATTATTTCCACTATAATTTCTAATACTCTTAGAATCACGATGTTGTGATCTGTCAAATTGTTTCTTATTTTTAGGAGAAGAAACGTTACTATATGAAGAACTCCCTTGGTACATTTTAACCTCCGGGTTATATCTCCTATCCAAAGTGTTTTTCTCTTTGCTTAAGGCAATGTGTTTAAGAAATGAGTCACACTGACTTGACTGGGTATGACCGAAAGATTTAACAATATCTTTATTGTTTTTCACAAAATATGTTTTCTTCCTGGAACAAGTAGTTCTATCTTTTTCCCCTGTTATCAAGCCATCAGGGTTCTCAATTAACCCCCTGTTGGCTTTTAACATCTTGAATTGAAATTTATTATTAATTCTTTCGTTATTCACAGGACTGTCTAACACTGTAGATTTTCCTTTGCTAGTTTGCCGCCAGGAACCAATATCGCCAAAATCATCGGTATTGCGTTGAAAGTTATATTTCCCACGAAAAGACCTGCTTCCACTATTCTTGACTTTAGAATCAGCAAAAAGTGTATAGGACTGACTTTTTGCTTTTTGTCCATTACTGTCAACACTGACAGAAGACCACATTTTTTTCTGCAAGAGAATATCGAGTAGACCGTCCATTCTTCTCCTTGCATCTGCAATTTCCTTATCTCTAAGTGAAATCTCTGCACTTAATTTCTTATTTAAACTCTCAGCTCTTAAAACTTTACAGCTTTCCTCTGCTAGTAAATTTTTAAACTTAGTGACTTTCTCTTTCTCAACCATCAACTCTACTAATGTCTCTTTCTCATACTGTTCTTTATTTGCACTCAACTGAGTCAACTCTAATTGTAGAGACTGAATCTTAATATCATCATTGTTATTATACATAATCTCATCATTCTTCTTAAAGGGTACAATATTCATCTCCTTAATTTGATCACCGAGAATCGCATAATCATTCATCACCTCATGAAGCATTTTTATATAAGTTTGCTCATGTTCATTGTTCTCCATTTTCAATTTGTCATACATCTCTCTCCTTTCTTGAAGTTCCTGAGTTAGATTTCTAACTTCGCTATCTATAATTATGTGAAAGTTTGTCAATCTGATAATAAACTTTTTGATAAAAAGCCAGTTCCATCTAGTAGATATTTTTATCCAAGAGGAAATGCTAAGCATAATTATGCTAACTGGGATGTAAAACAGTACAACTGTGTCAATAGAACAAATAACAATGTTCTTAACAGCAATTATAGAAATTGTAACCAGGTTAGCTATACTCCACATGAGAGCAAAGTTATTAACAAGCAAAGTAATAATACTGTTGATTGTCACACTAGTGGTGTCGAAAGGTCATCTCGTTCTTGTGAACGTAGTAATTTTTTTCAGCCTACAACAGGGATGAACTTTCGTTACGGTCAAGTGATCGCTAAGCCTTCTGTGATGTCTACACGTGGAGGACTTGCTGAGGTGTGTGAAAAGGGGCCAAGACTCTACTCCATCACAAGGGATAGGTAAACGTGAAAGTTGATTTTCCGTTTTTCCTTATTAAATCTAACAGATGATTAATAGAAATTTTCATTTGTATTGTCTCGTAGCGTGCGACGTTGTGATGAGTTGGCGCACTTGTTGACATTATTCGTGAAGAATGTGGATTATTTATCAAGCAGAACCTATGAGCGTCTCGCTATACATCTGACGAGTCACTTTTTGGAGGATCAAGAATTATTGACAGATTGTCGGGATATAATTTTTTTTACAGCTGATTTATTTTTTAGAATAGTACATGTTATTGTATTCTGTGGATAATATATCATATGATGTTTTATTAAAATATTTGTAATTTCTTTGAAACATTATGATGTTCATTTTTATGCATCATTTGATTGCTAAATATATATTTTTTTTGTGGAACATATATGACTGTTTCGAATGTACCAGTCCAATTTTTTATGCAATTGTATACTATTCTGTTTTGATTGTGTGTAACATATGTGTTGGTAATAATTTGTGTGTAATTCTTGATAAATGCAGTGAGCGGTGTTAAACCTGTGCTCATTTTCTGTACATTTTTCGGGTTGTAGCTGGAATTGTTAGGATAATTATATAAATTTATTGTTATGTTGTGTAATATGATTTTGTAGAATTATCTTGCATGTATCAGAAATAATTGTGTATTTGAATTGTTAGAAACAGTGATCTTGTTAGAGCATAGTACCTAGAATTTAAATAATAAGATTTTTTCAACATTTTTGCAACAAATTAATTTGATAAACAAAACCTTTGCAGGTATTTTTATAGGACTTCTTTTTCATATCTTATTGTACCATTAAATTTTAGATTTATTTATAGTATATATCATCAGGCTGAGTAACATATAAATTTACAGCTAAATAACTCTATAGCTAAGCTAAACGAAATTTTCAGCCAGAATTAACTTTTAAATTAAATTAAACTTTTTTGTTAATTGATAGACACATCTGATACTTTTGTTTGTTAAAAGATGGACAGATTGTTGTAACATTATGTTATGTTTGTATGTTGGAAAGTTGATATACAGATGACATCGTATTTTTCTTAGGTTTTTTTTGGTGATGTATTTTTTGAAGAAAAAAAAACTTACATGTTTTGATTTAAGTGTTTGTCTAGGGATAAGATATTTTATGCTTCTCTCATTTTGTTAAAAGTTAATTTCATTGTTAGTTTATTAGTTATGACTTAGAATTACTTAAATAATAATTTTATTTTTTGATAACTTATCGTTCTGAAATATTTTGTATGGTAATTTTGGGAAAAAAATTGTTTTTTTTGGCATTGTAATTTATTGTTGTGTGCCCTATGATTGAAAGGGATATTACTTTTTTGGAAACTTGTCTTAGTTGATATTATGATGTATTTTTATTATTTAGCGGTTATATGTGCGTTAGGTCAAAACTTAGTTATCGCAAATGCTATTATTTGTTTGTGTAAGGTTTATAATTTATTTTCAGTTAAGTATAACTTTTGTAACTTAGTTAAATTACTTATTCGACTTTGTTTAGTTATGAATTATTCTTTTTGTGGTGTTAGTAGGGATATACTTTGACATTTTGTTTTGTGCCTTGTAATCATGTTTGTATTTGATTTTTGAAAGATATTGTCTGATCTAAATATTTATTAGTATGTATTGTTATTGACTTTCTATGCATTCATACCTTTGCTTTCCATTCGTCTTTAATGATTATTCTTCATTTCATTCTATCTTTTGTCGTCTTTTCGATATGTGTTCATATCTTGTTTATATTTCGGTATCACATCTTCGTTTCTCTTCATTCTACTTGTATACTTCATCTTCTTTCGATACTTATACTTTCATTCGTGAGTGAATTATATAACTTAGTATAATGAAACTAGTATTTTGGTAAATTTGTATTTATTTTTCATGAAATCGTTTTACTGTGGTATTGTTAATTGTTTCTCATTTTCCGATTTCTTACTTTCCTTTACTACAGATCATTCTTCTGTTGCTTGATCTTGTTCTTTCACTTTCTATTGGTTGTTGCTTGTAGTAAATGTACTTAGCTTGGTGTCGTATTAAGATTAATTTTGGTATGCTTGTATTATGATTGATGCTTTTGTTGTAATTTACATCGGTAACATTCATTGGGATATTTGATTGATTATGTTTGATGTTTTAGTTGTAATTTTACATTTATTGCTGATATTTCGGGTAGATGAACTATTTTCATTTGTTATAGGTATATTTTTTTGGTAGCCATATAATATAATTTCATTTATCTCTAAATTTTTGGGACTTAAATTTTCAAAAAAAAAAAAAATGATAAATCATTTTTTTCCCGGGCGGTGTGGCAACTGATACAGAGTAAATATTAGCAAGGGGAGGTGATCTTGAAAATGTTAAGCGAATAGATTCGATTGCGGGTTACGTTGCTTAGTTAAGCTGATGTTAAGTTAAAATAGTATTAGGGGAATTCCCTCGTATGTTCGAGAAGTAAAGTTAGAAAAGCGTGTGAACGCTAGGCAGTTCAATTGTGAAGGTGTATTCACTCCGAACTGTTGTGAGCTACGGGGTTTTAGCTATTGGTGGCTAGCCCGTGCAAGTAGTGAGACTGAGCGGTGTTTTTTGAACAGCCGGGTCTCGTATCTGTTTTAGGCGGGAGAAGGGTATTCCCGTGAAGCAGTCTGTTTTTGGGCACCGACTGGAGAGGTCGGCCCTACAGTGTGTGTTTTGAGTATGCCTGCGCAGTGCAAAAGTTATAGAGGCCATTATTTGTGTAGGCCAGTAATTCCTGAGTTAATTGGAGAATTATGTTTGTGAGTATTTTTGAAGAGGTAAGGATCCATGAGGGCGAGATTACTGCAAACTGCCAGGGAGTGCAGTCTTGCGAGAAATTGCCACGTGTATTATTATTTATGTTGTTAGCACGGCGAGGATAATGTCCGTTTGCTAACCGGATCCATTGAGGTGATTTGAGGAGGCCATTGTTATTATTGAGAGGATCCATATCTACATTAAAGCGCCAAGGTTGAGAGCGTCTTTGATGAGGCATATTTGAGGAGGCCATTGTTATTATTGAGAGGATCCATATTTCATATTTGAGGAGGCCATTGTTATTATTGAGAGGATCCATATTTACATTAAAGCGCCAATGTTGAGAGCGTCTTTGATGAGGCATAGTTGAGGAGGCCATTGTTATTATTGAGAGGATCCATATTTCATATTTGAGGAGGCCCTTGTTATTATTGAGAGGATCCATATCTACATTAAAGCGCCAAGGTTGAGAGCGTCTTTGATGAGGCATATTTGAGGAGGCCATTGTTATTATTGAGAGGATCCATATTTCATATTTGAGGAGGCCATTGTTATTATTGAGAGGATCCATATCTACATTAGAGCGCCAAGGTTGAGAGCGTTTTTGATGAAGCATATTTGAGGAGGCCATTATTGATTATATTAGCACGGTGATGCCGACCGTTGCTGAGAGGATCCAGTATTAATATTGTATAGCGCTAATGATTCTGAGAAGTGGAGATGTGACTGGAGTACTGTATTATTGTATTGCTATGACTTGTACTTTGATTATGACTATGTATTCTGTGTTAACGTAACGTGTTGTGGTGTAATAAACGTTATTAACTTTAACCTGCCGTTACACCATTCCATACCTCTGATGCGTGTACCTGTAGTGTGTGAATGTACCCACGCACACTCACTGCAACATTTAACACAGTAGGAAAACAGTAGTCGTGACAGTGATAACGCATGACCATAAATAGCCTGGGTGGCTAAATCTATGTCATCAAACAGATTGAATTCAATAACAGTATCTCGTGTGTAGCAGTGGTATGTTAGTCTTAGAGAATTTAATATTTCGACATTCGCGTGATATAAGAATTAATGTTCTGCTCTGTGTGGGCGCATTGAACAGTTTGACCATTAAGGTAACACCCATCACCATTTATTCAATCTCCAAGACCAGTCATCAGTTATAATATTTAATAACCCATCGGTAACTTTAAAACGAATCCTCAACATAGCAAAAACCCACGGTAACATATCCGGTATCCTTAAATTTACGGATATAACATTTGGTGGCCATTTGGTGGCTTGAACGTTTTAAGCATTAACTAAACACCCACTCTCATTATATCAGGATAGTATTAAAACGAACGTTTACATATATTGGTGGTCTTCATTAACATACCATGGATTTAACATAACTCATGAAAAGGAGCATTTTTTCGACGGTTACAGTATCTAATGGTATTCATTGGATTGGCCTGAGTTGTTAGTTGGCATCTGGCAAAAGTTGTATGTGCTGGGTGAGACTTATGTAACATAACTCTGTTCATGTAATTTAGTCTTAACTCCTTTCTCCGTAATTCCAAGTGTAGAATTCCTAAAGCCACCTGTATAGCTCCAATTGATGTTGATCTGATTGCACCTGCTATTGTACATAAAGCATGATGCTGAATTATGTCTAATTTAATCTTGTTACTGTGTTCAGCAGAGTCATATATTATACTTCCATAACCTATTTTTCCTCTAATAAAAGATTTATAAAAAAATAGCATTGTCTTAGTGCTTGCACCCCATCCATTACCTTTCAAATATCTTAATAAGTTAGTCAATCCTCTGCAAGACTCCACTAGTTTATCTGTGTGTTTATTCCAGTTCAGCTGTTGGTCCAATATCATCCCTAGATATCGAGTGGTTTGCATTGTATTAATGTTTTGCCCTTGGATATTTATGTCTATAATTTTATTTTTTACAACCCTAACTTTACTGAAGATCATTCTGGGACCCCAAGATGCAGCAATAGTGAATGCAGTCAGCGACCCATAGCTGTACTGCTTGCATCAGGACCAGCGAACCAGAGCTGGTCAAGACCGCACTCCACCTCCACGTGGTGGTCCTGGAAACAGTCTGCAGCAGTGCAGTCTGGCTGAGCGAGTGCTGATCGCAATGGGAAGGCAAACCCGGTCCCTAAAAAATGCCGTGCTGAAGTCGGATGTGTCGACCGAAAGGTGCAGATATCACAGCTTAGGCGTAAACAGACACAACGCAACCACCGTCCTTTTCAGGGCGAACGAAGAAGAAGAAGAAGAATTCCCAATGTTTTATTTGTATTCAGCTGAAAACCCCATTTTGTCATCCATTTACATACTTTATTTATTTGCTTCTGTCCATTGTTGAGCCCGGTCTAATGTAAACTGCAGATGCAATATTAATGCTGGGGATTTATCTATTTATTCCCACCACAGAACATGGGTGTTGAGGCCCATCAAGAAATAGAAAATGTCAAGACAAGATATTTATCTATACTTTATTTTTTAGTTGTGATGTCAGAAAGTTGTGCACACTAAGCTTGGAGAAGTCACTTGAGCCCAAGGCGTAATTCTTTGGCTTTGACTTGGTTGACTGCATGCAGAAAGATCTCATTATGGACCCTGTGATAGGCAGGGGAAGCGAAGAAGTGGCTTTATGCAGGCCGTGACAATTCCTCGGGAGAGCCCAGAACCAGAGTACAGTATTTTAGCTCTGCATAGGTGGAGAGCACCCTTGGGTGGCGGGGAATGCACAGTATGCCACGCACTTCTTACTCCTAGCTTGGGACCAGATGTAACGATCCTTTAAATGCAAGCTAAGCTGGAGAAACTGAAGCTCATGACTTCAACTCAACACGTTTCGGAATGGCAGAAAAGCCTAGATCTACAGTGTAGATAATACCAAGGAGTCTTCAACTTGGTATTTCCTGTTAACGAGCTAGAAGCTCATCAGTCCTAGTTAAACAACAACAACATAGACGTGTATATTAAATTCTTTCGAGGAAATCACACACTGTGCATGGAAAGAAAATGTTCAGCCCTGACTGAATTTTATGCGATGTTTGTGTCTAGCGGTGACGTCAGGTTTTGCGCATTGTTTGTTACGTCATTTATTTTTCTTCAGTGTCACATTTTGTTCGTTCGCCATCCATTCTCTCAGTCTGTTGTATTTTTTCGAATATTTATCATTTTTGATGATCCTTCTAGTATTTGTTCACATTCTAACGTTATTTTGATAAGTATGTCGTTATGATTAATAATTAATATATTAATAATGATTAATAAATAATAAATAGTGATTAGTAAATTGATAATTATGTCGTGTGGTAAAGTGGGATGGAAGTCTGAAGGGCAAACATCCAAATAAATTGTTCAAGGCTCCAACAAGAACGTGTCATGTATCTAGAGAACTAAGATAAGAAAATTCTTAGACTGCAACTAGGAATGTGCTATTTTAGAATAGAAGAATCTTACTGTGCAGAGTGTCTAGAAAAAAAAATATAGAGCATTTTCTATTAAAATGTAGAAAGTATGAACAACAGAGAAAAGCAATATTAGATTATTTACAGGCATGCAGTTCTTCCATACCGGAGGAACAGGTTTTGAGAATAGATAGACGTAGAATATTGCACAAGATAGTAAAATAGTATATAACAAGAACTAATATTAATGTATAAGGATCAGTGATGGTGTGAGGATAAGGGGAAGTATGATGGGGTGCTTGTATGGCTGATGACAGATAATTGGTGGATTTGATGTCATCTCAGACACCCTCGGGTTTTCTCACCCTTTTCACCTTGTTGACAACAGGGTAGTTATGAGAGACTTCATTTTAATTTGTTTTTTGTTTGTTTGATTTATTCGTATGTTTCTATTTTTATTGTTTGTTTGTTTCTTGGAAAGGGGAGGTCACTCATAAAAACATTCATACAAATTTAGTGTTGATTTACTCTATTTGGACTGGGGGGGGGGGGGGGGGGGGGGAGAAAAGAAGGTACTATATTTGGGTGTTGGAAACATGACGTTATTTACTTGAATTAGTACACCATTTGTCCTAATTATAACTTATCAAGGGTTGAACGGGAGACTTTATTTTATTTTCTTTTAAGAGCATTTTAAGGTTCATCACGTTGACGACGTTTCTTGGTTGGTCTAGTATTGTGATATACAGTTTTTCTTGCACGAATTCATTATAATCGCACTCATAGTATTGCCATAGCAGATTGTAGTTTTTATTTCTTCACAATGTCGTATCTGGAGGATTTTATTGCCCAAGGGCATCATCTTGGCAAAAGTCGAGATGAACTGGAAAAGTTTGCTTTATCACTCCTTGAAAGACAGGAATAAATAGAGTTAAAACAACAGGAGATGCAGTACAGAAGAGGAACGATGACACAGACACATTGATTGCAATGGAGAAATTGACGCAGGATGAGTTAAAATTACAGATGCAGAAGGAGAAAGAAGCCGCAGACAGATGATTGAAATGAATACAATTTAAAATTCAAGAAAAACAAGATATGGAGAAATTACAGTTAATTTAGATCAGGATACAAATGTTAATCCTCATAATGCATCATCTTGTTCTCTTGATTTTGAGCAGGCTAAACTTTGCCAGGAATGTACAACTTTATTCCAGCCCAAGGCGATCACTACGCTGAGTTACGGACATGTGCTACCAAGCCTTCCTGCAATATCTACGGCCATGTCAACTTCGACACATGATGGAACAGGATCTCTTAACTTACATAATGGTTTTGTTAACGGAATTGCTGTCTCTGTTCTTTTTGATACAGGTTGTAGCACCATCGGCGTCAGACATTCGTTAGTCCACCCGTCATGCGCAACGGGGAAAACTGTGAAGTGTGTCACTTTTGGAGGCACAGTTGAGACTTTTCCTACAGCAATCATTGATATAAAAACACCATTTTTTACAGGGAAAACACACGCCTGTCTACTCCCTGCGCCAATTAGTGATTTGATAATTGGTCGCATACATGGGATTAAAGATTGTACCCCACAGCAAATTACTGCTTGGGAAAAGCAACATATGCATTCTGCCAATGCAGTTGTCACTAGAGCGCAAGCTAAGGATATGTTGCAAAGTACATCAACAATATCTCCTGTTAATAATAATAATGATGTTGACTCTCCTATATCACGTGAGACTTTTATAACTTTTCAACAAAATGACGCTTCATTAAAGAAATTTTTTTTTTAATTAGCTAGGAATACTACAAACACAGAAACAAACTCTAGACATAGTTTTGTACTGAAGAATGGCGTGATAGTGAGAGTGGT
>JAMPIV010010897.1:0-75816 GCA_024509875.1 Oreohelix idahoensis
TTGGAAGATCTTGAATATGCAGATGACCTAGCACAGATTCCCGCATCAAAACACATCCATGAAAAAACGGATAGACTTAATAAGTATAACCACAGTGGGGGGCAAGAACATCAATCTTAAAGAAGACAGTAGATCAATGCAGTGAGCAGCCCTGACCCATATCAGTTAAAATTAGATATATTGTGCAACTGGAACAGACAGACAACCTTCACATACCTAGGAAGCATCGTAACACCAGAACGGCGAAGCAAGCAAAGACATCAACAACAAAGAACACAGCAAGAACAACAGCCTTTTTTGTTTTAGTCACAAAACCTAACATCATAATTCCTCTCAGTACAGCACAAGCACAAAATTAAAGAAAATAACAGAGCTGTGTCTTTCTGTCTTCTCTGTGGTGCGGAATGCTGGAGAGTTACAGAGAAGTAAAGTGTCGAAAAATTGTACCCCACTTAATCACAACAACATGCCTAGAAAAATTCCTCTCCGAATCTTTTGGGCCGAATAACCAATCACCAACCAAGATCCTGCTTACTTGGGAGCAAGCAACAGGACAATGCACACAACGCATAGCAGGCAGAACGCTACATAAAACGCTCTCGGAGCTCAGGGTTGGCCATGTCCCAGAAGAAACCCCGAATGCCATCACCCTCACACGAACACTATGCTATGGACCCCTGAAGGAAAAACGAAAGAGAGGCCGACCAAAAACAACTTTGGTTGGCGGAGGACAGTAAAGGCTGAGATGCAAAGAATGAACGAGAGTTGGGTGGTGCACTGTAAGAAGATTGCCACCGACCGAGCAAAGTGGAAATCCAATTTGTTTGTTGCCCTACAAGACGCCACCCGGCGTGATGGCCACTGACTATGCTTCTGAGACGGTCTGGGTGCTGTTTTAAGTATACAAGAAGTACTAGATTTGAAACCAGGCCTGGAGGAAGACATCATACCCACACCACTTATCCCACAACCTCTAACACCTCACGTTAGAGGGGAACGACCAAGCAGTAAAGTACGAAAGTAAGTAAACATTATCAATATATCATAGATTATGAGAAGTTTGGGGGGGGGGGGGGGGGGGGGGAAGACAAAAAATGCAAATCACTTAGTTGGTAGATCAAATGGTTTGTACCCTTACTTCATTTTCAAGTGGAGAACTCGTTAAAGGCCTGATTAATTAAACCTACAATACAATAAAAACAACGATTATTTTGTTGGTGTCTGCACTATATACTACTTTTACCTTCAACTTTTCAGTATTATCAAAATAGGGGGAAGGATGGTTTAAGAGAAAATTTGATGTCCACGTACCGACGGTTTGGGATTGTTTTATGGTGCAAAATGGCAAAAATTAGCGTGACTCAAAATTTGGACAACGACCCATTGGAGAAATCTCCAATTTCCACTGAAATATACTCGTACCGCGCAGGAATTTAATAATTTTTTTTTCAATTTTAACAAGCATGTATATTTTAGGGGCTCTTGCTTCTTTAAATGTTAGGCGCACGTAACATCTGACGTATCATCTTTCAAACAGAAAAGGCCATCCAACATCAGTGCTTAGCAGGGAGAAACAAGGTAACGACAGAGTACAAACGGAATCTACGAGAGATCTTTTTATAGAATGCGCAGAAAATAATCATTAACTAGGAAACTATATGTTGACTGAAGGATTATGGATGGCATTTTCAATCAGATATACTAAAGAAGCAGTTTGCCAGCCACAAAAAGTATGTGACATGGGAAAAGAAGAGAGACTGATAATCTCTCACTTCTGAAAGAAAGAATGCAACACGCCGGCTGTGAGAGCAGAGGAAGGGGGTAAGAGGTGGTAAAGACGTGATAAAGAAATGTCGATCAATCAGTACAACGGGTTAATGATGATGATTATGGAGGATCAGTATAAGTAGGGTGGGCCTTGCGGTGATTGGTTTGTGGGGGGGGGTTTGGGACTGGGGTGCGGGGGGGTTGGTTCCCTTGAGATTCGCACCCAATTTTTTTTTATTTGCGTTTCGACGTAGCGCTGGTCTACACAACTGATCTCTGTCATGACCGTCTCTTTATGATCATAGGGAAAACAAGACACACTTCTTGAGACGCGAACTCGACCCAGCACTGAAGATAGATGGACGTGAGCGCAACGAGCAGAGTCAGTCTGAGAGGCAACACACGTCACCTCCGACGTTTCGACACCCACTACTTCATTCTCGTATTAACAAATAGTCACATGCGCTTCTATCATACTTACACTATCTTCACTCTACATGATCAACTCTACTCTTACAGAACTCTGCTATCTTAGATCTTAATCACCACTCTATCTACGTATATATCAGTTTCTGGAATGGATCATTACGTCAAGTCCAAGATTCTGCTTGCTATTCCACACATATACAGGACATCCTAGCTTGATACAGTCCACGCCATATGAGAGCAATCATTAGTAGACTTTTTCTTGAGTTTGGGGTGGGGGGGGGGGGGGGCGCGGGTGCTTCTCAAGGAAGTCATCACACAGTCTTATTTCTCACTTGCCGAGAAATATAATAGACAATCATCTGATATCTCTTAGTCTACTGGTGCACATGATTATGCTGGTATAAGGGGGGGGGGTTGGGGCCGGGGGGGGGGAAGTGGGGGGGCGTATTCATTTAATATCACACGTGATCATCATATAATACGATAGTGAGTGATCACGAGAGTGTGGGGACATATGGCAGGAACACGGTTATTATTAGATCGTAACTCTCTATCTGTAGATATATACTACGATGAACGAGATAACTCAATGGTAATGTAAGGTGGGTAGGTGTAGATAGGGAACACAACACGAGTGTGATCATACTCAATTATGGTCTTAAATAGAGAGATGGAAATGGGGAAGAATTTTATGTAAGATGGTAGATGGAGTTTAATTAGGGATGAAGGGGACATAAGGTGAGAAATTTGATATCAGAGAATGTAGTAGGTTAATGATTGATGTGGATCAGTTGTAATAAGTTGTTAGAGGGACATTGGGTAGATGGAGGAATAGAAGAGAAAGGGTGGGGTTGAGGGTAGGAATTGGGGGGGGGGGGGGGGGTGGTTGTGGTTTTGGATGTTTATTTGTATTGTTTTTTATATTGATGGGTTGTTGGGTATGCAGTAGGATAATAGTTTGGGGGTTGTTATTTTGTTGTGATTTGTTAGGTTAGTCGGGGTAGTTGGTGTTAACAGTTACCTAATGATTGGTATTTAGTTAGGAGGTTATGATGGTGATTTATTGTGGAGGATGGTATAATTGTATGTTGTGTGTTATGGATATATTGGTATTGATTTTTTAATAGGCCGTTTGGGAAAATTACATTATTGCATAAGAAGGCCTTTTATCGAGGTGTTCGTTGCCGTTTGATTGGTGATAGGATATTTATGTTAAATTTGTTGATTATAAATTATATGGATTAGTTTTGTTTTTTAATGATTTTTCTTGTTTCTACTTGTATATTGATATTATCTGTTCGTAATTGAGTTTTACAACTGTCTGTCTGTGTAGTTTTTATGATAAAAGGGTATATTATATACTGTTTTGTATGATATGATATCTTAGTTTTCATTTTCATATGCGTTATCCTTGGTGTAGAGTTTATTACTCTCATAAGCCACCCTTAGTCTAACCATCACTGCAGGACTTAAACCACCCATAAAAGATAATATACATTATAGCAATGACAAAACTGGGAGAATGCTGAACTCCCCCGGTTCAAGTTGTGATTAATATTGTTGTTGCAGTATTTGGACATGTCTTTAAATCTTAAGTAAAACAAAATACCAACTGTTTATTCATCACTTGCTTGATCAAGCCCATCACCCCCTGCCTTTCAAGTCCTTGCACCTGGCAACGACACATCCTTATGTCCAATAATGTATATTTAGTTACCCTGTTGCCCCTCTAAAACCCTCATGTCATTTTCTCCGTCCCCCGATGATTGACACCCCACCTTCCTGTTCCCCCCCCCCCCCCCCCAGCCATAACTAAATGTACTAATCCACCCCAATATGACACCCCTCAACGTCAAACCCCCCCCCCCCCCCCCTTAATAAGTTCTTTCAACCCCCCCCCCCCCTAATTTGAACTTCTTTAACATTGAATCTTAAGTAGGGTTACATTTTATTCTAGTACAAATTAATTATTAACCCCAGAACATTACAGATGTAATTCCATTCACTCATCCCATATACCCCAGAAAAGTAATTAATACCCACTGACAAGGCAGAAGTAATCTCTCACTACGAACTTCAGGTCAAAATTGCCAGTGACCCACCGCAAACCATCACAAGTATCACCGACTGGTCAGCTAAATAAAAAAAACAGCAATTGGGCCAGTTTTCTGGGGCGCACTCAGTTAGGCCAACCACTCTTATCCCTAACTCTCTGTATAAATCATTGCAACCCAACCCACACACCTCCTGGAACCTAGTAATACTCGCACAGACCAGACACGTTTTGTATTACACCACACACTATTTATCCAACAATAAAAGCTTACGTGAGTAAGCCTGGAGTCCTGACCTGATAAAGTACCACTATATAATTGTCAACTTAATCGGGTCGTATTGAAACTCGAGCCTGGTGCATCCCGCCCAAACCATAGCAATCCTCGCTCCCATGACATACTCCGCACTCACACATGCATGTGATCTCTCCAACCGCTAGATTCATTGAACTAGCAGTCTACCCTAAACCAGAATAAGACTATACAGAATCGCTGACTCTCACCCACCGAACCTATGGGTTTTGCGTTTCTCCAGTTCCTCTATAGTGGATAGAAGTTCATCACTCCTATTATCTTGCCCTCATTTGGTTAATTTACCGGCGAGTTACTTAATTCTTAGATCTTGATTATACCATCATGACCAGCAAATCTCCCTCAAATGATTATACCATCTCTATTCATTAGTGTTCTTATAATATAGTAATCCTCTATTCTTAAGTTCTTGATCAATATTTTGGCCGCAGGTCTATTACAAAAGTGTATCGATATGGCTATTTAACATGGAAAAGATATAGACATTCATTCATTTGTGTATGAAAATGCTGTCTATGGGAAAGCTAGATAATTCATGATTGATTTGCTCTTTTGATTATAGGAGTAATCGTTCTTGGAATTGATTCGGCGCGCATGGATATGACACCCATGTCCGTACTTATTTGTTAGGGCCAGAAAATATATTAATTTGTTTATTATGTTTATGGCCTGAATTCATATGTATTACATATTATTAGTACAAGTAGAATCAGTCCTATATTGTATATTTTTGATGGGTAGGCAGGACTATATTCTTGTTATGCCGCTCTAGCGGAAGTAGGGGTTGTCTTGTCGAGTCGTGATGAGTTCCGATGTACCGTTACAATGGCGGGTACGCATTTTCAAGGGCTGGTATATTCTTTAGGAAAAATGATTTATGAAGTGGTTTTTCTTCTATAGGAGATTGTGTCTCTACTAGAGTTGTGTTAGAGACTCTCCTAATGTACGGTACCATGTATGATTCGGACTCCAGGTAATTCCAGACCCTATTTTTGATGATCTCATGTCGGTTAGACCTAGCTGGAATTTTGTGCTTCACAACGCTAGGGTCACATTTGTATCGACGAAGATGACGGGTTTCCATACAGTAATTATGTCTATGTGAAGTAACTGGATTACTGTAGATCTGTATGGAGGAACTTTAAGAAATTATTCTTATACATTTCAAATTAACTTTGGCTTAGATATACCCTCCTGTGAGTGAGTGAACGACGACTCAGGAAGGCGGCCATGTTACATTCCTGTCATCATATTTTTGAATCACTGTCCAAAGAACGGGGCATGTATCTTACTATTCGGACAGTGGCAAGGAGATCTCAATTTTGATAGAAACCCCTTATCGTGGTTTCATAATATGATATAAACTATGAACATAAAGCAACTTTAGTTACTTACCGATCCGCCTTCACTGACGCGCTTAGTCAGATAGGGGATGCGGCCATTATGTATCATGACATTGGAAGCTATTGATGTACTACCCATTATTTATGAATGTGTCATGACTTGGGATCTACTATGTATGCCTGCAAATTGATGTGTCAACCTGTACCCATGATTTACTCGTTATGTCCCAGTGTGTGCGTCTAAATAAACTGTGTAAACAAAGATTCCAGCAGTCTGCATTGGTGCCTTGTAGACACAAGTGTATGAGTGATTAGATTGGTCAGAACACGAACAGTACACCATTCGCGTTAATCACACTCTACACTTCTACTCCATAAATACACCATCCTGCGTCGGTTGAATTGACCAAGTTTAGGGCCTGCTTCCCCTGGAGCCTTAGAGGGAAACTACTGCTTACAGCTGCCTTTGCCTTCCCTAACTCAGGACTAGGGTGAGTTACCCATTTACAGCTGGGTAGACTGGAGCATGCCTGATCTCAACAACTCTGTACACATCTTTACAATGAACACTACAGACTGACATTTTACAGTGGTGAGCCAGATCCCTGGGTCCAGCCTACGCAGTTTTGTTGTGTTGAGAATCACATTTTACAGTTACAAGAACATTTGTTTGACCACATCAACACCAGTAGGACAGCTATACAATCAATGTCAGCTTGACCTGTTCTGACAAGTGTAGCAATATCTGGGTCAGCACTTGTTGACATTTGGCACAGTACAGTCAGGATTTTAAACTAGTGATTGTTTATCCTGCTGAAATAGAAGAGCAATGTTGAACTTAAAGTGCAAATTTCATCGTTGGATCTTCTTATGTGCTCAAAAAAATTGAACAGTGTAACAATTAGAAAGCAAATCTATTACTCAATAAAGTGGTAGTCTAATTTGTTAAAACTGAGCATACAGTACAATACATTGCAACTACAACACATTGCATTATATGATACACACATTGATGATTTATATATATATTTATGTTTATATATTATTTGTTTATATGTGTGATTGTTATGTGTTTGCGGGCCTGGATGGGAGGTGACTAGAACAGGAAATACCAAGTGATATTGGTCTTGTTCTGGCGTTCTTTAGGGAGCAATTTCTTAATTGAAATTTGCATGCAACATAGTTTGCAAATATTTGGTTAGTTGTGACGACTGTTTCATATTTGTATTTGTAACATTTTTCTGTTCTTTATTTTTGTTTGATTTGTTTGTATAATTGTAGGTCTCATCTTTCCTTTCATTTCAGTTCTTTACACCCTTATGTTTATACACTGTGGCGTTATTTGTCTTGTTATCTTATTGCAGTTATCATCACGGTTTCTGTGATCATTTTTTTTCATTTCTCCTATTTAATTTAATTTGATCTCTGCAAATGTTTTCATTTTGTCTTTTCTTGTTTGTCCTTTGTAATGTCTTTAGTTGACATATGACATAGGAGGTATAGTTGAATACACTTATATTATAGTACAGATCAGTACTTTATGATTATTATTGTTATAAAACAAAGTGTACAAGACCTTTGTAAGGCTTGTCTCCCAAATTGATTGGTATAGGAAATATTATTTTCCACAGGTACTCAAGTGATCATTGATTACATTAAGTTATACAAGACCTTTGTAAGGCTTGTCTCCCAAAATGATTGATATAGGAAATATTATTTTCCACAGGTACTCAAGTGATCATTGATTACATTAAGGTATACAAGACCTTTGTAAGGCTTGTCTCCCACAGTATTTGAGATATACAGTTATTGTTTCCCACAGGTACTCAAGTTATCATTGGTTATATGATAAACAAAATAACCATACAGGTTTTTCACTAAGACTAAGTCTATGATATAGACTTGTCTCCCATTAAAGTGAAATAAGGTAATTTATTTACTTTTTCAGGTTTCTGATTTAAGAAGACAAGATGTCTACATTAGATTACTTTATTGCACAAGGAAAATCTCTTGATAAGACTGGAAAAGAGTTAGAAGAATGGGAAACTGCTCAATTTGCTATTGTATTAAAATCAGAAGAGAAAAAACAAAAAGATGAGAATAAATGGAAAGCAGAAGTTGAACAAAAGAAGATAGATGCTGAGAATTTCAGATTGCAGATGCAAGCTGAGGAAAGAAAAGCTGCGGCTGAGGAGAGAAAACTTCAAATAGAAGAAAAAAAATTAGAAGCTGCTGCTGCTGCTGCTGAAGAGAGAAAATCTGCTGCTGCTGCTGAAGACAGAAAAGCTACTGCTGAAGAGAGAAAAGCTCTGGCTGAAGAAAAAAGATTAGAAAAAGAAGCTGATGCTGCTGCTGATCTAAAGAAATTGCAGATGCAAGTGGAGGAAAGGAGATTTGCTGCAGAACAGAACAAATTAGAAGCTGCTGCTGCAGCTGAACAGAAAAAATTAGAAGCAGCTGCAGAACAGAGAAGATTAGATAGAGAAGCTGAAGAGAGAAAAGCAATAAGAGAACATGAATTTGAGTTAGAGAAATTAAAAATGACAAGTATGAGTAATGTTAATCAGGCATCTAGTGGTAATGGTAAACCCTTTGTGTACAAGGTCAAGGTACCAGCGTTCAACCCTGCCAGTGATGACATAACATTTTGGCTTTCTAGATTTGAACGGGCTTGTCGAGCTCATAATGTTGACAAATCACAGTATGTGAATCAGTTGTCTGAAAATCTAAAAGGGGAGTCTCTGAGTAAGTTATATTTCGTTGAAGAGGCCGACAAGGATAATTATGATGCTATTAGGGCATCTCTGATAAAGAAATATCAGCTGCCTGAGGAAGGTTATCGTCTTTTGTTTAAAACAATGAGACCGGAAGTAGGTGTAGAATTCTCAGAATTCATCTCAAAAGCACAAATTACACTTTCACGATGGATTGAATTATCCAAAATAGAGAAAACATTTGATGGTCTTACAGATTTATTGTTAAGAGACAAGGTCATGTCTTCGGTAAATAAATCATTCCTAGAGTTCTTACATGAGCGTAAACCTAGTACATTAAAGCAAATGGAAGAATATTGTGACCAGTATGCCACAGCACACCCTGACATGATTCTTAGTAACTCTAATATTAAAGAGAGTATGCCAGTTGCTTCGGCAACAGAATATAATCAGAATTACTCACACAAATTCCAAGGAGCTAAAAATAAATTTGATAAAAAGGTTAATTGGAATAAGTATCAAAACCAAGATAACCACTCAAATCAGGGTTCTTCTTCGAAGAACTGGAATCGGGCTGATAGTCCTCGACACGCGAGGGGTACCCATAATTTTAGACATTCTCGAAAGGGGAGTAGCTATAGGAACTACCCAAGTGCTTCATGGAGAGAAAAGAACCAATATTACAGGGATACTCAGTATAATGAGCGTGATGATTATGATCATGAATATTATGATTCAAACCCAAATAGGGGTTATAAAAGAGGAAATAATAATTATAGAGACAATTATAACCGAGGTAGATCACAACACAAAAGACATGGTAAATCTTATTACCAGGCTAACTCTGCACAACAGGAGTTCCACGACGCCGGTAATCAGAATAATGATAAAAAAGACTCCAATAGTGTAGCAAATTCCGCTTTCGATTTTGCTAGAGCATCTGAGTGTTCGCAATGCAAAACATTATTCGATCCAACCACAGTTTCTACTTTAAGCTGCGGTCACCCGCTTCCCGCTCTCCTGCGTCAATCGCGCATAATGGAAGGGGTGCTCTTGTTTTCAATAGAAGCCTTAATAGATGGTACTCCGGTATCAATTCTTTTCAATTCGGGGTGCACTACCATCGGAGTGAGGCAATCACTCGTAAATCCTTCTCGAGCTACAGGCAATGTAGTCAAATGTGTAACATTTGGTGGCACATTGGAGAAGTACTCCACTGCCATTATCAATATTGCTACGCCTTTCTTTACAGGAGAGGTGCAAGCATGTCTCTTGCCGAATCCGATCGCTGATCTTATCATCGGTCGCATTCATGGAGTGAAAGAATGCACTCCACAGCAAATTTCTAATTGGGAAAATGTTAATATGCAATCTGCTAATGCAGTAATCACTAGGGCTCAAGCTCTTAATATGCCGCAATCTTCACATTCTGAAGATAATGATGCGCAGATCCAAGATGATCCCTTGGAGATTTTCCATGATTCCTTTATAAAACAGCAGGAAGATGATCCTACTCTAAAGAAATTCTTTACTCTGGCAACAAAAGGTGATCCGAATAAGGATACAAATCGTAAATCTTGGATTACGATGAAGAATGGCGTACTTGTACGTATGGTACAAGACTCCGCTAAGTCCATTCATTCTCAAATCCTTGTGCCTAAAAATATGAGAGTTAAAATCTTACAGCACGCTCATGATTCGCAGTGTGCTGGACATATGGGTTTTTTCCCGTACTAAAGCTAGAGTTCTTCAATCTTTCTTTTGGCCTGCTGTGAATAAGGACATACGAATCTATTGTCGATCTTGTAAAGTATGTCAAGAGATTAAATCCAGAGGTCCACGCCATGATGCACCTATTCAGGCTGCAGACATTCCCATTCGACCATTTCAAAAAATGGCGATAGACATCATTGGTCCATTTAAGATAAAGTCTGCTAGAGGACACCAATTTATTTTGACGTGTGTTGATATGTGCACACGTTGGCCGGAGGCTGTTCCTCTAAAGAGCATAACTACTGCTGATGTCGCAGATGCTCTTTGGTTAATATTTTCTCGTCTGGGATTTCCAGCAGAAATATTATCCGACCATGGTACCCAACTCATATCGGATACCATGTCTCAAGTAATGTCGACTCTTAAGATAGAGAGATCGCTGAGTAGTATTTATCATCCTATGTCCAATGGGATGGTGGAACGTCTGAATAGAACTCTGAAAAACCTACTAGGTAAGATAACAGAAGATCATCCTCAGGATTGGGATAGGGTTTTACCCGCGGCTCTCTTTGCATATAGAGAGGTCGCCAACGAACATACAGGATTTTCTCCCTTTGAACTTGTCTTTGGCGCGAAACCGCGAGGTCCTATGTCCTTACTTCATGATCTTATAACTGCTGATAATATTGTCGATGACACAAAATCCTCTTATGAATATGTCATCGCACTTAGACACAAGATTATTGAAGCATGCAAATTGGCAACTGCTTCTTCTGAATTTGCGAAACAGAAGGCAAGGGAATTTGCCAATAAAAAGAGATGCTTGCGACAACTTTGTCCAGGTGACAAAGCATTCGTCTTGCTACCTTGTAGGGAAAATAGACTTCTTATTTCTTGGAAAGGTCCGTACGATATAATATCAAAAGTTTCCGATGTTGACTATATCGTCGATATTGACGGGAAGCGTAAAACCTTCCACATCAACATGCTCACGGAATTCCATGAACGTCCGGATTATTTACAACCTGTTTTCCAGGCAACGGACGATTTTCCAGTCCAACATGGACAGTACTCATCTCTGTCAGTAATACAGGATGAGGAAACGAGTTTCTCGGATGTAAATCTACCTTTTCCAATGATTCCTCTTCACTCTAATGAATCATGGAAAGATGTTGCAATTTCTCCCGAATTATCTCCAGGAGAGCAGAAACAAGTTTCTACTATGTTAGAACAATTTCAGGATGTCCTTACTGACATTCCTGGTCAAACTGATGTCATTCAACATGACATTATTCTTACTGACCATAGTCCTATAAGAGTCAGACCGTATCCTATCCCGATACATTTTCAAGCACAGGTAGAGAAAGAATTGGATGAGATGATAGAGTTAAAAATTATTGAACCATCCACATCAGCATATTCTTCGCCGATGGTTATTGTACGAAAAAAAGACAATAACATACGTCTTTGCGTGGATTATCGCAAATTGAACCAAGTGACGAAATTTGATGCTGAACCTATGCCTTTACTAGAAGAGCTACTTACGAGACTATCGAATTCTCATTTCTTTACTAAACTCGATTTGTCTAAGGGATATTGGCAAGTTCCATTATCCGAACACGCCAAACCGTTTACTGCTTTTTCGACGCCTAGGGGTCTATTCCAATGGAATTTCATGCCTTTCGGTCTTATGAACGCCCCTGCAACATTCGTACGCATGATGCGTCGAATCCTATCTCATCGCTCAGATGTCATTGCGTATCTTGATGACATCTGTCTTTTCAGTGATACTTGGAACGATCACTATAATGGGATAAATGAACTATTGTCTATCTTACGCGAGCATAACCTGACAGCGAAACCATCGAAAGCATGTATTGGTTTTAGCGAAATATCTTTCTTAGGACACCGTGTTGGTCATGGGTTCCTAAAAACAGAAGACCATAATACAAGTAAGATACTTAACATTTCTATTCCTAAGACTAAAAAGCAAGTGCGAAGTCTCTTAGGTCTAATACAATTTTATGGACGATTCATTCCGAATCTGTCCTCCATTATGTCACCTCTTTCTTCCTTGCTAAAGAAAGGGTCTCCTAATGTAGTCCATTGGACTCAAGAATGTCAATCCTCTTTGGATAAGGTTAAAACTATGTTTTCTACTTTACCTATCCTAGTATTGCCTTCTAAGGATAAGACATTTATTCTTCGTAGTGACGCTTCATCCACCGGGATTGGAGCAGCACTAATGCAAGAGTACTCTGGAACTCTGCATCCTGTGATGTATATTTCTCGTAAATTAAATGCCGCAGAGAAGAATTACTCGGTCCTAGACCGTGAATTATTGGCTATGGTTTGGTCAATCCTTAAACTGCAAAGATTTCTTCTTGGCGCGCATTTCATCGTGGAAACTGACCAGAAAGCTCTTACGGCTATTCAGAGTAAAAATCTGAAGAGCGCGAGATCAACGCGATACGCGATTGCTCTACAGCCATTTCATTTTTCGGTGCGAGCTATCCGTGGGTCAGAAAATGTGATGGCAGATATTTTGTCTAGATGCCCACATGATTCATAACTGTTATACAACTTTGATACAGTTGTTCCTATGTTGAAATGTGTACACATATGTAATATCATATATTGATTGTAACACTACTTAGCGGTTCATTGATATTTATTCACCGCTGATCTTTCAATGTTTTTTCGTCTTTGATGATCATGATGTTAAGATATCTTAGATGAAATTTATGTATAAACTAATGTAGAAATTGTGTCATTGCTAATATTGTAGTATGCGTTGGTGACACCTCTCTGGAAATATTTATACTTAGAGAAGTACTTTCTCTAAGGTCAGAAAACTTATGCTTATCATCTGCGCATTGTTATTGGTGCGTTGTGAGCCTATTGTATGTTGCTCCTAGATGTATTTCAAAAAAAAAAGTACCATTTTTTTTTTCCCGAGGGGTGTGGTAATCTGTTGCGTGCATATTTTGACGCACATATTACAAAAATCGATATGGCTATTTAATATGGAAAAGATATAGACATTCATTCATTTGTGTATGAAAATGCTGTCTATGGTAAAGCGAGATAATTCATGATTGATTTGCTCTTTTGATTATAGGAGTAATCGTTCTTGATATTGATTCGGCGCATGGATATGACACCCATGTCCGTACTTATTTGTTAGGGCCAGAAAATATATTAATTTGTTTATTATGTTTATGGCCTGAATTCATATATATTACATATTATTAGTACAAGTAGAATCAGTCCTATATTGTATATTTTTGATGGGTAGGCAGGACTATATTCTTGTTATGCCGCTCTAGCGGAAGTAGGGGTTGTCTTGTCGAGTCGTGATGAGTTCCGATGTACCGTTACAATGGCGGGTACGCATTTTTAAGGGCTGGTATATTCTTTAGGAAAAATGATTTATGAAGTGGTTTTTCTTCTATAGGAGATTGTGTCTCTACTAGAGTTGTGTTAGAGACTCTCCTAATGTACGGTACCATGTATGATTCGGACTCCAGGTAATTCCAAACCCTATTTTTGATGATCTCATGTCGGTTAGACCTAGCTGGAATTTTGGGCTTCACAACGCTAGGGTCACATTTGTATCGACGAAGATGACGGGCTTCCATACAGTAATTATGTCTATGTGAAGTAACTGGATTACTGTAGATCTGTATGGAGGAACTTTAAGAAATTATTCTTATACATTTCAAATTAACTTTGGCTTAGATATACCCTCCTGTGAGTGAGTGAGCGACGACTCAGGAAGGCGGCCATGTTACATTCCTGTCATCATATTTTTGAATCACTGTCCAAAGAACGGGGCATGTATCTTACTATTCGGACAGTGGCAAGGAGATCTCAATTTTGATAGAAACCCCTTATCGTGGTTTCATAATATGATATAAACTGTGAACATAAAGCAACTTTAGTTACTTACCGATCCGCCTTCACTGACGCGCTTAGTCAGATAGGGGATGCGGCCATTATGTATCATGACATTGGAAGCTATTGATGTACTACCCATTATTTATGAATGTGTCATGACTTGGGATCTACTATGTATGCCTGCAAATTGATGTGTCAACCTGTACCCATGATTTACTCGTTATGTCCCAGTGTGTGCGTCTAAATAAACTGTGTAAACAAAGATTCCAGCAGTCTGCATTGGTGCCTTGTAGACACAAGTGTATGAGTGATTAGATTGGTCAGAACACGAACAGTACACCATTCGCGTTAATCACACTCTACACTTCTACTCCATAAATACACCATCCTGCGTCGGTTGAAGTGACCAAGTTTAGGGCCTGCTTCCCCTGGAGCCTTTACTATTCTCTATTCTTCGTACTTGATTATACCATCCTCTATGTTAGTACCTGATTATACTATCAACTATTCTTCGTACTTGATTATACCATCCTCTATTCTTAGTACCTGATTATACTAACTACTATTCTTCGTACTTGATTATACCATCCTCTATTTTAGTACCTGAGTATACTATCTTCTATTCTTCGTACTTGATTATACCATCCTCTATTCTTCGTACTTGATTATAATGGATAGGTATGAAAAAAAAATCGAAAAAAGGTGTTTCGTCTTACGAGGACAAAAGACAACGAAAATAGACAACGTTGCGGCCACAAGGCCTTTGTCAGGGAAAGGAAAGAAAGTGAGGGCTAGATAGGACACATAAGAATCTAAATAAATGTAAAAATAAAACCTGGGTACTTCCCTAAAGGCAGCTAAGACCTAGCACTCCTGCCGAAGGGAGAGGGATTATACCATCCTCTAATCTTAGTATTTGATTATACCATCCTCTAATCTTACTATTTGATTATACCATCCTCTAATCTTAGTATTTGATTATACCATCCTCTAATCTTAGTATTTGATTATACCGTCTTCTAATCTTAGTACTTGATTATACCATCCTCTAATCTTAGTACTTGATTATACCATCCTCTAATCTTAGTACTTGATTATACCATCCTCTAATCTTAGTATTTGATTATACCATCCTCTAATCTTAGTACTTGATTATACCATCCTCTAATCTTAGTACTTGATTATACCATCCTCTAATCTTACTATTTGATTATACCATCCTCTAATCTTAGTACTTGATTATACCATCCTCTAATCTTAGTAATTGATTATACCATCCTCTAATCTTAGTACTTGATTATACCATCCTCTAATCTTAGTATTTGATTATACCATCCTCTAATCTTAGTACTTGATTATACCATCCTCTAATCTTAGTATTTGATTATACTATCGTCTAATCTTAGTACTTGATTATACCATCCTCTAATCTTAGTACTTGATTATACCATCCTCTAATCTTAGTACTTGATTATACAATCCTCTAATCTTAGTACTTGATTATACCATCCTCTAATCTTAGTACTTGATTATACCATCCTCTAATCTTAGTATTTGATTATACTATCGTCTAATCTTAGTACTTGATTATACCATCCTCTAATCTTAGTACTTGATTATACCATCCTCTAATCTTAGTACTTGATTATACCATTCTCTAATCTTAGTACTTGATTATACCAACCTCTAATTTTAGTACTTGATTATACCATCCTCTAATCTTAGTACTTGATTATACCATCCTCTAATCTTAGTATTTGATTATACTATCGTCTAATCTTAGTACTTGATTATACCATCCTCTAATCTTAGTACTTGATTATACTATCCTCTAATCTTAGTACTTGATTATACCATCCTCTAATCTTAGTACTTGATTATACCAACCTCTAATCTTAGTACTTGATTATACCATACTGTGGTGAGACGATTAGTATTTTTCAGCCTACTACCTGTCATTTACACGTTTTGCCTACCTCTATTTTTCGTCCACGCCCTATTGTTAATTTTAAAGATACTATGGCACATTGTCGCACAATTATCTGCGTGTCAGTTTTAGTTCTGACAGCACTGGAGGACGCCCCACACATGTAACTTTGTTTCTTCTACATTAGTAATAAACGATCCAGCTGGCAGGCGTGTTCGAGACTGACCAGTTTGTGGCCACCAGCCGGCTTATTTCCCCAGAATGGTCTGTGATCACGTGATTCAGATCATGTGACCCGAATTCACGAAAACTGAACATCGTTCTGAAATGTAAACATTAGGCTCTTGTCCCCGGTGGAGCACCGGGTTGTCGTTACTTGAACTGTGTTTAAAACAAAAGATCCGCCAGTTACTTGGCTTTCTGCATTTCCAAGTTGTTTGAAGAAACACCTTGAGTGAATCGGCACTGTGCTCTTCACCATCGGACATTAGCTCCTTTCAAATTCGAAACAGAAGCTATTTTTGCAGTGCATTATTTCGCTTGCGTTAATTAAGCTCTATTTCCACTTTGTTTTATCTTATTCATGGTTATTATATAAAATCGGCTCTATCAATGCCAGTCAAAATTTCACAGATTAAAATGTACCTTGAAAGGGCGCTGCATGGAAAGTTTCAGCTCTCTATGTAGAGGGGAATGTAGAGATTTTGAGGGCAAGTGATTTGAAACCCGACAAATATATCAACCTCATGTGAAGTTAAATAAAAGTGCTTTTTTTTAAAAAGTCGGAAATAGACAGATACTTGTCAACAACAGTCAAGTTGTTAAAAAAAAAAAAAATTTGATTTCAATGATGATTCAGATCAAGTTTCTACTCTCGCTTTCAGTATAAACAGATGAAGCTCGGCTGAGACTTTTTCTGACTTACTGCACTTAAAGAACCAAAAATTACTTTAAACAGTATGACCTCAAAATCAATATTGTCAACAAAATTCAGAGTTTCTTGCCGTTGTGTTCAAAATAGACAAAGCCGTCATAATCTTGTAGTTGTGAGTATGCATCAGTTATAGAAAAACAGAACGCTATAAATGGAGAAACTAATATAGGACACTCTGAAAATAGGTATTTATTTAATGGACATAACAAGGCAATCTTTATCTAGAGATCAGTAGCGAGGAGTATTATAGAAGAAAGTCAACCATTGATATTAGAGGCGAAACTTACGAAGCCACTTTGTGTGATTTCAGTGTGTCTAACTGAAGTCTGAGTCTACACCTAATGTATTTGGAATCTACCCAGAAAGAAACTAGTAAAGTGTATGTCTGGATACCAGAATTCGCAATTTAGGACATCCTTCACTTCCTCAGTTAAGAAGGAAGATTTATCGCCCACGTTTTACACTGGTATTGTTGTTATGATTAAAAACTCATAACATATCGGTCGTTATCAAATAGGTATCGATTGTTGATACCATGTTGTTGATGTACGGTATCCACGGGTTACCCGGAAGTACGTTATTGACTTCTGGTACAGTTTTAACAGAAGTCAAACCGGTCTCAGCTTGGCAGAAGTCAAGGAGCATTCGAGGCCTTTTATGTGTGTTCTTCGATGTGGACGGACGCATATTTGTTCAGCTCCTAGAATGTGTTAATTCTACAGAGTTCTAAAGTGTTTCTACATTTAGATCGCCCACATGCTGCTTTGGGTCGATGCTAAAGCTTTATAGTGAGAGAAGTGTATGCTGTATTCTGAGGTACGTTAGTAGGCACATGTTAAATGAATTCTGCAACAAATGTCGAGGTCATCTTGTCAATTAGCAGACTGAATAGCGACGCCCAAGACTGGCTAGGTTATGCCATCGTCTAAAATATATCTATTTGATGAACTGAATGGAGCTTGTAGTATGATTAAACGTATGTCGTCCTAACGTCCAACCTAGCCTTCGCAGCTTCTTTATTGTTGGAGATCAGGTTTGTGCAAGAAGGCTGAATGTGAAACTGTTACCGGCATATCTACATGCTTTATCAAATGTTTAAAGAAGGGACCTCGCCGAAGTTCACCTTCACCATTTAATTCAAGTCTTAATGCTACCACAGAAGGTGGAATCGCTACAATTGTGCAGCATTTTATTCACCTGCTTATCAAGTGCTAAGAAGTTGATTACGTTATTTACATCAAGTTCAACTCACCCAATAACGTATTCCCTGAGTCAAGAGTACATACTTCCAAGCGGATTGTCATAATTATATCAAGTTCAACGCACTCTAACGCATATTTTATGAATCAAGATTTCATATTTACAAGTTGAGTGGCATATACAGCTAGCAATTCAACTCACTCCAAAGCGTATTTAGTGAATCAAGAGTATATACTCTAGTTGATGAGTCTACATACCAAGATCATCTCGTGAAGATCTCCAGTCTAGCCAGTGCCTTTCAGAGAATAGACAGCAGACATTTTCCTAAGGCAAATGTCAACGGCTTGTCAACGCTACAGAGATATTGCCTAACATTGAAGGACTGTATATCGTCAAAGTTCTCATTACAATATAAATTTTCATCAGTACATCCTCGTCTTGGAGACAACCCACACAGCATACCATCCACCTAAATTGGACAGTCTATACATACCTGTGTATCATCATACAGTGCGGGAGCATTAAGAGACACATAGACTGTAGATCGGACATTAGTGTTGTAACACTCAATATATCACATCATTATATTGTGTGTGTGTGTGTGGTGTGTTTGTGTGTGTGTTAATTGTCTTTCACCATCATCACTTTTTATTGTCTCTACTAACCCTATATGTGTAAATATTTAATTAATAAACCTAGTTACCGTTTGATCATTATCTAGTTCGTTATTGTATCACTCGTGCTGTCGTTGTTAAATATTTACATATAGGTAAAAGTCTACATTTAGATGAAATTGGGGGGCTCTTTCTATCTTTACGGGATCTGAGGACAGAAGCTAAGATCGTGATGAAATAGAACTCTCCATAATTTACGTGAAAACACTGTCTAGTGGAGAGCATTCGCATTCTCTTCATTAGAATAGGTCTCTTTCTTTATTAAAGAACCCATTTCTGAAGACCTTCTTGATAACATTTCATAGGCCATCCCCAGCGACAGCTATTATTGTAGCTACACCATTATTAACATACGACAATACGCAAGCAATATGTAAAGTGTCTATTACTGTCAGTTTATTATGAAAGTGACTTCGATTACGGGACAGAAAAGTACGGTAGCCCATAAAGTCCCGGTAGAAGGTCATATATCTGTTTTGTACGAATAAATATTGATTTTTGTTTTCTAATCCAATCCAATCTTTGACAGTAAGGAAAGGTCAACTTTTGATATTGACTAAGCAGGAGAAAAATATTAAACAGGTGTTAGATGTGCCTTTGTCTCGCATAGCTCCAGGGGTTGCTGGAGACAATGAACGAATAACACCATTGTTTCTTCACATGTTGTCATAAAAGTCAAATAATATCTAAATCTCAACCTTTTCATCTAAAAATAAATTGCCACTGCTGCAAAAGCCCATGAACGCCTTGGTGCTGGTTTCTTGCAACACTGTAACATCTCCAAAAACAAGCCACATTCCAGTAAGCAGAAGAACCCACAGCCAGCGTAAGAAACAACCGTTTTTGGACATGAACTAAAAAACGCCTACCTTTACGACAAACCTATAACATGAAACGTGGCACTAAAGTTGAAGTTCCTTCATTAGGTCACACATTTGCTTCGTTGAACTTTTGAAGGATCGTTAATACGTCGTTACGTGTGGGCACACCACTGTATATTTGTTCATAATGGGGGAACTTCTTTTCTCAGCAAACTCCCTTCACATTTTTATTTAGTTTCACGCTTCTCCCTCGTTTGCATTGAATCTACATTCGAAATGAGGTTGTTAACCATCATTTTTCGTCTCCAAAATCAAGTACTCTGCCACGCATGTAAATATAATCAGGGAGCGAATGTGAGTTGACGAACATACATTTTTTGTTTTTAAACTTAGAAACTGGCACTGAAAAAGGGCGGTGAAAGGAAGAGTTTATTATTTCTTCCTGGATTAGAGAGAGAGAGAGAAAAAAAAGACAGAAATCAGTTTTAAAAATACAGAAATAAAGAGATGTAAGTGAATATGTGAATGCGTATCCGTGTTACTTTTCTAATGAGCTCAGAGACTCATAAAGTTTTCTTTTAAAATAAAATGTTCCTCGTTTGACGAGGCGCGCCCCGTTCAACTTAGACACATGGTTCGTCGGTTACATTAGGGCGCATGTCCAAATATTAAAAACACTTGTGGTCTGTTTCAATGGAGAGTCACAAAGTAAGGTTAACTATAGATACTTTTTTGGAGTTATTTTCCAGTGTTGTTGTGTTTTGTTTGTACATCTTTCATTACAAATTTGTGTGTATCATATATTTCCAGGGTGGCTCAGGAGACAAATAAAGATTAAGGCTACTGCTACTTCATGCGTGTCGTAAGTGGTGACTAATATAAGATTGTGCGTGGGGCTGACTGCCTCATTATTTAAAATCAAGCGGTTCAGAAACCACAGATACAAGAACACTTGAATGCTTTAGTGCAAAAAGGAGGGGGGGGGGGGGGGGGAGCATTTTTATTGGTGGCTCTATGCTCCATTAGGACTAATACATGAGATAAATTATGATGGTAATTCTTTTTCTTCGTTCTGCCTCAGACATCTACATTAATGACTCTAATAAAGGCAGTAGTCAGCTCAAGGTCCCTGATATCTCGTTCTGCCTCAGACATCTACATTAATGACTCTAATAAAGGCAGTAGTCAGCTCAAGTTCCCTGATATCTCGTTCGCATTCAGACTTCCACAGTTAATGACTCTAATAAAGGCAGTAGTCAGCTCAAGGTTCCTAACATCACCAAACATTCTTTCGTTGAGAGAAGTGGGTTGCTGCCATATGTCACTCCTTTTACTGCCGTGTGATGGTAATAATCGCCTCCGGTCAGTCTAAAAAAAAAAAAAAATCGCTTTGTGTATCTTCTGTCCTTACGTCAGACGCAAGCATATTTTCTTTACCGCTTGATGAACTAATATGTGTCTGTATCACAGTATGTTTTACAACTACCGCTTGATGAACTAATATGTTTCTGTGTCACAGTATGTTTTACAACTACCGCTTGATGAACTAATATGTGTCTGTGTCACAGTATGTTTTACAACTACCGCTTGATGAACTAATATGTGTCTGTGTCACAGTATGTTTTACAACTACCGCTTGATGAACTACTATGTGTCTGTGTCACAGTATGTTTTACAACTACCGCTTGATGAACTAATATGTGTCTGTGTCACACTAGGTTTTACAACTACCGCTTGATGAACTACTATGTGTCTGTGTCACAGGATGTTTTACAACTACCGCTTGATGAACTACTATGTGTCTGTGTCACAGTATGTTTTACAACTACCGCTTGATGAACTAATATGTGTCTGTGTCATAGTATGTTTTACAACTACCGCTTGATGAACTACTATGTGTCTGTGTCACAGTATGTTTTACAACTACCGCTTGATGAACTAATATGTGTCTGTGTCACACTAGGTTTTACAACTACCGCTTGATGAACTACTATGTGTCTGTGTCACAGTATGTTTTACAACTACCGCTTGATGAACTAATATGTGTCTGTGTCTCAGTATGTTTTTCAACTACCGCTTGATGAACTACTATGTGTCTGTGTCACAGTATGTTTTACAACTACCGCTTGATGAACTAATATGTGTCTGTGTCACAGTATGTTTTACAACTACCGCTTGATGAACTAATATGTGTCTGTATCACAGTATGTTTTACAACTACCGCTTGATGAACTAATATGTGTCTGTGTCACAGTATGTTTTACAACTACCGCTTGATGAACTAATATGTGTCTGTGTCACAGTATGTTTTATACTGGATAATTACACCCTCATTGACTTCTAGGGATTTCCCCCTGTGGTGAAACATGTTGAGAACCCAGCACCGCGCACTAAGCTTAGAGGAGTCACTTGAGCCCCAGATGGCACTCTGGCTTTTACCTGGTTGGCTGCACGTAGGAGGATCTCATTATGGACACATGATAGGCAAGGGAGCTGAGAAGTGGTTCTGTGTAGGACATGATTATTGATTGGGAGAGCCCAGATCCAGAGCACAGTATTTTAGCGGGGCATATTTGGAGAGGCCCCCCCCCCCCCCTCCCTCTGCATAGCTTGGGACCAGATGTGATGATTATTTTTAATGCAAGCCAGGCTGGAGAAACTGGAGCTAATGACTTCAATTCAACACGTTTCGGATGTCATAAAAGCCAAAAAAAAAAAAAGCCTAGATCTACAGTGTAGATAATACCAAGGAGTCTTCAACTTGGTATTGGCTGTAAAAGAACGAGAAGCTTAGCAGCCCTAGTTAAACAACAGCAACAACAACAATAGTGTAAAAGAGGATGGGCAGTGTTGAAAGCCTGTGCTCCACTGAAGCTGAAAGATAATGAGTGATTGAAAGCGCAGACATTTTTAAAATACAGGTTTTTACAAGATTACTAATGAACCACTAAGAGGATATGGAGATGGCTGAAGCATGTTGTAAGGAAGCAAGACCGTGTATTATTATTTGTTTCGGATTTTCACAAGGAGCCGACGTTCTTTACATTCTATTGCACTCATTGTTTAGCCTCACACGAGTCCGCTAACGATCTGAATACATTGTTTAGCCTCACACGAGTCCACTATCGATCTGAATACATTGTTTAGCCTCACACGAGTCCACTATCGATCTGAATACATTGTTTAGCCTCACACGAGTCCACTATCGATCTGAATACATTGTTTAGCCTCACACGAGTCCACTATCGATCTGAATACATTGTTTAGCCTCACACGAGTCCGCTATCGATCTGAATACATTGTTTAGCCTCACACGAGTCCGCTAACGATCTGAATACATTGCTTAGCCTCACACGAGTCCACTATCGATCTGAATACATTGTTTAGCCTCACACGAGTCCACTATCGATCTGAATACATTGTTTAGCCTCACACGAGTCCGCTATCGATCTGAATACATTGTTTAGCCTCACACGAGTCCGCTAACGATCTGAATACATTGCTTAGCCTCACACGAGTCCACTATCGATCTGAATACATTGTTTAGCCTCACACGAGTCCGCTAACGATCTGAATACATTGCTTAGCCTCACACGAGTCCACTATCGATCTGAATACATTGTTTAGCCTCACACGAGTCCACTATCGATCTGAATACATTGTTTAGCCTCACACGAGTCCGCTAACGATCTGAATACATTGCTTAGCCTCACACGAGTCCACTATCGATCTGAATACATTGTTTAGCCTCACACGAGTCCGCTAACGATCTGAATACATTGCTTAGCCTCACACGAGTCCACTATCGATCTGAATACATTGTTTAGCCTCACACGAGTCCACTATCGATCTGAATACATTGTTTAGCCTCACACGAGTCCGCTAACGATCTGAATACATTGCTTAGCCTCACACGAGTCCACTATCGATCTGAATACATTGTTTAGCCTCACACGAGTCCACTATCGATCTGAATACATTGTTTAGCCTCACACGAGTCCACTATCGATCTGAATACATTGTTTAGCCTCACACGAGTCCGCTAACGATCTGAATACATTGCTTAGCCTCACACGAGTCCACTATCGATCTGAATACATTGTTTAGCCTCACACGAGTCCACTATCGATCTGAATACATTGTTTAGCCTCACACGAGTCCACTATCGATCTGAATACATTGTTTAGCCTCAAACGAGTCCGCTAACGATCTGAATACATTGTTTAGCCTCACATGGGTCCACTACCGATCTGAGTTTAGCCTCACATTGTTCCAATAACGATCTGTCTTTGGTTGTATGTATGTGTCTGACACAATCTGCTATCAGCGTGTATTTACAGCAACAGGACAGACATAATAAAGACTCGTCTAGGCTAGGAGACCACACACGATGACCAGGTGGACTAAAACCAAAGGGGAACACAAACAGTTCACTATCCCTTTACTGACGATAACTGTACATATCCGAAACCTGGCGAAAGCGTACATAATAAATCAAATAATACAGAAACAATGCGCCTGACATCAGGCGGTGCACACGTTGTGCCGCATGGCACATATCACAACAGCTCGCAAAAATCGAGCATGGAACAATTTTCATGTCTGTCTGCTAATATCTATAAACGAGATTACCATAGCAAAGAAAATCAACCTTATATCAAGTCGTTGATGAGCAGCAGGGATACAAGAAACCCTCTGCTAATAACTATATGGCCGAAAAATCTAATGACAAACGTCTGTACCTCGGACCCCGCACCCCCCACTGGCTATGTGACAACTACGATCTTTTTAGACCGGCTGGGAGAACCGTCCACACTCAATGGCGGGCTTGGCAAGAATTTCCATTTTCCAGCAACCCTGTGGTCACGTGATCGAATCATGTGACCAGAATTCACAAAGACTGACCATCGTTCTGAAACGTAAACATCATGCTTCCTTTCTTGCCCCTGGCGGAGCATCGCCTGAAATGGTAGTCGTAAAACATACCGTGACAGAGTCCATCTCTGTTTTTTTCTTTATCAGGCGTCATATCAGTACTTCTTTGTAACTATGACCATATCTAGCATTTACAATGCAGTTATTACTGTTAAGACTACCATAGAATGAAAAAAAAAAATTACAAAAACACACAAAAAGTAATACGTCTTACAAAGAGAAAGGACAAGAAAAACCTACGTTGCGTCCACAAGGCCTTCGTTAGGGACAGACAAACAAGAGACAGAAGAGAAAGAAAGTGAGAATTAAGTGGAGAACATGAAACTATAGAAATAAAAGAGAAATACTCCCTTAAGTGTTAGCACATGTTGGAGCAAAGATGGCTGCCACAAAACTGGAAAGCGGAAGTGGATTGTACATTAAAAGCAAAAAATAATGAAAACAGGGACTGGAAAACTGAAAAATAATTATAAATAAATAAAATAAAATTTAAAAAATAAAATAAAATAAAAAATTATAAAAAATAAATAAATAAAAGACTACCATCGTTCTGAAACGTAAACATCAGGCTTCCTTTCTTGTTAAGACGAGATCTATAGTAAAGACTACCATACAAGGCAGTTGTTGTTGTGGCATTCCCAGGGTAAGAGAGATAGAGGGAGACGGAAAAACACACTAAGAAGGAAGTGGAAACATATGAAAGGAATAAAGCGGGCAGGGAAAGATTTGGCATGGACGGCACAGGACAGGAAAGTCTGGCATGATTTTTTGAAGACACATGCTAATTAGGAAGCTGAAGAATGAATGAATGAAAATGACTATTACTCGTGCGCTCCCTAGTCTCTTTGTCTATATTTTAACTCTATCTCTTATTTTCTGAATCCCATTGTCTTTGGGTGTTTTTTTTATTACCGCGACTGTAACCCTGCCTAAAGTATTTATGTGTGTATGCAAATTGTCCTGTCTGCCATTCTTTCTTTATTGCTTACGCTATTTCTACCCCGTGCTGTTCATGCGATGATGGTCTCTCAGTATTATGCCACTGCGCCTAAGCAATGTTATAACTCCATCGCTCAAATCAGTCAACATCTCAAGATTATAACTAGATTTATCATCATCTCTAGACTATAAATAGATCTGCGATCCTCTCTAGACTATAACTAGATCTGAGATCATCTCTAGACCATAACAAAATCTGAGGACTATAACAACATTGGACATCATCGCTAGACTATAACTAGTTATGAGATCATCTCTGGATTATAACAACATCTGACATCATCTCTAGACTACATCTGATACCATCTCTAGACTAAACTTGACATCATCTGTATAATATAGCTACACTTGACATCATCTCTAGACCATAACAGTATTTGACATCATCTCCAGTCCATAATCACATCTGACATCATTTCTATACCATTACAACATCTTACATCGTCTCCAGACCAAAACAACATCTTAAATCAGCGCTAGGCTATATAACTATACCTGGCATCAGCTGTAGATTATAACAACGTTGGATATCATTTCTAGACTATAATTACATCCGACATCATCTATAGACTGTAACTTCGTCTGACACCATTTCTAGACTATAACTTTACCCGACATCATCTCTAGACTATAACTTCACCCGATATCATCTCCAGACTATAACTTCATCTGACATCATTTATAGACTATAACCATTTCTGACACCATCTCTAGACTATGTCTTCAACTGATATCATCTCTAGACTATGACTTCATCCGACATCATTCATAGATTATAACTATTTCTGACACCATCTCTAAGACTATGTCTTCAACTGAAATCATCTCTAGACTATGACTTCATCTGACATCATTTACAGACTATAACTTCACCCGACATTATCTGTTGAGGATATAACTTCAGGCAATGACTAAAACCCACAAAAGCCAGATCCAAACCTCAGAAATGAGGTATCTGAGGAAGGTGGTAACAAGAAGAGACATGGTCCGCAACAAGACGATACGTCAAGGCCTACAAACCCAACCCCTGCAGACCCAAGTAGAACAGTCCCAACTGAGATGGTTTGGCCATGTCTGCAGAATGGGAGAAGATTGGCTACCACGGCAAGCATGGGAAACTAAGAGCCAGGGATCCAGACCTCCAGGACGACCCAAAGTCCGCTGGGAGGACAACATTAGACAATCTTTGAAGGACAGTTGACTAGAATTGAACCAAGCCAGTAGGAAGACAGCCGATAGAATAGTATGGCGCTCTCTCTTACAAACCTCTACACCTCACGGTAGAAGAGGAACGACTAAGTAAGTAAGGATATAACTTCATCCGACACCCATATCTATACTATAACTATATCGGACACCATCTCTAGACTATAACTACATTAAGGTGCGTCATTAGCTGCTATCAGGTCAGCTGAACTCGAACTGCATTTTCTCGACTGGGGCAAAGGGTATTTTTTTTAACTAGGTCAATGATTCTTCTAACAAGGTTAGAATTAATTAGTCTTCATAAGTATTTTAATATAATTTGAAGCAAGAGAAACTTTGTGGGCTACAGTGAGAAATCGGAGTGTAGTTTATGTGGGGCTGTTAGCAGAGTCGGGGATAAAGTAATAATGATGATAAGAATACAAAGGTGAGAAATAAGAGGCAGTAGAGGAAACTCACAGATGTGCATAATTGTTATTAAAAGGTAAAAGGTCAAGTTTGTGCCGTAGAAGATACTGACGTTGAGGCGTGAAGTGTTGGAGACTTCATATAATTTCTCAAGCTTTATTGGGTGACGTGACCTGCTCCCTTCCTCGCTGCCTTTGTATTCTCTAACTCAGAACAGGCACCCGTTTTTATAACTGTATAGACTCGAACGTGACGCGATGTGGTTGTGAACCAAGTCCCTTTGCCTCGAGAAACAAGCGTACTAACTGCTCTGCTACTCAGATGCTCAATTGCAGTTATAGGTTAAATTAAACCCAGACAAAGTCGGAGCATTAAATGGGCACAGTTGTTATAGAGATCTGGCCTCTTGCGGAAAATGTGCTGTATTTGAAACATGGTGTTTTCAAGCTTCAGTCTACCCATCTATAAATTGGTACCCGGCTGTGCTTTTGAGTAAAGGAAGGAAAAGGGTTCGAGGAAGGGAACTGGCCACTCCACCACATTTAAAGCTGGACATCGTATGGTTAAGTCTCTAACACACCCCTACAGCAGTATCGTCTATGGGACTACCTTTACCTTTAGTCAAAGTCGGCGGAGCTGACGAGGAGTGAAAACAAAAACGTTGGACATCGTCAGACATCCAAAAGACTGGGAATAGTTCAAAAGAAGCAGGGAAATAAACTGGAAAATTATTATGTTGCATGATGTTAGAAAGACTTAAATTGCATGCTGACGAAAAGATCAGAGAAGAACAAGCGGGTTTCAGGCTGAAACGATCATGTATTGATCAAATATTCACACTAAGAACAATTATAGAAGAATCAGTGGAAATGCAATCGCCACTTATTATCACCTTCGTCGATTTTCAAAAAGCCTTTGATAGTCTACACCGCCCATCATTGTGGAAGATACTTACAATCTATGATTTTCCAACAAAATATGTGAATATAATCAAAGCGCTATATGACAATGCAAGATGTTGTGTTAGAATAAATAAAGGGAATACAGAATGGTTTACAGTAGAAACAGGGGTGAAACAAGGCTGTATTATGTCACCACTACTTTTTGGAATAGCTATTGATTGGGTTATGAGAAACTATACCCACAATGAACAATTAGGTATAAAATGGACAAATGGAAAATTCCTGGGGGACCTGGATTTCGCAGATGATTTAGCATTCTTAAGTTCAACACCCAGACAATCCCAAGAAGCAGTAAATAATTTGTGTCATCTTTCGGTTAAAATAGGTCTCCAAATAAATGCCTCTAAAACTAAAGTTATGAACTTTTCTAACGAGACCTTTAATATCATCCTGAACGGGGAAAAACTACAGAAAGTTGAAAGTTTCAATTATTTAGGCAGTAAAATGACTCAGGATGGTGACACAACAAGAGAAATTCATACTAGAATTGCTTTGGCAGCTAGCGCCTTCAACAGATTATCTAATATTTGGAATATACGATCATTGAATATACATACCAAGCTTCGTCTGTTTAATTCAAATGTTATCTCAGTGTTAACATATGGCTGTGAGAGTTGGAAAATAACAAAATCATTGGAGAACAAGCTGAATACATTCGAGAACAAATGTCTTAGAAAACTCATGAACATCAGTTGGAAAGAATTCAAGACTAATCGACAAATAAGAGAAGACTCTAGGCAGAAATATGTCTCCAACTATATAAAGAAAAGACGATGGTCATATATCGGTCATGTCCTACGAATGCAAAACAACAGAATACCATTGCAGGCACTCACTTGGGTTCCTGAGGGTAAGAGGAAAAAAGGAAGACCAAAAGAAACACTCAGAAGAACAATAATAAGAGAAGGAAGAACGTTGGGATTAAATAATGTGCAAGAGCTAAGAGGAGTGGCGTCACAACGAACAACCTGGAGAGCACTGGTTTCTGCCTTATGCGCCGTGTTTGGTGCTTAAAGAATTTATTATTATTATTATTATTTATATAATGACCCGGTAAACCATCACGATGACAGTGACGAACCCGTGAAGGGATCCTTTATCTCTTTGTCCTCACCTCTTCCCTGAGAGTTGTTGTTGTCTTTGTATTTTTAGCTAGGGCTGCTGATCAAGTCACTTGTCCGCAACTGATGGATTTGCATGTGTTATGTAGCTGTTCAGTGGTGCTGTAAAGGGTGTTTATGATTGTTGGGGAACCCAGTGGTAGCTTTCTTCTTTCTGTAGAGAGTCCTGGGCAAGTGAGCAGCACAAGCTGAATTGTATTATATGGATGAATGCAGTTGCGGCAGTTAGACTCGTGTGAGGGGTTTCATCGTTTAAGAGGCCCCTGAGAGTGAACTTAATGTTCATATCTCCGGTCCTTCCCAAAATTAAACAGTGGACCAATCAAGACATGATTAAGATATTACAACAATGACTTTATTTCTTACCAATTCCTCACTTACTCAGGTCATCGAAAGGTGGCGATGAGCCGCATTTCGTTTCATACACAGTGTCACACATACATACAAAGAAATTATATAGTGTGATTCTAAACTTTAGAATTGTATCCAGTGAATACAGATACAAAGTGCGTAATTTGTGTGGCAGGCGCCTCACACCTCTCCTGAGGCAATACAACCCACTGATTAAGATCTCCCGATGTTGGGAAATATAAAGAAAACGTTAAATAAAGGGAGCAAACATAAGCAATAGCAACCTGCTTTGGACAGAGCTGCATGGCGCAATACAATTTTAAGTAAGCCATTTTTAAAATGCGTTTTAAGTCTCAAAAAAAAAAAACATAGGTGGAAGGAAAATAAAAATGAGAATGCATTATGCATTTGTTTATCAACTGTCTAAGAGTTACTAACCCTTTATTACTAACTTTTTTTGTTAAACTGTTGTTTAAAATATCAACAAAAAATCAACGTACTGCACTCATTTTTTTTTTTAAACTCTCGACAGCCTTAATAACATATAGAAGGGGACGTTTATGTTTTTAAAAAAAATGAAAGAGTTCATTACCTTTACTACTTACTTTTCTTCGAGCGGTTAACAAAGAGTTAATAACATTAGCACAGATTTTGTCATATCGTTACAAAACAGTTATTTACTCTCAAAATACTTGCTTCATGTTTAAAATTCACATTAACCGTAGTGAATAGAAAAAATCTTAATTAGTGCTGTCTGTAGGAGGCGTAGGAGAGATAAAACCTTTTTAAAATAATTTAAAAAAAAAACATTTTCATTCAGAAGTTTTCTAGACATCATAGCAAATTAAATTAGTGGCTAGACAGTAATTTTCAAAACACAAAGCGACTGTAAACTGTATGACTCTTGTCATATTTAATAGTCTGAAGTCGTAACAGTATTGGTAACGGATGGGAATTACATTTTGTGTTTACCAGTCGTTTAGCACATTTTAATATATTTTGTGTGATTACGACACATAACTGGGAAAAGGTCATTGAAAAGTGAAATGTGAGAAAAACTGAAAAACGAAATACAAGTGGAAACGAAACAAGAATACAATTTTTAAAAAATTAAAATGTGCACTGAAGGTTGTTATTGTTATTGTTGAACAGAATCGACACTATTGCACTCTGGGCAAACCCATAGGTGCTCAGTCTCCCTCAGTATATATCGAAGGGTGTGAATGCTAACTGTTCCTGTAGCTCGCTGGTTGTAAACACGACGTATGCATCCTCTCATACATCCATCTCTGCTAGCTTTACGTTCGATGCCAAATTCCAACAGTCTTAACCTTGATGATTCATTTATTGCAGTGTCATTCTCTAACAGGCGATCATTAATTGTTCTCAGTATCTCTCCCTTATCCATATCCAGTGTCCCCACTGCTGGTGCTAGTATGTCAGCTCTCTCATTACCGCGTACCCCTGCATGACCAGGACAGTCTCTTAAGACAGCAGCTCCTGCAGATTCGGAGCTTCTATGGAGATTTTCCACTCATGCCGTAGCCAACCATTTTGGACCTTTCGAAGCATGGACTGAGAGTCTAACAAATGACTGCTTTTGTTACAGAAGTTTCAGTTAGCCACCTTAAGGCTGCAGTAGCTGCCTCTACCTCCATTCTCATGCTGGAAGTTTATATCTTGTACGCCCCGCTATGGTCGGCGACGATTCTGCCCTTTACCCTAGCAGAGAAGCCACAACCTAATTTTTCACCACAGATCACAGACCCATCAATTATACACAAAAGCATCATTATCCCGGGCATGATCAAGTCAATCAATCAATACCCTTTAGCTCCCCAAGGAGCATAGGCCTTCAACAAACACATGCCAAGTCTTCCTGTCCTGTGCCATCCGCTCACGTTCTTTCCATGTTTTCCTCCTCATTTTCCCCTCTATCCAGCTCTCTTCTCCGTGTGTTTTTGGTCTACCTCTGCCTCTCTTTCCCTGTGGATTCCAGAACAAGGACTGCCTTGTAATGCTATCAGCAGGTCTCCTCATTGTGTGTCCTATCCATCGCCAGCGTCTCTTCTCAACTCCTGTTCCACTGGCACTTGTCTAGTTCTTGTCATCAATTCCACATTTGTGACTTTGTCATAACATTTCAGTCCTTCTATTCTACGCAAGCACCCGTTTATAAAAGTCTGTAGCTTTTTGGTTGTTATTTTTGTTGTTCTCCGTGTCTCAGAGCCATACAATAGGACTGACTTGACATTTGAGTTGAAGATTCTTATTTTCGTGTTGGACTTGATTTCTCTTGTTCTCCATAGTTTCCCAATGCAATGAAAGATCCTCTTGCTTTTTGTATTCTTATTTTGATATCATTGTCTGTCCCTCCAACTCTGTCTATATTACTGCCAAGATATGTGTACGATTCTACATTCTTTAGTGGTGTTTCTTCAAGTTCAACCTTGTTATCATTTCTTGCGTTTATTCTTATAATCTTTGTCTTTTCCCTGTGTATTTTCAGGCCCACTTGTTGTGACCTCTCATCGAGAAATTTCATTTTCTCTTGCATCTGATTATGGTTATGGGACAGAAGAGCCAAGTCATCTGCAAAATCCAGATCATCAAGCTGTTTAGTCAGATTCCACTGGATTCCATTTCTGTTGCGTGATGTCGATGTTTTCATAACCCAATCTATTGCTAGTAAGAAAAGAAATGGAGACAAGAGGCATCCCTGTCTCAATCCCGTTCTATTCCTAAAAAACGGTTCTGTAAGTTGTCCTTCATGAAGAACTCTGCATGTCATGTCTTCAAGGTCTTCCTTATTAAGTTAATGATCTTCATGGGAACTCCATAAAGCCTCATCAATTTCTAAAGTGATTCTCTGTCTATGCTGTCAAATGCCTTTTCATAGTCCACGAATCCGATGTATAGCGGTGAATTCCATTCCAGACTTTGCTCAGCTGTTATTCTCAATGCCGCTATATGGTCTGTACAGGATCTGTTTTGTCGAAAACCTGCTTGTTCATTCTCAGTTGCTTGTCTATGGACTCTTTTAATCTCTCAAGGATAATCCTGTTTAATACTTTTCCTGGCACTGATAGTAACATTATTCCTCTATAATTTGTGCACTCTTGTAACTTTCCCTTCTTAGGCAACTTGACCAGATATCCTTCCTTCCATTCTGCTGGTATTTCCTCTTTCTCCCAGACTTTGCCAAGTAGTTTGTATAATATCTATGTAGATTAATCAATATCTGTTTTTGATGGCCTGCTGGAATTCCATCTGGACCAGCTGCTTTTCCATCTTTCAGAAGCTTATGGCTTTCTTTATTTCTTCTCTATGTGACGGTATTGCCCCCCTGCTTTGAAGTGTTGGTCCAACAGTAGCCAAAACTCAAGAGTATCTAATATGGGCTTCAAATGTATCTATCTTCGCAAAGATATTCAGAATAAGCGAGAACACTAACTACTGCTTAGGCTGAGTATGTTAACTCTGTAATTCTGCCGAAGCTTTTGTGAATGATTTAAGCACTTATTACTTTCAGCTCGTTTAAGCCCCCACCCTGATTTACTCAGTGGAGTTCTATTATTTTAGTATAGCTCTGTTTAGAGTGTGGGGAGTAATTTGACTGAGATAAACATGCAGTAACTTTAAAATGATTAAATCGAAGTTAAATTTGTAACATTACAAATAACAAAATTTAATAATCACTTTAGGTTTTAACAGTTAGAAATAATTTTAATAGTTATGGATCAAGAAAAGTAATCCTCACAGTCTTTAGGGAATGTGAGATATTACAAGAAGTTCAAGTGGCAGCAAATATTTGAACTTAGCTGCCAATGACGGTTCTGCTCCTTCTTATAGGTTGGTTCTTTTCACTCTGCTCACGCTCGTCTCTGATCAAGGTTGTCGGGGGTAGCTCTTTTCCCAGAAACGTCAAGGAGAGCCTATCACGTGGGTCACGCGTCTTAAAGCTTAGGCCACGGTTCATTTCTTGTTCCAGAGATGGTACTTTCTGCTGGTACCACCAATAGCTATGGTAAAAGAATAGAACACGAAACGCTCTTCTGAGTATGGCGTTTTCCACCCCACTGTTATGGGTTCCTATCTACCCATACCACCATCCCAATTACTCAGAATTTACCCTCGATGAGAATTAAATTTAATCCCTCGGGATAAAACTTTCTTTACATTTAAATAGAATAGCTTTCATAGTTACTTTACATTCAAATGAAAAAGGTTAATAATACAGATAGAGTCTGTTTACATATACATCTCCACTGATTGAAAAGTGTTCACAATATAAATTTAAATATGTTTTCATTTATATATTACACTGATTTAAAAGTTTGAAACTTCCATTACTTTAAAATGAATGTTTTCACAAAGACATTTACACTGGTTTAAAGCTTGAAAACTTACATTAATTTTAAAGTGACTATGTTTATAGGACCAACGGGCTGATCACCCGTTTGCCAGTCACTTCGATTACGGATTATGGATTGATTTGCCGTGGCCCTAAAGACGCCAATAGGCGTGATGGGAAACAATGGCAAAGAAAACCTATCTGCTGTTGCCCTAAGACGCCACTAGGCGTAATGGCCACTGACTGCTTTGACGGTCGGTGGCTAAGGACGGAAGAAGAAGAAGACGTTTATAGGGAAATTTACACTGCTTTGAAAATGTAAGTATTATATTTAGAATGTACATCATTTCTTTCATCGTTCCCTTCCTGCTCCATAGGGAACTGGAACTACTTTATGTTTTAGTTCTCTTTACGAAACTATCAATAAAGCAATCACCAGCCCGTGCAGTAGTGGTTCATGTATTTTCATTCTATACGCTGATGTTGCCAGCCTCAAATGACTTTGACATCTAATAGCGAGTTTCACCCATTAAACTTCACATGGTAATATATACATATATATGTTAGTTCACATGTTAGTAATAAAATATGAAATGTAAATCACAACTTACGCCAATCCTGACTCACAGACTTTTTGCTCAGATGAATAAAAGAGACTTGAACCGGCCTCTTACACGCGTCTGGGGAATCGTTAATTTTAACTTCAATTCCCTCTGACTCCGCGTCTTTCTTCAGTTTCCTAGTCCAGGTGTTCCTTATTAAAATGTTGAGATTTCCTGTACTTTTTAAGTCTTATTTGGTTTTCCAATAAACGGTCTGGTTAAAAAAATAGAATTATGAATCTAGTCTTCACTCTGGCGAGGTCTGATGTTGTCTTAGCGAGCGTGAAATTCACAGTGAAATAAAACTGCGAAATGGTCAGACTATATTCCTATCTCCCCACGCATTGTTTTTAAGGATCTAATCAGAAAGATCCAATCTTTTCAAATCATGCAGATAGGGTGTGATATTTTCAAAATAGTCCCACGTGAAATAAGGTGCGTGCCTGCAAAGGTCACGTATTACCATATATGGACATCTGATGCCTTGCATACACTCTCACAGGCAGATCGATAGACACACATGACAACATGGGTAAGCTGTACGACTTATTACTTTATTAGAAAGTAATGTTGTCATAACAAGTCGGCCCGGAAACGATTATGTCACACTTGTCTGCCCACATGTGTCACACAGACAGTAATCTCGTTATCTGTCGTATGAGTACGCAAAAACTCAGTGTCTGCCCATCTGGGTTACCAAACGAGTCGTCTTATCAGCGGTTCAATCTAAACACGCCGGCGAGTATCTTATCTCAGTTGCTCACCGCAAGCTAGGATGACCGGGTAACAAACAGGTGACATCACAGAGAGTAGTGTCAACAAATGTTTGCACCTACAAAATATTTGCCACACAAGCATAAAAGAAAGAAAGAAAGAAAGAAAAGTGCTACAATTGAGAGCAAATAATAAAAATCAGTTCCACAAATGTACCGATACTGCCAGAGTGAAACAAAGATCGATAGGGGCCGCCCCGTTCTGTCACACTCTACTTGGTCGTTCACAGCTGATTTGTAGCTCCTCTCCTGCTTACTGTATGTCTGGGGGATTAGTTGGAGCTTGTCTATTGAGAAGTTCCTCAAAACGTTCTGTCCATCTCTTCATTTGTTCTTGTATATTACTAAGCAATTTTCCATTCTTATCTTTTATGAGGCCATTTGCTTGCTTATATTTCCCTGTTAGCTTCTTTGTGTTGTTGTACAGGTCCCTCATATTTCCTTTGGCTGCAGCTTCCTCTGCTTCCCTTGCCAACTCTTCAATATACTTCCTCTTGTCTCTTTTGATGTTTCTTCTTACTTCTTTGTTTGCTTCTATGTACACTTCATGAGCAATGGCTTTGGAGCTTCTGGTTTTGCTTCTGTTTAAATCTGCTTTCTTGTGTTTCCTGTCTTCTATCTTGGCAATGGCTTCTGTTGTTATCCGTGCTTTGTGCTGATGTTCTCTTTTTCTCAGTACTTCTTCACATGTCTGGTTCCATATATGTTTTACTTGTTGCCAGTGATCTTCCGTGTCTGCTTCATCTTCCAGCTGTTGAAGCACTTGGTATTTGTTGGATACTGTGATTGAAAATTTTTCTCTTCTTTCCTGATTTCTTTGATATCCCACATTATTCTGTTGTCTATAGCTATATACTGTTGTAAATTTCTTGAGTTTTAATTTTGTTTTAGCCAACAGAAGATGGTGGTTTAATACCACATCTGCTCCTCTACATGCTTTTACATCATGCAATGATGACCTAAACGTCTTACTTATGCATATGTGATCAATCTGATTCTCAGTTCTGTGGCATGATCAAGTATCAGTTGATTAATTTCCAGTTCCGCTGTCCCATTGCCCCATGTTCTACATTCTCTGCCAAGCCCGATGATAACTTGCTGGTAGTTAATCCAGTTCTCATCTGACTTACTACTCCACTCTTCCCCTTTGAATATATTTTCAACTGTGGTCACCTGCTTGATCGCTGTTTCTGCCTGTGTCACCCATGACAGTCCCTCTTTATTCTTGCTCCCTTAATGTCAGCTATGTTTCATGCAGAGGGTGCCGTTTGTCTGTGGTTACTCGTATATAGGCTTTTGCCTGGGCCATCGCATATCTGGGTCTAATCGACATCACTCCAAGCATGTACCTCATTCTCACAATGGGGGTATCACGCGTACAGCCCAAGACTATACGCACCCCTTCATTTTGAATACGTTCTAGTCGTTCAAATTGTGTTACTGACAGCGCTAGTATTCCCAGCCCATACTCAGTGACTGATATGAAATGCTGATGATAAAGAAGAAAAAGTAATCACTGCTCCAGGTTCGCTGCAGCCATTATTTTCAGGGCTACTAGACCTCTCCTGCATTTCTGTTTGATGTGATCAACATGATACTTACAAGATAGCCCGCGATTGAATGTAATTCCAAGGTATTTCAGCTTTTTTGTTTTTGCCTTTCAATTTTCTGTCCATTGAGAGTAATATCTGGAAGATCTGTTTTCACTATAAAATTGTTTAAGGAGCATCACTGTGGTAAAGTGGGATGTTATAAATTTTTATAGGGGACTTAGTGTACTGACTGAGATCAGCTGTGAAGGTATCTGTATCTAATAGGTGTAGTGTTTTACAGATAACCTTACTTGCTACCACATTATGCCTCAGTCAGAATTATTCTGGAATATTGTGATGACTACGTTAAATGTCTAGGGTATGTATATGATGAAGTGTAAGTCACAACAACAACAGACAGATAAACAATTTAATTTATTCCACCACACTTGACAACACTGTGACACTCACACACATGTACCATTCTATAAGACTATCTTAAATGAGCCACTGGCAAATTTTCAAATATCAATATGTATCAAGCACTTTCATTAATATATATGTCCTGATTCAACTACAAAGTGAATCAGGAATCACAATCAGTTGTAATTACAATTTATATGTACAGAATTTATCAATAAGAACCTTGTAGTGACATATTTTATTAATATTATCCTATGTGTGTCAGTTGTGTAGTAGTAATGTTGAGCTCCACTGGCCACATAGGCTTATCTTTCGTGATGGCGGCAGGATAGGACTCCTCTGCTCGATAGCCTCCCTGTGTTCTGGAGACACCTCACTGGTCACTATCTGGACCCAGGAGTATGCTGTCAGCCTCTAAGTTCAGCAAAGCTCAGACCAGGTGCTGCTCAATGGCTTTAGGACCACGGTCCCTGAAACAAGAAGGTTGTACCTCCTACTTCATAACTAGTTTATAATCCATTTACAGACTGAACACAATACATAACAAACACTGAGTTCAGAGCGGTAGGCCAACTCTCAGCTTCATCTGAAATAATTTACACCAGTATATTCCTCCCTAATGGTTACTACGCCTCTGCAATTCCAGCATTATTTCTTTCTAGTCAATAATATAGGTGTCAGTGTACTGTTTGGCAATTCCATGCAGTTTTACTTTCCTCCGACACCTTCTGTTCAGGTTGGAGCACTATATAGGCTTTTCCTCATGTTCGCTACTGAACCACACATATATACAGACATAAATTATCAATTTACATTCAATTTTCATTAAAAAGATATTGAATATATCAAGCTTACCACAATTCATGGAATAATACACAGTTACGTTGAATGGCAATGAATATAGCACAACTTCGATCTGCCGATGTCCCAGGCTTTTATTTAGAAAAATATGCACTGGTGCTCAACGCACTGGTTCTGTAGTAAGTTTATTTGAACATGTGGTGGTGACCTGACGCCTCTGATTGACTATATTCGCGGGTCTAACCAATCGTGCCATGTTTACCCAATCGTTTGAAAAAAAGTACTCCTACTCCCGTTTCCCCTGACAACAAAAGATAGTATTTATAGCCCGACTAATCGTGTTTAGCCTTACATTTCTTGCGCTCCAATCAAATCGGATTTAACATGGAGACCCATTTCCCGTACAATGGTGGGGTGAAAATCTGCCACTGAGCGATTCTGATTTGGGTGTTGTCTGACATCCCTCACTATTTCTTTTGGCTATAATTTGGTAATTCCTAGACTATTTGCGTAACGTTTAACATATTCTTTGTCAGCAAGTCCTAAGGAACCCAAATATACAAATTTAAAGGAGCTAAGTGGCTGCGTTCAAAATATGCATTTTCTTCTACCTCCTGTTTACTTCGAATACGATGTGGTGTCTGGGTACTGTAATGTTTTCAAACGTAAACCAGTATAATGTCATGTTTCCTAATAAGCATTTTGTGAGTTTTTAAAAACTAACTCTCGTGTGTGTAGTGTTTTTTTTTTACTGTCGATTTGAAAAAAGCTAGTGCTTGTGGCCTTACACGCGTGATGGTAGTAATTGTGTATCGCGAGACGCGTGTTTAGTGTTGCATGCGTTCCGGCTTTCAGCCTCTCCCTTTCTTTCTATCTTTAGTCCATCTGTCTTTCGTTTTTTGGTAACGTAGTGTATAAAATGACATGAATGGAATTTTAAATCTAGGTCATCTTGCGTATCTCAAGGTTTTTCTTAGAAATGGAATACACATTTTATTGTGTTGGGGAAACGCGTGTATGCTGCAGAAGGCTTTTACTATCAACGTGAAACGTTACAATTTGCAGACGAAGGAGAAAACAAGGGGGATTTCGAGTACAGTCATTGTGACAGCACTGTTCTTTACCATTCTTCTTTCCTTTTATTGAATTTATGTGTTAGGCTTTACATTTACCTGATAATTTATATATGTGGATTAGAATTTTTCACGACAAATCCTCCCCACTTAAAACAGACGTTATATGTCAGTCTATAATTCTATATACACATAGAGAAATTTATTATTATTCCTGGGGTTTAGGGTGATTCTCATCACACGGATGGCGGCTTAAAAAATCCGCTCCCAGATTTGTTTTTCCACTTATATACTCTATGCTAAACTCAAATGGCTGCATCAATAATGACCAACGGAGTAATCCAGAATTCTCATGTCTAGCCTGTGCTAGAAACGATAAAGGTTTGTGATCCGTTTGCAACTTAAATGCCTTCCCATACAGATAAATATTGAATTTCTTTATCGCCCATATTACTGCAAGACATTCTTTTTCGCTAGTTGAGTAATTGGTTTCAACTTTATTCAACTTTCTGCTAGCATATGCCACTGGGCTTAATTCCCCATCCAATGCATCTGATTTCTGTAGCAGAGTCGCACCTAACCCAATATTACTGGCATCCGTCCTTACTATGAATTCTTGACTTAAGTCAGGTAATTTCAAAATAGGTTTACTTGTGAGCTTTTCCTTCAATTCTTGGTAAGCCATTTCACATTGTGGTGTCCATGTAATTCGATCTGGATGTCCTTTACGTGTCAAATCAGTTAACGGTGCACATATGGAATTAAAGTTTTTGATATACTTCTGGTAGAAACCACATAATGAGACAAAGGATCTCACGTCTTTCTTGGTTTGTGGTCTCGGGGCTTTCTTTAGTTTCTCTAAATTCTTTGGGTCAGGGGTCATGTTTCCCTGATAAACTGTGTGTCCCAAGAATTCTAATTCTTTACATCCAACGCAACATTTGGTTGGTCGGGCTGTTAAATTCGCTTCCCTAAGTCGATTAAACAGCATGTTCAGAGAGTCAATGTGTTCCTCAAATGTTTCTGTTGCTATAAGGATATCATCCATGAAATTTGTGATACATGGATTATTCAGAGGGTCCAATAATTTTCTCATCATTCTAGAGAAGACACTAGGCGCATTCTTCAATCCAAATGGCAATCTGTTAAACTCATAGTGTCCTTCTGAGGTACTAAAAGCTAGGTATGGTCTAACCTCAGGCTTTACTGGAATCTGATAGTATCCTTTACTCAGGTCCACTTTTGAGAAATATTTAGCTTTATTTAGTCTGGCAAACAACTGATTTGTATCCGGCAATGGATCCACCTGTCCTTCTGTAATAGCATTCAGTCTCCTGTAATCTATACAGAGTCTATGTTCTCCAGAGGGCTTCCTTAAGAGTACAACACCGGAACTATACGAAGATTCACTGTGTGAAATAATTCCTTCCTTCAACAAATAGTCTATCTCTTCCTTCAAAGCTTTCTCCTTAGCAAAAGGAATCGAATATGGTTTCATACAGACAGGTGTGGAGTCTATCAGTTTCATATCATATTCCAATAAGTTTGTATGCCCAGGTCGGTCTGTTAACACCTCTGTATGAGTATCTAGAACCTGTTGCACTCTCTCTTTCTGAGTTTTCGTTAAATGTGTACTGATTTTCACCTGTGCCGCTGTCTCACAGGGGTGTAATGGATATTCAAATGATGAAAGTGGTTCCTTTTTCATCTCCATGGCAATGGACAAGGTCAACAAGTGTGTCTCTTCCTGATTTTCTCTTTCCAAATATTTCTTCAGGAGATTCACATGATAGATTTTTTCTTTCCCCTTCTTATCTATCTTATAATTTGTTCTAGACACCTTCTCTAGAACTGTATATGGACCTTGCCATCCAATTTGTAACTTATTCTGACTACCGGGGAGAAGAAGCAGTACCTTCTCTCCCACAGCCAAATCTCTGTCTTTAGCTTTCCTGTTATAATAGGCAGCATGTTTCTTCCTGGCTTGTTTCAAATTTTCATTGGCAAGTTTCCAGCCAGTTTTTAAACGAGTGGTCAGCTCATTCACATATTGGTATGAGGATGTAATATTTTCCTCTGCCTTTTCGTCAGTCCACGTTCTTAACAGAGTTACATATGGACCTTTAATTTTGTGGACCTATTTGTCCATGCACCGGTATGGTCTCTTCCACTCGAAGCTCTATAGTGATGATTTTTCTTCCCAGAATTATCAGTCACAAAACGACCGCTACCAATTTTTCTTTTGGGGCTTTCTCCCCACTTAAATTCTTGATGAGAGATTTCCTCTCTACATCCTCTTCCTCCAGTTTGTTTAAGTCCGATTGAGGGATTTTCGGCTTATCCTGGGGTAAGACATCTTTTTGCACTCTCCGCATAGTGGCCATTGTAAAACAGTTAAGTGAAGCTTGTCCGTGAAAAGGGGCTTCCCATTCCCTTTGGTCCACTTTATCAAATTTATTTCTCTTTCTATTGTCAGGCCTAATTTTGCCCCGTGGCGTGTCCAGGTCCTGATCAATGTTCCCACTTGTGGGTGTTCCCTCATGTGCTATGCTACACCTTTCTACAAAATTCTCAATGTCCCATCTTGCCTTGGGCCAATAATAATTGTGAGCCACCTTTTGGATGATGGTACCTATTTTTTCATGGTCCCCATCTGGTTTCACATGTAGGCTCCTTATTAATTCTGCCCTATATCTTTTAGGAAGTACCAGCTGTCCCTGACCTTTGGATCTAGCTCCAGTCTTCCTATACATCAACTTGTTTTTCATGTAAAAATCTCCCTTGCCTGGAGTTGTATGACAAGTTGACAATTTCCTGAAACAAGGCTTGAGGGTCTTATCCCCAGCCTGTGCCTTCCTCATCTCTTCTGGAGTGGTATCTAACATAATATCCTCCTCCTGTCTTGAGGTCGACCTGACCTGAAGGGTGGCCATAACTATAGGGTTCCTTCTGCAACGGTCAGTGTCATGATTGTTCATCTTACAATTTTTACAACACCTTTTCCCTTGGTTGAAAGATTTTCTTTCATCATATTTCCTTTCATCGAATTGTGGGGTTTTATTTTTATTGTCATACCGTGGCCTATCAAATTGGTGCTTACCTTTGTTTTTGATCTCTAGGATCAAATTTATTAAAGTTCTGTGGTGCCCTAAAATTATCCACCTGTTTCTTTTTATTACCTGATACCTCTGCCTGAGCTGCTTGATACCTTTCAGCAACATTTAGCAACTCACCCAGCCTCTCTGCACCTTGTTCCATGAGAAACTTTCTCAGGTCTGGAGCCATGGACTCTCTTAATTGTTCTATAAGGACCATTTCCTTAAGATCTTGGGTTTTCCCCAGAGAAGTCCATTTCTCCAAGTATGTCTCTAACCGTGCAGAGAACTGGTGATAGGTTTCACCTGACAGTAGTTTAGCATTCCTAAATTTTTTCCTATAAAATCTGCGTTCTTTTCATATCTTAACAAAAGAGCCTGCTTTAGCATGTCATAATTTTCCTGATCACCTCTGCTCATTTTGGCAAAAACTTCATAAGCTGCCCCACGAAGCCCTTGAGATAACTTTAAGCTCCACCTTTCTCTCTCTAACCCATATGTGGTAGCTAATAGTTCATATCTATTTAGATAGCTCTCAATATCATCGTCTTTCTCAACAAAATGATCTAAATGAAAATTCATAGCTGAGGTTGAGGCTCCCTGGCTAGCAGTGGCATCAGAGGCAAAGGGACTGGCACCATTTTCAGGAGCATGGCCTTGAAACTCAAACTCCCTTAGTCGTAACTCATGTTCCCTTTGTAATCTTTTATCTTCTGCTTCCCTTTCTGCAGCTAATCGCTTGTCTTCCCTTTCTGCAGCCTGTCTTCTTTCCTCGGCTTCCTTTCTGCAGCTAATCTTTTGTCTTCTCTTTCTGCTTCCAATTTCTTAGCCTCAGCCTCAATCTGCAACCTCTTAGTCTCAGCCTCAGCCTCAATCCTTCTTTCGGCCTCTTTTTCTAATCTTCTTTCTTCCCGTTCAATATATTTGTCACATTCAGCCGTGACATAAGCAATCATAATTTGCCCGTCCATTCCTAACTCTTTCGCAGTCTGTACAGCAGCAGATCGAAATTTTGCCAAGTCGGCCATTGTCTAACATGCAAATGTAATAATTCAATCTATCAATATTTATCTAATGACAACCACAGGCACTGAGAGCTCAACGTTATTTATTTTCACCCAAGGATACCTTTTAATTTCTATTATTCCCTGAAGTGAATTACCCCCCAATATTTTTAATAGGGAAAGATTCAAAATCCCGAGAGCGAGACCCCAATATATGTGGTAAAGTGGGATGTTATAAATTTTTATAGGGGACTTAGTGTACTGACTGAGATCAGCTGTGAAGGTATCTGTATCTAATAGGTGTAGTGTTTTACAGATAACCTTACTTGCTACCACATTATGCCTCAGTCAGAATTATTCTGGAATATTGTGATGACTACGTTAAATGTCTAGGGTATGTATATGATGAAGTGTAAGTCACAACAACAACAGACAGATAAACAATTTAATTTATTCCACCACACTTGACAACACTGTGACACTCACACACATGTACCATTCTATAAGACTATCTTAAATGAGTCACTGGTAAATTTTCAAATATCAATATGTATTAAGCACTTTCATTAATATATATGTCCTGATTCAACTACAAAGTGAATCAGGAATCACAATCAGTTGTAATTACAATTTATATGTACAGAATTTATCAATAAGAACCTTGTAGTGACATATTTTATTAATATTATCCTATGTGTGTCAGTTGTGTAGTAGTAATATGAGGTAATACTGGTTTTGTTTTTTCAAGCTATGTTGTTATTTGTCATCATGACTTCAAGTGTTTGTTTATCTTGTAAATGGTATGGGGAAAAGTTCACAGTTCCTATCAATTTAAACACTGTATTTTCCCTCTGGTTTATTATAAAGTCAGATTTTGAGGGGGGGGGGGGGGGGCATAATGTTGAGCTCCACTGGCCACATAGGCTTATCTTTCGTGATGGCGGCAGGATAGGACTCCTCTGCTCGATAGCCTCCCTGTGTTCTGGAGACACCTCACTGGTCACTATCTGGACCCAGGAGTATGCTGTCAGCCTCTAGGTTCAGCAAAGCTCAGACCAGGTGCTGCTCAATAGCTTTAGGACCACGGTCCCTGAAACAAGAAGGTTGTACCTCCTACTTCATAACTAGTTTATAATCCATTTACAGACTGAACACAATACATAACAAGCACTGAGTTCAGAGCGGTAGGCCAACTGTCAGCTTCATCTGAAATAATTTACACCAGTATATTCCTCCCTAATGGTTACTACGCCTCTGCAATTCCAGCATTATTTCTTTCTAGTCAATAATATAGGTGTCAGTGTACTGTTTGGCAATTCCATGCAGTTTTACTTTCCTCCGACACCTTCTGTTCAGGTTGGAGCACTATATAGGCTTTACCTCATGTTCGCTACTGAACCACACATATATACAGACATAAATTATCAATTTACATTCAATTTTCATTAAAAAGATATTGAATATATCAAGCTTACCACAATTCATGGAATAATACACAGTTACGTTGAATGGCAATGAATATAGCACAACTTCGATCTGCCGATGTCCCAGGCTTTTATTTAGAAAAAATATGCACTGGTGCTCAACGCACTGGTTCTGTAGTAAGTTTATTTGAACATGTGGTGGTGACCTGACGCCTCTGATTGACTATATTCGCGGGTCTAACCAATCGTGCCATGTTTACCCAATCGTTTGAAAAAAAGTACTCCTACTCCCGTTTCCCCTGACAACAAAAGATAGTATTTATAGCCCGACTAATCGTGTTTAGCCTTACATTTCTTGCGCTCCAATCAAATCGGATTTAACATGGAGACCCATTTCCCGTACAATGGTGGGGTGAAAATCTGCCACTGAGCGATTCTGATTTGGGTGTTGTCTGACATCCCTCACTATTTCTTTTGGCTATAATTTGGTAATTCCTAGACTATTTGCGTAACGTTTAACATATTCTTTGTCAGCAAGTCCTAAGGAACCCAAATATACAAATTTAAAGGAGCTAAGTGGCTGCGTTCAAAATATGCATTTTCTTCTACCTCCTGTTTACTTCGAATACGATGTGGTGTCTGGGTACTGTAATGTTTTCAAACGTAAACCAGTATAATGTCATGTTTCCTAATAAGCGTTTTGTGAGTTTTTAAAAACTAACTCTCGTGTGTGTAGTGTTTTTTTTTTCACTGTCGATTTGAAAAAAGCTAGTGCTTGTGGCCTTACACGCGTGATGGTAGTAATTGTGTATCGCGAGACGCGTGTTTAGTGTTGCATGCGTTCCGGCTTTCAGCCTCTCCCTTTCTTTCTATCTTTAGTCCATCTGTCTTTCGTTTTTTGGTAACGTAGTGTATAAAATGACATGAATGGAATTTTAAATCTAGGTCATCTTGCGTATCTCAAGGTTTTTCTTAGAAATGGAGTACACATTTTATTGTGTTGGGGAAACGCGTGTATGCTGCAGAAGGCTTTTACTATCAACGTGAAACGTTACAATTTGCAGACGAAGGAGAAAACAAGGGGGATTTCGAGTACAGGGTCTGATGTCCATGTTTCAGAGCAAAATGCCACTGATCTCTCAGTTAAGGCAGCTACTTTCCCTCTTGTTAGTCAAGGGTTAAAACCGCAAGCCACTTCACAGTTCATTAATTTTTCAAAGTTCACACTGTTATAAGCATCCTCTAGGTCGATTGCTACAGCAACCGTTTCTGGTTTACCTTGGAACCCCTCATACACATCATCATCAAAATTTGCAGCGTTACTCCATGTTACTTTCATGGGCCTATAGCTTCCGAGAGTATCAGGCAGGATCTGTGCATTTTCGAGGTGACTCATTATTTTCCATGCTACTATCTTTTCTAGTAGTTTATCGTAGACATTCTGCATTGTGATAATTCTATAACTTCTGAGAAGTGTGGTTTCTTTACCAGGTTTAGGAAGTGGCCGTAGATAACTATGTAGCCAGTCTTCCGGCACAACAGCATTCATTATGCTGTTGTTGATATCACTCACCACATTCTTAATGCCTATGTCATCGAGCTGTTTTATGTGGTGATACTGTACACCATCAGGACCCGGGGAGGGTTTTTACTGGTTGCTAAAGTGCACTCAACATCGTCTTCGGATATGAGGTCGAAATAAATGACGCTGCTTATGACGCTTTCCATGATACGGTCTTTAATGTCTTGGCGGGCAGCTTTATCACCTTTATCCGTCTGAGTAATATAACGCTCAAGTTATGCATGTCCCTTTTCGGCATCGGTCTTAAGGTTATCCCTGTCGAGCTGAAAATATTAGGAAATGGTTGGATTGTACATTTCATACTCATTCTGCGATGTAAGGACCAGAATTTCTGTAGTGTTTTGTCAGTGCCCACTTGTGTCACAAAGGCCTCCCACACGTGTCACAAAGGCCTCCCACACTGTGTCTTTGGCTTCTCTTGCCAAACCCTTGAAGTTATTGATGGCTCTTTGCTTTTTCTCCTTAAAATCTTCCACCTCTTCATCACTCATCGTCCTTCTCTTTCGTGCTATCCGCTATGACTTTGTCGCTATCTCATTTTCCAGCCATGCTGTCTCCACTGTCTCATTTCACCAGGGCGGTTGTGTAAAAGGTGTGCGAGTTGTCTTTTGTTTCGCACTTTGACGCAGTATCTGCACAGGGTGATTACAGTCATGTGGGTCTGTATGATACTGTTTCAGTTGCCTATGTCTGTGGTATTTTCCTTCGCAATGAGAACTATGACACCATCAGTATCCCCTGGTCAAGATGCCAGTCTTGTCGGGCGTCCATCATTTAAAATCGAAAGGTTTGAGCTGAGTAAAGCCTGACTCATTGCAACACCCTGTCTATTTTCCGTGGAGTTCCCCCACCCCAAAGATCTAGCATTAAAATCACCGGCATTTAAGCACATCTTGTTAGGTTCTTCGGACAGTTTAGTCAGGAACTCCCAGCGTCCCTCTTCTGGAAGGCGATCAACATGGGCATTTAAATTTAAGACTTGCCATTCTTGACCCCTTATATGCAATGCAACCCCCTTCAATTGTTCATCCTCATTAGAATAGAAACTTGTATTTAGCCACACATGAGGGAGTTCATTTTTAACATACATCGCCTGTCCTCGTATGCCATGCCCACACAAGTTTGTGTAACATCTGTAACCTGGGCAATTGACAACAGTATTCGCTTTCAAATTGGTCTCCTGGATTATTAGTATATCAAAATCATAGATCCGTGTTTGAATAATGGCTGCCCGTTGGTAGTCACTAGGACAGTTCCAGTACCCTATACGCAGGTATTTCATAGAGTGTTTGTCCGCTTTCTTTCTCGTTTTTATCTAACCAGCTCTTCTTTTTCTCTCTCTTCTTCTCTCCACTACCTCTCCTTCTACATTCATGTTTCTTCGTTACATTTGCCGAAAGCACCGGCGACAAAGCACGTTCCCTGTAGATCCCGCGATAATTCTGGTTTGTTGCATTATTCATAATATATTAGCAAGATAATGTGGAAATATCTGGTCACCCTGGTAGAGCCACCATGCCAGGGAAGAGGTAAGGGATGTTCCTGAGGAAGTCCATTTGCCTGGTGCCGCCCCGCTCGCACGCCAGACAACATATGTTCGATACTACTTTCCCAGTAGTCACCCAGCCTCCCGGCACATTGGAACACCTTAAGCTTGGGGTCATTAACTAATGACTATGACTAAAGATGTCTTGACTCGAGTTTTACCATGCTTATTACAATGTGAAGACATTTGTTGACGACGCCATTATTGTTAAAACATGTGTAGAAATTTAGCGTCGTCATTTGTGAACAGAATTTGCTAAGCCAGGATGGCTGACAATGTCGTAAGCTGAACTTTTCAGAAATTATGCCCCCATTCAGGCATATATTTATCACATAGACATCGATTGTTGCACAAAAAGAGGAGGACGTCTCCTTACATGAACATTCTGGCTCGTATCAAGTCAATCACATTGTCTGTTACCAGTTCTCTTCTCTGGCCATGTGTACTTTGGTCTTCTTCTATCTCTCTTAACCTGGGGATTCCACAGCAAGGGCTGCCTGGTAATACTATCAACAGGTATTATTGTCACAAGAAGGATTTTGGTGCGTCCTCTTTCCGATCTCTTTTTCACTACGGCAGTATCAGTTAAATTTTGTACTGATTTCATTGCGATTTTGTTTCTGAGTCGCACCCTTTTCTTTCTGTTTGCTATGTAGCAGAGAGTTTGTTTGTTCAAACATCTGACACCCCTTATTGGTGATAATACATCGCGTTTGCCAGGGTGCGGAAAAGGTTTGCTAAGATTAGGCCCGGGTGCGCGGCAGATAAGAGATTAATCGCCTGTGCGACACATTCTGGACAGTCAAGCATGACATAATCGTTTCCGGTACACCTTGTTACAAAGACATTACTTTAGCGAAAGTAATAATTTGTTACATCTTACACACATTATCGTGTGAGGTTACCGATATGTCTGTAAGTTCGCCTGCCGGCAATCGGATGTTTACAGCCCATTTTCAGAAAAGTGATGTTTGAAATTTTGCACTAGATGAAAAGAAAAAAAGTTAGTTGCTTATCCTTTACAGGACGTGGCAATCAACCCCAGCTTTTATTGGCTGTTTGTGATTTTTCTAGGCAATTTTTTCATTCAGTAGTTTGTCATTGCTTTCTGAACGGTACGGTGCTTAAACCATTGTTTAAAATCCACACAAAGCGATCTCCACTAGATGAGTAATGCAAAATATTCAAATCAGATTGGATGATCGTTTGAGCCCTATAACACACAGGGTGGGGTAAGACAGTGAATATAACCTGACGCTTCAGTCAGTCAAAACTACTGTGCAGATCGCTTGCCAAGACGCCAGACGTGCCAGTTAGAATTCAGAATTTCCATTTATCATACCGGACACCTTTTATTAGAGTATTTATCAGGACTTACAAAAACAGCCCAGGAAATCTCTATCATTTTAATAAGGAAAGCCGCAGTCTGAGGAAACTGAAGGAAACACACACAATCAGAGAGGGAACTTATTAAATTAACGACACCCCAGACGCGTGTAAGAGGCCGATTCAAGTCTCTTTTATTCATCTGAGCAAAAAGTCTGTGAGTCAGGATTGGCGTAAGTTGTAATTTTACATTCTATATTTTATTACTAACATGTGAACTAAAATATATATGTATATTACCATGTGAATTTTAATATGTGAAAATCGCTAGTGGAGGTCCCAGTCATTTGAGGCTGGCAACTTCAGCGTATAGAATGATGATTCATGAACCACCATTGCACGGACTGGTGACTGCTTTATTGCTAGTTTCTTAAAGAGAACTAAACGCATAAAGAGTCCCAGGTTCCATACGGAGCAGGGAGGGAAAGATGAAAGAAATGATGTACATTCTAAGTAAAATACGTACAGTTTCAAACCAGTGTAAATGTCTATGTAAAAATATTCATTTTAAAATTAATGGAAGTTTCAAACTTTTCAAATCAGTGAAAACATAAACGAAAACATATTCAATTTATATTGTGAACATTTTTACATCAGTGGAAAGGTAAATGTAAACATATTCTATCTGTACTATTAACCTTTTCATTTAAATGTAAAGTAACTATAAAAGCTTTCAATTTAAATGTAAAAGAAAGTTTTATCACGAGGGATTAAATTTAATTCTCATTGAGGGTAAATTCTGAATTAAATGGGATGGTGGAATGGGAAGATAGGGACCCATAACCATGGGTTGGAAAACGCAATACTTAGAAGAGCGTTTCGTTTCTATTCTTTACCATAATTATTGGTGGTATTAGCAGAAAGTACTATCTCTGGAACAAGAAGAGACTAGTGGCCTACGCTTTAAGACGAAGGGCCAACTTTGTAGACTCTCCTAGATATTTCTGGGAAACGAGCTACACCCGACAACCTTGACCAGCGACGAGCGGGAGCAGTGTAAAAAGAACCAACCCATCAGAAGGAGCAGCACCGTCATTGGAGCTAAGTTCCATATATAAGCTGCCATAGTGCACTTTTTTCATCGTCTTTATTATCCATCAATGATGAAACTTTTCTTCTAAACTATTCAATTATTTTCTAACTGTTAAAACCTAAAGTGATTATTAAATTTTGTTATTTGTAATTTTACAAATTTAACTTCGATTTAATCATTTTAAATGTACTGCATGTTTGTCTCAGTCAATTTACTACACACACTCTAAACTGAGCTTTACCAGAATAATAAGAATTCCCCCGAGTTAGTCAGAGACGGGGGCTTAAACGAGCTAACATAAACCATTGCCTAATCCTTCACAAAAGTTGTCGGCAGATTCTAGAATTAACGTGCTGAGCCAAACGCAGCATTGTTTTCGCTTATCTGAATATCTTGTGAAAACTCCTTTGTGGTAGAAGCGTCATTAACCTTCTATCTACATATCTGCCAAGAGTAATCTTGTGCGAAGGTAGACACCTTTGAAGTCCATATTAGATACTCTTGAGTTTTGGCCACTGTTGGACCACTACTGCAAAGCAGGGGAGGCAATACCGTCACAATTATCAATGTGTGTCCTATTCATTTCAAGCGTCTTCTTCTCATCTCTTGTTCAACTGACGCTTTTCTGGTTCTTTTCATCAGTTCGACATTAATCATCTTGTCATACAATTTCAATCTGTTTATTAAACGCAAGCGGCAATATATGACAGTTTGCAGCTTTTTGGTTGTTTTTTTTTTTTTTCTTTATTCTCCATGTCTCATAGCCATAGAATACGACTGGCTTGACATTTGTATTGAAAATTCTACTATTTTCCTTTTACAAACGTATACTTTTTTTAAAGAAATAGCAAGGCACAATTTGATCTAACCGCCCTCATAAACAAGGTGTAAGAGGGTAAAGGATCCCGTTCAACGCCCGTTGAGGCATATTGGGAATATGATGTTAGGCCCATATATTTTCTTAACCATCGGCACACTAGGGGTGATGTGGTCAGCACCATGCCGGCCGCCTTAACCTTCCCATAGTTGCTCTGGTACCCAATTCATGAGACTGGGTGGACCTCGGAGCCGTTTGCGGTCTAAAAAATCTCACCTCAACTGGGGATCAACCTCATAAACAAATGTCTTTCTATTCTATGGTCATATGCTGTAAGATTTTGCGAGTACCCTGAGCATGAATGTCAAAAAAAAAACCCGTTTGTAAAATCTGTTATTGTTTATTCTATCCTTTTTTTATATTTCGCTGTCATTGTATATTGTTTCTTGTTTTTATTTTGTTCTCTATCTACCACTTGGGTTGTTGTCAGGCCGACGCTTCCAGAATTATTATACGAGTATATGTATGTGGAATCCCCAGGTTGAGAGAGGTAGAAGAAGAACAAAGAACACATGGCCAGAGAAGAGAACTGGTAACATACATGAAGGGAACGAAGAAGACATGGACATACCCGGAGCTGATGGCACGGGACAGGAGTACTTGGCTTACGTTTGTAGAAGGCCTATGTTCCTAGGGAGATGAAGGGTGGTGGTGATGATGATGATGATGATGATGATGATGAAAGGGAAAAGATTGTTTTTTTATATGGCGCTCAACACATCTGGGTTGACAGATCTCAGATGAATTCAAGATCATTGCTTGATTCATTCTTAACATGCTACTTTCACTCACAGCATAAGAATTAGACATTCACAAACATCGAAAACAAATAAATAAGAGAATCATGTTTCACAGAAATAAGAATGTTGTCAGTGAATTACTTTAAGAACAACGAAATGATTTATTCCCGGACACATTTTCAATTCACATAGCTGTTTTTGTCCTGACTCGCAACTTTGTAGAAACCCTGTGAACTAACGATAACATCACAACTACGTCAATAGCTATCAGTAATGAGACGTACTCACCTAAGAATCCTACAGCAAACGCTAACACATACACGACTATGAGGAATATTATGAATGGGTCTTCATGCCTGTACAACAGGTCTTGCATATCCTGTAGAGTAAAAATTGTGTAAAACAAGTCCTGAAAATCTTGTCAAGTAAAAAATGTGTGAAACAAGCTCGGCATATTCTGTCAAACAAAAAGTTTGTAAAACTATATATTGTCAAATAAATAGTATGTAAAACAGTTCCACATATCCTGTCAAATAAAAATTATGTTAAACAGCTCCACGTGTACTATCAAATAAAAAGTATGTAATACCGGTTCTGCATATCCTGTCAAATAAAAATTATGTTACACAGCTCCACATATCCTGTCAAATAAAAATGTTGTAAAACAGCTCCACATATCCTGTCAAATAATAAGTATGTAAAACAGCTTCACATATCCTGTCAAAGGAAAAGTATATAACAGGTCTTGTATATCCTGCACACACACAAAATTTGTATAACAGGTTCTGCATATCCTGTGAAATAGAAATAAACATTCGGTAAAACAGCTCCACATATCCTACCAAATAACGTTTGTGTAAAAAAGGTCATGCATATCCTGCCAAATAACGCTTGTGTATAACAGATTATGCATATTCTGCCAAATAACGTTTAACTGATTCCCTACGTAATTATTTTCAGCTCTAGACGGAATTATTTTTAAGCCCCAAAAATGTACATATACATAATTTACTTTTACTAACAATGTGTGTCTAATCATGAGTTAAGTATAATATATTAAATATCAAATTAAAGTACATTGGATGGACAATATGAATATATATACTTTTCTAGCTAATTTTATATTATGTTTATGTTATGACAGATAATATGTACACAGAACAAAAGATAACTTGAAATTTTGAACATAAATTTTCCACTTACCTAAGGCTTGTAACATAAATTATTATCACAATACAGTTTCACTGCTCTCTTTGTGAACGTAATTCATTTAGAAACACAGAAAAAGTAAGAAAGTTGTGCTTGATCACACAGTTTGTTCACTGTTCACATATTAGTAACATATCCTGCGTGTTTTCGGCCATTATAGTGAAACGGCAAAACACGATGCAAAATGAAGATAAATGTGAAAAATTCCCTTCAAACTCAAACAAAGGAAGTTGAAGCTTGTTGAAATTTGCGCAGTTTTGTGTTTACTTCCGTTCGAGATAAATTCCGATCAGTATAAAATATCAGAGTGGAAAGAAACAACGAAATAAATCAGAGTCTTTTAAAAGATCTTGCGGACACAACGGTCGGCCACTGCGTCTTTTAAAAGATCTTGCGTAGGGAATCAGTAAGTAAAACAGGTTATGCATATCCCGCCAAATAACGTTTGAGTATAACAGGTCATGCATATCCTGCTAAATAACGTTTGTGTAAAACAGATCATGCATATCCTGCCCAATAACGTTTGTGTATAACAGGTTTTGCATATACTGCCGAATAACGTTTGTGTAAAACAGCTCCACATATCCTGCAAAAAAAACGTTTGTGTAAAACAGGTCATGCATATCCTGCTAAATAAATATTATGTAAAACAGAAGAAGAGAAATGGAGAAATGAACGGAATGAGGTAAACATGGAAAGACCATGAGCCGATGGTACGGGACATGATGACTTGAGGACTTGGCAAGAGTTGTTGAAGGCTCATGCTCCTTGGGGGAGATGATGGGTAACGATGGTGATGAAATACATTAAATAAATATTTTATCTCACCTCGATATAACCAAAGTTGTGGTTGTTGTTCTGGTGACCCGCACTGTTACTTGTGCTGTTGCTGTCGTAATAGATGAAGAGAGACTGTTCCCGCACAGCCATAACGAACTGAATATGGCGGTGATACTTCTGTGTGTAGTTTCAGATCGTCAACGTAAAATTATCCAAATATACAATGTATGTTAGTCAATTCAGATGATTCCTTGGCCTATTTAGCTTTTTTCAGAAAGACATCGCCATATTCCTAAAGAGTTAACTATCACCATAGGAGATCAATTTTATATCTCTAAAAAATACAAAGATAATCGATGTATATGCAGTATTCAATAGTTAATTCTGGGGAATTTCCTGTATATTCCTTGACCGAATTTAGCGTTTTTTCCAGGAAGACATCGCCATATTCCTAAAGAGTTAGTTAACACCACTGAAGGTCAATCTCAAATGCAGAAAAAGATAGGCAATGCAAGAGTTACTATTACAACTTTTCGGCTTGTAGTTTTACCTCCTTTAGGAGGTAAATTATTTATGGATCGTTAAATTGTTCAAGACCCATGCAACGTACGGTGGTCAATAGAGGTGAATCGCAGTTGGGGTACGTCCTTGACCTAATTTGCTTCTTTGTTTTTCAAGAAGACATCGCCAAGTTCCTAAAACGTTAACTAACACCACGGACGGTAAATCTCGAATACAGAAAAAAGATAGGCGATGCAAGAGTTACTATTACAACTTGCTGTACGGTACCTATAAGTGTGCACATATAATGTTATTGTCTGCATTCCAGATGTTCACTGTCATATTAGTTCCTAAATCGCTTGTAAAGATGTGTTCTCTAGATGCCTCCTTTATACAAATAATTTGATTGGTTGAAGTATTTTACGTGTCCTTCAAGTTCCCTTACAGTGGTTGGTTATTGTTGAACGTTACTCGCCTTAAAGCGCAAGTCGTTGATTGGTCATTCGATTGCTATGTTCTTCCTGTCCTCTGTTTTGGAATTAGTTGGTTTGCTCTGACAAATGTTTTCTAGGTGTTCGTTTTCTTGAAAGTCTCTGACCTGGCTTGTAGTTTGCTGCATTTTGAATGTTTTGTTTATGACTGTCGTTGTTCGATTTCACAGCAGCTGTTACATTAATGCTCTGAAACAATAATAATAATAAAGTTAGGATTTGGGAAAAAAACAACTACAATGAAATAAAGAGAAAAAAAAAAAACAAACAAACAATATTTGTTGTGGGGGGAAGGGGTCTTCTTCTTCGTACACTCTCAGACGTCTACTTGCATGTTTTCAAAGAAAGCAGTAGCCAGCTTCAGGCTGTTTGCATCTCCGTAGAACGTTTCCACGAATTGTACTGCTGACGGCCATATGTACTTTCTCTGTTCCACTTATGTTGGGAATCTTTGAAGCAGACGTTCAGCAGTAATTTTATAACTCATCCTATCTTTAGCTTGTTGAATAGATGGTATCTCAATCTGTTGTGGCCCATGCGGAGTCTGATGACTACCATTTGTTTTCTTCTGCTGAGCTGGTAGTATGCATCATTTTGTGTGTGACTTGGAAGCTCTATGTCCCATTTGTTTCTGTATCTGATTCTAATAAAACTCTTTACCTCCTCGAAAGTTGTGCTTGCATCAGGCTGAGGTAGCTTTCCACCTTCCTTTGCCAATCTGCCAGCCTCTACATTTCCGGTGATGTTACAATGAGATGGGATCCATTGGATCATAACTCTTTTGAATCGTTGACAATTCTCAAGTAACTTCAAAGCAGAGGCAAAGACCTTGAAAACTGCAGCAGGTTATTATGACAGAGGAAAGCACAGAGAGACAAGTTGCTTTCTTTACCGATACACTGTCAGTAATTGCAACGTTAAAAAGCTAAATAATGCAGACCTGGATGACCTAAGAGTAGTGCTCCACTAATCACTTTTGTTTGTGGTCTAATGTCACGTACTAATGCTAACAGGGGTCTCTGAGTTAGATAACCAGGTTCATGTCACTCACACTGTTCAAGGCTGTCTCCAGTGGCACTTGTTGTATGTTTAAATCATTTGACAGAATATAGTGCCCAACACTTTGTAGCTGAATTGAAGAATAGTGGGACGTATGTTCGATGTTATCTAAATAAGTAGCCCACGTCGTTAGGCTTAGGATTAGTTTTAGGGTTAGGTTTAGGATTCCTCCACTTAACCCTAACCCTTACCACTTATTACTGCGTCTCTGAAGGGAGCACCGAACACAAGGTCCACTATATGGTCATATCAACAGACTTTGTTTATAGTTCCAACAGTGACTCTTGAAGTATTTCAGAAAGTCTTGTCACTTGCAGTTTACATCATTTTAACAGTTGTAGAAAATATGTGACTATAGCCTCTAACTCGTATCACTGCCTTATCTGTAACATAATTGGCATGAAAGTTGTTATATATTCACTCATTTAAAACACTGGAATGGAATTAAACATTGAACCAGAAAACTCTTCTAGCATTACACGACATGGCATGAACCCTCGCGTCACCAGTAGAACACCTATCAGATCAAATTTTAATCAAACTCTGCCTCGAGTATCACAACTTGTCTTCTTTTCTTATTGGATATAGATTGGATTCTGAAAAACAATGACTTTAGCCTACAGAACTCGAAATCTGTGGCATCTGACTAAACATCTTGATGTTCTAGATGTTGCCGATGACCTTGCTCTTATGTCATATCCGTAACCAGATGCAGGACAAAATGAAAATACTTGACAAGGGATCAAAGTAAGTGTGTCTGAAAATACATAGGGAGAAAACGAAGATGCTGAGAATAAATGCAGCAGTATTACACTTGAAGAAACACTAATACAAGATGTAGAATCATATATATACCTTGGCAGCAATATAATACTGTTGGACGGACAGACATGGATATAAAAATAGTAATAAAAATTGCTAATTAACAGTTAATATATGGATTTGGAAATATGTGGACATAAGAAGTAATCAAGTCTAACACAAAATTAAAATCTTCACACACAAAAATGTTATGTTAGTCCTATTTTGTAGCTCTCAAATAATGAAGAACAACAAAATAAAAAACTATAAATCTGTCACGGGTTGCCTCCCCTTAGCTCTGCAGTAGTGGTCCAACAGTGGCCAACACTCGAGAGTCACTGATGTGGGTCTTCACAGGTGTCTAACTTTGCACAAGATTACTCTTGGCAGAGTTGTAGATAGAAGGATAATGATGCTTCTACCTCCAGGGAGTATCCACAAGATATTCAGAAAATCGAGAACAATGCTACATTGGCTGAGCACGTTACCTCTAGTATCTGCCGTCAACTTTTGTGAAGGATAGGTTTATCTTATAATTCGTTAGCTCACTCAAGTCCCCAGCTGAGTTAATTCAACGAATTCCTCTTATTATTATTGTATAGCTCTGTTTAAGTGTATATAAGAAACTGTCTGAGACATACGGATACAACACATTCAATACGATTAAATCAACTTTAAATTTGGATAGGTTTAAGTAACAAATTTAATAGTCAATTAGGTTTTCATTCATTCATAACCCTCCACTCCCAAAGGAGCATAGGCCTTCAACAAACACATGCCAAGTCCTCCTGTCACGTGCCATCATCTCAAGTTCTTTCCACGTTCTCCTTATCATTTTCACCTCTGTTTCCAGTTCTCTTCTCCATGTGGTTCTTGGTCTACCTCTGCCTCTCTTACCCTGGGGGTTCCAGAACAACCTCTGCCTTGTAATGATATCAACAGGTTTCCTCAGTGTGTGTCCTATCCATCGCCATCGTCTTCTTCTCATCTCTTGTTCCACTGGCACTTGTCTAGTTATTGTCCTCAGTTCCACGTTGGTAACCTTGCCATACCATTTTAATCCCTCTATTCTACGCAAGCACCCATTTATGAAAGTCTGTAGCTTTTTGGTTGTTGTCTTTGTTGTTCGCCATGTCTCAGAGCCATACAATAGGACTGACTTCACATTTGAGGTGAAGATTCTTATTTTCGTGTTGGATCCGATTTCTCTTGATCTCCATATATTTCCAAACGCAATGAAAGATCCTCTTGCTTTTTGTATTCTTAGTTTGATATCACTGTCTGTCCCTCCAACTTTGTCTATATTGCTGCCAAGATATGTGTACGATTCTACATCTTGTATTGGTGTTTCTTCAAGTTCAACCCTGTTATCATTACCTGCATTTATTCTCATTATTTTTGTCTTTTCCCTGTGTATTTTTAGACCCAATTGCTGTGACTTCTCATCGAGTGTTTTCAATTTGTCCTGCATCTGATTACGGTTATGGGACAGAAGAGCTAAGTCATCAGCAAAATCCAGATCATCCAACTGCTTAGTCAGAGTCCACTGGATTCCATTTCTGTTGTGTGTTGTCGATGTTCTCGTAACCCAGTCTATTGCTAGTAAGAAAAGAAATGGAGACAAGAGGCATCCATGTCGCACTCCTGTTCTTATCCCAAACGGTTCTGTAAGCTGTCCTTCATGAAGGACTCTGCATGTCATGTCTTCATATTTTTTCTTTTTTAAATTAATGATCTCAGGTTAACTCCATAATGCCTCATCAATTTCCAAAGTGATTCTCTGTCTACACGGTCAAATGCCTTTTTGTAGTCCACAAATCTGATATATTGTGGTGAATTCCATTCCAGACTTTGTTCAATTATTATTCTCAAAGTGGCGATCTAGTCTGTACAGGATTTGTTTTGTCGAAAACCTGCTTGTTCATCTCTCAGTTTCTTGTCTATGGACTCTTTTAATCTCTCAAGGATAATCCTGTTTAATACTTTTCCTGGCACTGAAAGTAACATTATTTCTCTACAATTTGTGCACTCTTGTAAATTTCCCTTCTTAGGCAACTTAACCAGATATCCTTCCTTCCATTCTGCTGGTATCTCTTCCTTTTCCCAGACTTTACCAAGTAATTTATATAACATCTCTGTAGCCGTGTCGATATCTGCTTTGATGGCCTCTGCTGGAATGCCATCAGGTCCAGACGCTTTTCCATCTCTTAGAAACTTTATGGCTTTCTTTATTTCTTCCTTCGTTGGTCTTTCACCGTTAATTTGTAGCTCTTCTTCTGCTGGCTGGATGTCGGGGGGGGGGGGGGGGGGGGGGAGAGAATAGGGGGGGGAGGGAGGGGGGATGGGTTGTGGAGCTGGTCTATTGAGAAGGTATTCAAAATATTCTGTCCACCTCTTTATTTACTCTTGTATATTGCTGAGAAGTTTTCCATTCTTGTCTTTTATGAGGCAACTTGTTTGCTTGTATTTCCCTGTTAGCTTCTTTGTGCTGCTATACAGTTCTCTCATATTTCTTTTGGCTGCACCATCTTCTGCCTCTCTTGCCAACTCCTCAATATACTTCCTCTTGTCTCTTTTAATACTTCTTTTTACTTCTTTGTTTGCTTCTGTGTACACTTATAATTCGTTAGCTCGCTCAAGCCCCCAGCTGAGTTAATTCCGCGAATTCCTCTAATTATTGTTGTATAGCTCTGTTTAAGTGTATATAAGAAACTGTCTGAGACATACGGATACAACGCATTTAATATGATTAAATCAACTTTAAATTTTGATAGTTTTAAGTAACAAATTTAATAATCAATTAGGTTTTAACAGTTAGTAAAAATTGAATAATTCTTTAACAAAAATTGGTCATCATCATATGTTGTTAATGGGGATTAATATAAGGGGAAGTTTCACATGGCAGTTTTTATTTGTACACTTAGCTGCTGAGATTACTGCTCCCGCTGGTGTTTTGGTTCTTCGCAGATAGGTGACTGGATCGCTCGCGTCCCTGGTCAAGATTAAGAATTGCAGCACGTTCCAAGTAGAATCAGGGAGTAAGTGCAAAGCTGGTACCGCGTCTCTAAGACCCGTCTGATGATGGTGTCTAGCGTCGACTTCAGGCCACTTATACCCTCACTTGTTCCAGTAATAGTACCCTCAACTGGTACCACTAACTAGTATGGTAAAAGAAGAGAAACAAACACCCTCTGAGTATTGAGTTTCCCGACACATACTTATGCGCCCCCCTCTGTTCATACCAACATCCCACATCCTATCTACCTCAGAACGTTTACCCTCGATGAGATTTAACATTAATCCCAGTGGGCGAAAAACTTTCTTTACATTTAAAATGAATTGTTTTATATTTAACTTTAGTTAAAAATGTTAACAAAATAGTTTGAATATGTTTACATTTACATCGGTTGAAAATGTTGTATATTTTCATTACAATTAGAGTGAATATGTTTTACATTTACACTGGTTGAAAAGGTTAATAAGATAACAAGTATGTACATCATTTCTTTCACCATTCCCTCCCTGCTCCATATTGAACTTGGGACTACCTCTGCTTTTGGTTCTTTAAAAGAAACTCGCAATAAAGCAGTCACCAGCCCTGGCAGTGGTGGTTCATGAAATCATCATACTATATGCTGAGGTTGCCAGCCTCAAATGACTTGGGCATCCACTAGCAATTTTCACATATTAATATTCACATGTTACTATACACGTATAAGTTCATTTATTAATAATTTAAAAAATATAGAATTCAAAATGTACAACTTACGCCAATCTTTAAGCTCACAGACTGCTGGCTCAGAGAAATAAAGGCACTTGTAGAGGCCTCTTACACTTGGTCTGGGGTTTTGTTACTTTAGCAATAAGTTCCCACTTTGACTTGTGTTTCAGTTCCCTCATATTCCGGTTTTCTGTGTTAAAATAGTCGAGTTTCCCTGGGCTGTAAGTCCTCAAGACGCTCAAATAAGGATCCGGTCCGATAAATGAAAGCTGATTTTTGTCTTAACTCTGCCAAGGTCTGGTTGTCTTCTTGGCGCAAGGTAGATTTCACAGTGCTTTCAGCCGACTAAAGTGTCAGGTTATATTGCACGTTTCTACTTTGTTACGATTTAGGCAGGGTCCAATCAAGAATTTGGTTGTTCCTCTATTTCGAACCTCCGCCAATCTTTTCAAAACGTGTATGATTTGTATGGTAATTCAAATTATTTCCACATAGAAATTTCTGCGCGTTACTGCAAAGGTCATGTGTCCCAAATACGGAATGAAAACATCCGATCCTCTCTCGGCAATCTTTTCTCAAATACAACATCTTACTATCATCTAAAGTAATGTCTTTGTAACAAGGTGTACAGGAAATGATTATGTCATTCGTTTCCGCGGAGTGCGTGCCGACAGGTCGATAATTTATCGCGGGGCACTCAAAGGTAAACGTGACACATGGTCACTATACAAAAATTGATCGGGCCCATCTTGGTTTTTATCTGCGTCGTAATCTTAGCAAAGCCGAGAAGCTCAAAGTAAACATGATCAATTATCACTGAAGGGAGTGTAAAATTTATAAGAAACGACCAGGGGACCATTGTGGAGTTGATGACATGAACCAGATAAGTGCCGATGGAACAAGAGGTGAGAAGATGGCGCTGGCGATGGAAAGTACACACACTTTTGAAATCTGTTGATAGTATTATAAGGCAGTCTTTGTTATGGAATTCGAAGGGTAAGAGAAGAATATGGAGATCGAAGAACACACGGAGAAGAGAATTGGAGACATACATGAAAGCAGTGACGAAGACATGGAACAAACTGATGGCACGGGAGAGGAACATTTGACATATGCTTACTGAAGGCCTATGTTCCCTGGTGGAACTGAATGATAATGAATGAATTAATCACAACCTTTCAGTTCAAATTAAATCCCAGTCTACCTCAAGTATCAGACTACACTTTTAGTACTTCCAAAGTATTCACCTTTCCACGAGCTAACCTAAATCTTACTCACATTCAAACACAACTCTTACCCCAAAGTTTTCTCGAACTCACCAAAATCTTAAATTTTACTCAGGCATGTGAATAAAGTTACAACTATCACATAATAAACTAATGTAGCTGACGTTCAATGACAGTGGATCACAGTCAAGTCAACAAACTAATATTCACATGTCACGCCAACAACAGCAGCATTCATCCAACAACCTATCCATTATTCTCTCACATACATACACAAATCATCGCTTGACATCTATGCGAGAGATTAACTGTTCATCTCGGAATCTAACACAATACTTTATGAGATTAAATATTAATCTCGGAATCTAACACAATACTTTCATATGCTTGTAATGCGTGCCACGTTGCATTGTGTCGCCTTGTGCGCATCCGAAAAGTATGTTATTTGTAATCTAAAAATAACAAAGGATATTACAGTGCGCAAACTATCCTGACATTTTATTCATAGGTATTGTAAAAATTATAGTTAAACAACATGGAAATAAACGGTAAGTTACTGGAACAAGTGAACAATATATATATATATATATATATATATATATATATATATATATATATATATATATATATATATATATATATATATATATATATATATTATAATGGGCAAAGGCCTCATTCAATGGGTACGAACTAGCTCATTTGAGTGTACAATGAAAGCCGGAGACGGTTGGAGATACATTATTTCTGCTTGTCTGTATGGAAATTACGCTTAATATGATGTATTATTTATGGAGTAGCAACAATCTGAAACATAGATCTGTGTGTAAAGCTAATAAATTATCATTGTTTTTTTTTATAATGGGTATTGTGTTTTTTTAAACTTTGAAAAGCTAAAGTATTATTGGACACGACCGACAAATGTTCTGATTATCTTTTTTTTTCTTCTGGAATCCTCAGGGTTGGAGAGGCAGAAGTAGATCAACAACACACAGAGAACAGAACTAGCCACACAGATGAGAATAGTGAGGAAGACATGAAATGAACTTGAGCGGACGGCATGCCTCAGGCGGATTTAGCATGTGTTTATTGAAGGCCGATGCTCTGTTACGTGGGTTTTGATCATTAAATTACCTACATCTTCTTCCTATTCTCTCACCCTAAACCCTTTATTTTATTATCTTTCCTTACTTGGTTTTTTTCCTGTATTTTTTCGCATTCGTTAGTTTGCGAATAATATTTTCTTTTCCCATTCGATATTTTACCGTCTTTCTTTCTCATGCTGACTGTAACTCGATTACATAGATGTCAGTCTCTGCCGGTCGAACCATAGCTGTGAATATACAGTTCTCGCCAGACATACGTCTGCAGTTTCCCCGGTCAGAGCGCTGACTGACCAGTGTCCCCGGGCGGGGGGTGTGAGAATTCGCTCCATCGGGGCATGGCAGACAGACAGCTGTCTACAGTCTGCAGAAACGCATGAGGTTTTTCGTTAGAAAAACCCGGCGTAGTGTGAAAAATCGCTCCGCACTGGAGACAGGCTGTCTGGGATTTGAAACTCACTCGTACTCTCGGTCACTGATGGCTGTTACGACATGAGGGAAGCTGACGCAGGGTGTTAGAGAAGGGTAGATAATTTCGCTTGGCGAAAGAGTTGGGGCCCTTTGTCTAATTTTAAGATATTGGCCCGAGTTTGTAACTCACTTCACTCATTCTACATTTTACAGTAGACGTGGGCACTTCGTTCTAGAACACTTAAATTTATAAGTGATATCTCTTAGTTTCGTTGTGACATCGTAGTGCTGTGCTTGAGTGAAATACTGGGGGTGACCCGAACTTTACCAGCATTTAATAAGAGTTCATAATTGTGAAGAAATAGACAGTCCTTATTTTGAACCACGTGGGTTTCTCAAGTAACACTGATCTGACGGTGCATATGCAACCAGAGTTAGACAGAAATACTATATCCCACTAACGGGTTTTTCAAAGACTGTAATGATCAATACTGGGCCTGTGAACCAGATCTTAATTTCTTCCATAAACTCTACGTAAATTTTCTGCCTGGCGGCGAGAATAATTACAATCTATGACATAAACTTTCCGACATTGTTGACAAGTGAGTGGGGAACCAAGATTTTCTGTTTTGAGAGAGGTTGTCCACCGGTCATCTTCCTAATTAAGGGAAACCTCGTGTTCTGACATTTTGTGCTCGTTTAAGCCTAATTCTTACCTCGGGAGTCAAGTGACATTAACTTTAGTCTGAAATAACTATCGCCTGAAGCAGACGCTCCCCAGATCCATTTTAATGAAACCTACAAACACATCTGCAGAGCTGGGATCTGTTTCAGTAAACGACAGTAACAGATAAAAAGTGTGAGTGTCCAACATTTGCGCCAGCCGGCGAAACCACAACCCGATTGTAAGTATATCAGGGCCCTGATGAAAGAATCGAGTGAAAGTGACGGAAGGAGGTTCGTTGTATAATACCCTCATTTGTTATATGTGTTTTTTTTTTTCTTAGGCGAGATTTGCTGCTTAAGTAACGTGTTACGTTAGAATAGATACTGCTGTCAAAGTCAGTCTATACCTTCAAAGGGGGACAATATTAGACCCTAACCACATGCATCTATAATTTTTTGGGCCATCATCTGTCATCCTAACGGGGCCGTGGGCTAAACCTAGAGTTAAGATCATAGCGGGGCTATCACCCTTGTAGCATTTTCTTGATATTGTATGACTATGTGCATATGTTTTCCTTGATGTATTTTTTGTTTTGGTTTGGTGTTGTGAGAAGATTTTATAGATGATAAATAAAATCTCTCTGGAACTAATCAGCGTGTTGGTCAGCTCGTTCTAGAATATTTACATAAGTATTGTTATAGTTTTCCCACGTCTGTGTGTCTAACTGTTGTCACTGAAGGGGTGTGCACGTGAGTGGTATGTTCATACATAGTAACATATGTTGTCAATAGTCTGTCTGACTCTTATATATCTGTCGTAGAAGATAGGCCTGAGAGAGAGAGAGAGAGGATTCTTGTTTTTCAGGGGACAGCTCTATTTGATTCGCTACCACTGCACTCCTGAGAAAATCTATTTCTTTTTTTACTAACTCTCACTGTGTATATCACATATTCTAATCTATTCAGAAGGGACCTAACCCAAGTCTTAATACTCCTATCGAAAAAACTACGACATGCTCCTTGGGGAGCTAAGGGATGTTGACTGATTTATTGGTATATAAAATGAGTACTTTGTAATTTTAATGTAGGTTTTATGATAGGAAACTCTATATAGAGCAATACGACAGGAGGCAATCTGATCATCAGAAATGGTTCCCCCGTCGAACAAATGTTTCAGCCCCTTTACACTCTAAGGGGGGCGGGCCCACTTAGGTCACTTGTGCAGAGAATTTAACCCACTCCACCTTGGTGGGTAGCTTTCAACTTCACTCCTGTTTTTCAACCAGTGAAAGTAACCCGTATGTTGACAATAACTTAATGTCCTGAATTCCATAACCCGTTGCGATTGTTTCTCAGCCAGCACGATGCCCTTTCCGCAGTTTCACTGAGTCTCTTAAATGCCCTTGTTCTTGACTGCCCTTTCACATCCACCAGTTTGAGTAGATCTTACATCGAGGACCTCTTGCACCTACCTCAACATGACCTTTGCCGCGAACCCGTCTTGTCTCACGTCCGTGACCAGATCATTATACTTGGCCACTTTGAACGAGTGTTGTTTGTCCAATCTGGATTCAAATGGCCCGGTCAGCTCAAGCATTATAATCGTGTGCGATGATGAGGATTTTAGCACTTTGTCTGACAGTCTTCGAGATCATCTTCTGATACTTTCTGGATATTTCCCTCGCTCAAGTAGACCTAGTGCCATCTCCCAGTCATTTGCACAGTCAAGAACAGATGATAAAATCCAACTTGGTTTACTTGGTTTGGGATGTGCTGACTTCCATGCTCGGTTTTAACAAAGAATTCAGCGTTCATTTTGTGCAGAAATTGTTCTGTAGAATTTCAATAAAAAATTGTTTCTGTAAACAGTTTCTTCTTTCTTGCCGATTCAATGGGAGCTTTCCAGCGGAAGACAGCATAGGCTTCTGAGTGGCTAAGAGGTATGGCGTCCGCCTCGTATTCAAGAGGTGTCGGGTTCGAATCCCAGTTGAGTAATTATAATTTATGGAAATATTTTTTTTCAGAACCAGTGGTCCTAATTATGTCATACTCCCCTATGGTCTCATGGGTAGTGAGATCGGATGCCTAGCCTTCTCGGATAAGGGTGAAAAATAGGAGGTCCCGTGTGCAAGGTGCGCATGTTAAAAATCCCACGGCAGTTGGAAAATCGCTGCCCTGACAAAATTTTAATATTAGGAAACCTTCCCACCGCAACAATATTTATAGAATGTGTGATTCCTATACAGTATATACACACTTTGGGATTCTCGCCGGTGCTATGGAGTTCGTGCACTGCGCTGAGATCATCCTTGTGTGAGCACTGATGGCGTTGTCCGTGTGCAATGAAGATAGTCCTTTAAAAAAAAACAACAAAAACCAAACCTGACAGCATAGTGCTGGCCGTGAAATAACCTTATTGTGTCATGACATTCAGAACACTAATTTCATATAAAAATGGTTAAAAAGAACAAACAAACACCTGCGGCTGGATACGATTAGGAGGACATTGGCATTTTGGAAATTGCAACCAAGATGGAAAAAGTGTTAATTTCCCAGCATGGACAGAAAAAACCACAAGAGGATGACATTTTTGGAGCTATGACCCAAATAACCCCCTCCCCCAACCTGTATAGTGCTATTAGTACAAAAGTACCACTGGGCTACTGATGATCAGATTTGTTTCCTGTTGTTCAGCTCTGTAAAGAATTTCCTATAATTCTAATTTTTTGTGTGTGTGTCTCTTATCCAATCTCTGTTTAACTCCTTTCGTGCTGGATTATCATCTTCTTTGTCTCTTGTGGCTTTTTTTCCTTTGTCAGCCCCTTTTTACATGTTAGATTTGCAACTCTATCGCAACTTTTGTTAGCCAGACTACCCCAGTGTGAGCAAACTTTACTGTAGTTCGTGGTGTTGACGCAAAATTTTATAAAGCCTCTCAATAAAAGTGAAGCTAGACGAGATTTCGGCTGTTCAGTGTTTTCTATTCTACACAGCCCAATCTACTGACTCACGTAGAACTATAATAATACTTGATTATAGCAAATTGCAATATCAGAACTATATTATCAAACTGCACAATAATAAAGCTCATTACTGCGCCCTGCGGTCGGCCGAAATACTATAAATCTATGCGTCCCGGAAAGTCGATAAAGCAGATTTGTCTTAAGAACAATTTTTTAAGTTTTTTTTTTTTGTTTTTTTTGCAACGAACAGAATAATAATAGAATTTATAGTGCTTTCCTAATCACTTCTGATACCAATATATTGATACTGGTGAGTTAACGCCACTTTAACGTGATCACTGAGCGTTCGATTGGTAGAGTGGTTAACGCACTGGCCTCTCGCGGCTGAAGTGTTGGGTTCGAAACACGGTAGGGCCACACACTATTCTACCCATCTGTAAATGTGTACCTGACTCTGCTCTTGGTTAAGAAAAGAAAAGGCAGCGAGGAAGGGAAATGGTTAACCCACCTCTCGATGCTGGACGTAGTATAGTGAAGTCTCTAACACCTAACTCTCCTACAACGGTATCTGCTTTCTTCTGCTTCTTCTTTGATCCTTAGCCGCCGACCGTCAAAGCAGTCAGTGGCCATTACGCCTGGTGGCGATTTGTAGGGTAACAACAAATTGATTCCACTTTGCTCGGTTGGTGGCCATCCTTCTTACAGTGCCCCAACTCTGGTTCATTCTTTGCATCTCAGCCTCCACAGTCCTCCGCCAAGTTGTTTTTGGTCGGCCTCTCTTTCGTTTTCCTTCAGGGGTCCATGGCATAGCTGTTCTTGTGATGGCATCGGGGTCTCTTCTGAGGACATGGCCAACCCAACTCCAGCGTTTGCCAGCTATGATGGTGTGCATGTCCTCTTGCTTGCTCCGAGTAATCAGATCTTGGTTGGTGATGGTATTTGGCCAAAAGATTCGGAGAATTTTTCTTAGACAGGCTGTGTGAAAAGAGGACAATTTCGACATTTCCTTCTCTGTTACTCTCCAGCATTCCGCACCATAGAGAAGCACAGAAAGCACACAGCTCTGATATAATCTTAATTTTGTGCTTGTGCTGTACTGAGAGCACCTCCAGATGTTATTTAGACCAGAAAAGGCTGTTCTTGCTTTGTTCATTCTGTTGTTGATGTCTTTGTTTGCTCCGCCGTCTGGTGTTTCTATGCATCTTAGGTATGTGAAGGTGTCTGTCTGTTTCAGTTGTTGATTCCTTACTGTTATGGGCTCGGGGTTGCTCACATTGAGTGTCATGACCTCTGTCTTCTTTAGAATGATGTTCAGGCCCACCTGCTGGCTATACTTATTAAGTCTATCCGTTTTTTCCTGGATGTGTTGATGTGAATGTGCTAGTAGTGCAATGTCATCTGCATATTCCAGATCTTCTAATGTAGAAAACGTAGTCCATCTTATTCCTCTTGGACTGCCCTCTGTTGTCTCTGTTGTCTGTCGCACCACCCAGTCTATGACTGTTAAGAATAGAGTGATTGATAAGGAGCATCCCTGTCGTACTCTTGTCTTCACCTCAAAGGTTAGGTTGCTCTGCCCTACGCTGCTTTGGGGCTGCCTTTAACCTTTTTACTTTTAACGTCATATTTTTAGAAAGCGTGATTCCTATATACACACATTGGGATTCTCGCAGTTGCTACTGAGTTCGTGCGCTGTAATGAGATCCTCCTTGTGTGATCTAAGGGAGGAGATCGGAGCACTGATGGAGTTGTCCGTGTGCAATGAAGATAGTCTTTAAAAACCAAACCCAACCTTACAACTCAAAGTGAAATCTGACCTGATCAACACATGACTTCATTGCGAGCATAAATTTTTGCTGTCCATTTTTAATCCGTTTATATGCCATTCTAGATTTAATTTTGTTTTCCCTGAAAAACACAATAAAACGTCGTGGAATGTAGAAATCCTCCTGTGTATTATTTCGCTCAACCAATCAGATTATTTCGGTCAACCAATCAGAGAAGGGTTTCCTCGAATCGCCAAGTCATGTAAAAATATGGCGAGATACTGGATTGTACGAAACTGTGTAAACCTGACCGGCCCATCTGGGTTCATGACGAATTATCACTGAGAGTAGTGTACGATGATATGAAAGTACGAAATATCTGCTTGATAGCACAGAAAGAAAAAGGGCGACCACAGAAATTTAGTGCACACAACAATGTAACTAAATACTGCCAGAGAGGAAAAGAGATCGACCCAATGTTGTGTGACACTCACCGGTTTTCAAATACGAGTACTTAAGGTACGCCCCTGTACTAAGAAACTCATAGTAGGAACTTGTAATGTAACCATATTGTATTCGCGGAGGAGGAGAAAATAAACTATGTTAGGAGGAATGTGAGGAGAGGGGCCCCGTGCACCACCCGGGGGTTTCTGAGGAGACAAATAAAGAATATGACAACTGCCTCCTGAGGCATGTCGTACAAGGCTGTGCATGGAGCTGGCAATCTCATCATGTCAAACAAACTGCCATTGAAATCACCGCGGCAAGCGTATTTAACTGCTTAGTGCAGGCTTCCTGCAAGGGGACCAGCTACAGTGGGAGCTCTGTGCTCTATAAGGGAGGACAAAGAAACAATTATGATGATGATTATGATGATGACGACGACAAAAACGATGATGATGATGATGTGAAGAAGAAGAACTCTGACACGAGTTAAGACATGGATAAATGGTGGAGTACTGTGAAACATAAATCGCACGGTTACCGGACAAGTACTCCTAAAAAAATCAATTGCATTTAAGTGATTATTTGACCAAACAGTGAGACAAGAATCCTTGGACAAGAACTACTATTGTTAACTGTCAGATATAACACTTTCATCATTTGGAAGATTATTAGAACGCTCTGTTTTTTTTATGTAGATAAACACTGCTCCTGGTTTGCCTTCTTCTTCTTCACCTTTCACCTTCCCAAGGAGCATAGGCCTTCAACAAACGTATACTAAGTTGGTCTGTCCCGTGGGTCAACTCAAGGTCATTCCTTGTGTTCTTCATCCCCTTCATGGGTGTCTCCAGGTGTTTTCCGTGTGTTTATTTCGTCTTCATCTACCTATCTTAGAGGTAATATGTCTGGTAATGCTAACAACAAGTTTCTCAATTTGTGTCCTATCGATCTCAACGTTCTCTTCTGATCTCTTGTTCCACTGGCGCTTGTCATAATTTCCACATTAGTGATCTTGTGTACCCACTTCAGTCCTTCCTGGGTTGCCTACCGCTGTTCTAAATTATATCTCCATTCTTTGTCTTCCTGTTTATCTCCAAAATGTTCATTGCTTATTTATTGAAAACAGAATCCCTAAGTGCTGAACCATATTAGTGTAAACATGAAGAAATATTTCTTAAAAGCGCAGTAATAATTTCGCCGATCATGCAATATGTTACGTATTAACAACAAGAGGAGGAACTTTCGTCGTCGAAAGGATATAATAATCATTAATCATTTAACTTTTCATTTATTTTCCAGGTCCCTAGGCAACATCATGCAGACTATAAAGCTACACTCCACACACAGGCACGTTTTTGCTTACTTTGACGCACGCGGGCAATTCTCAAGTTTCGACGTACTTTTGCGCACTTTTCGAGAATGTACTTTCTGAATCATGCAAACCTCAACTAAATTATTTTCTTTTATCTTTCACTGAATATCTAGTGTCGTTGTTTGTTGTTACATATCTTCACTACATGTTCGCTGTCTTTCTTTGTTACTGCTTACATTTACTTCTTCTCACAAGGATCGGAGTGGTTCAGAGGTATGGCATCCGCCTCTAATTATAAAGGTACAGGCAATATAATTGAGGGATTTTTGTTGGGTCATAACCAGCAGTTCCTAATGATGTCATACTCCCCCTCCACAGACCCCTCCCACCTCCCCGGAATACAAATTCTTTCGCTTAAGGGCAAAAAATAGGAGGTCCCATGTGCAAGTTGCGCACGTTAAAAATCCATCGGCAGTTGGAAATCGTAAAGAGTAGGCCATACGGCGCTGCTGCACCAAAATTTGTAAATTAGGAAACCTATCAACAACAAAACTATGTATAGAATGTGTGATTCCTATACACACATTGGGATTCTCACCAGTGCTCCGGAGGTCGAGCGCTGAGCTGAGTTCCTACTTGTGTGGGCTAAGGGAAGAGATCGGAGCACTAATGGAGTTGTCCGTGTGCAATAAAGATAGTCCTTAAACCAAAACCTTAATAGGAAGAACGTATGTCAGGATGAGAATCCGAACTATCTAGGCATTACATTTGATTGTCGTGTCACATGGAAAAACCAGATTGAAAGAAACCGGATAAGGGCAAGGCAAATAATGGCAGTTGTGAAAAAAACTCGCTATAACAACTTGGGGAGCAGATGAGAGTGTGCTAAAGAGGCTATACACAGGGCGAGTGAGACCAGTCCAGAATATAACATTGCAGCATGGGCAACAGCAGCTAGGTCAAACTTCGATAAAATTAATAGACTCCAAAACCAAGCAATGAGAATCATAACAGGACGCATGAAGACAACAGCTAATAAATAACTCGAAAAGACTAAATACCTTCAACCAATGGAGGATAGAAGAGACAGCACGGCGCAGAAACAAACTGAGAAATTCAGGAGACTACCAGACCACCCAATGTACCATAGAATAAATGGTCTTGGAAGGAGAAGTCTCAAGCGAAGCTACTTTGTAGAATCAGCCAAAACAAAGACGAGAGCTCTTCCCATAAATGCGATATCAACAGCTAAACCAATCTATACTGTATCAAGCTTCCAGCTTGGAAACAACAGTGCTTCCCAGAAGTGATAGAAAACATTCCTGGTATTGAGAGAAAGAAGAGCCAGACTGCAACAGAGAGAAGAGCCAAAACCACAGAATACACAGAGAAACGTTACCCAAGCAACATATGGACCCATGCCTACACAGATGGATTAGCAACAAATGCAACAGAAGATTGAGGTGAAGAAGTGTTGCTGAACTTCATTACAACATCTCCGTCAATGAAGAGGCTGACAGATTGGGAAAGGAAGGTGGAAAGTACTCGTATAACTTTTGAAGATGCAAAGTGTTTTATCAGAAGCAGATATAGGAATAAATGGGAAGCAAAATATTCAGGCCACACAAAAAATGATGTATATTACCAGCTCAACAGAAGACAACAAGTGATAATCTTCAGACTCCGCACGGGCGACAACAGATTGGGATACCACCTGTTCAACAAGCTAAAGATATGAACTACCGATGAGTGTGACTGTGGTACCGATAAAGTGACTGCTGAACATCTGCTTCAAAGATACCCAACATATAAGGATCAAAGAAAGCACATGTGACCAGAACCATTTCAGGTAAAGCTCTTTGGAGATAGAAATAGCCTCAAGCTGACGATTGCTTTCTTTGAACATTTTCATTTTGACGTCTGAGAGTGCACGCAGACGAAGAAGAAGAAACCAAAACCAAACTAAACTTCTTCTTCCCGCTATTTGCGTAGTGGGGAGCTGAAATTTGCGTCCTTGAGCCAAGTGTTTCACAACGGCTGCGGTGAGCGCGTGTTGTAAAACATCTGTGATGTTGTCTATCCACCTGTCGGATCCCCTATTGTGTAGATGGACCATCCAACTCGTGGCATTGCTTCACCTGCCTATGTGTGGATCTGATATGTTTTACGAACTCTACCAACGTCTGCTGAGTTGGGGAAGCCCTCTGGGTTTGCAAGTAAGCCCTGGAACTCATTCTCAGTTGCACAAGGGTAAAATGACACTGCAATCGATGAATTAATTATCAAGGCTAAGATTGCTGGAATTTGGCATCAAACGTAACACCAGCAGGGATGAATGTATCAGAGGATGCATCCGCCGTGTAAACAGCCAGTGAAAAATTAGCATTCATATCCTTCGATATTTGCTGAGGGAGACTGAGCACTTATGGGTTTGCCCGGAGTGCAATGACGTCGATTCTGAATAACATTAACGTTAACAAGGTGTCGTGAAGTGAATCCGTATGACAACACGCTCAAATTCCCCGCTTAAAAAAAAAACTAACTAACGTATTTTTAAATCTATAAATAACTACAGTATTTGAAATTTGTCTGAGGGCCCAGTCAAATGTACCGCCAACAATTTAACTAGAGATTTGAATTTTCTAAGAAACAAGTCAAAATTTACCACCCACCCCAATATTTATCGAAGAGCATAGTACAAAATTAACAACCAATCAAATCGTTACCTCTTTTTTGTAAGGACAAGAAAAGTTTGGTTGAAGTGGAAATAATGCCTATTTTGTGTTTTTGACTGAACTTAGATAATTTATTTCTCCATAACTAAAGATAATAAAAATGAAAAGGATATCTTGAATTATAGCGCTGATATTGCTTAACACATAAACATAAAGGTTCCCTCATAATAAAAGTATCTTAACTTAGTAAAATTTAATTTAGTGATATTTTCATATCAGGGTAAGGTCACATTTAATTATTTAAAAATTACCCAGATGAAAATGCAAAAGAATAATTAAAGGAAAAGTATATATAACGATAGGGAGGAATTGGCCGTTTAATTATCACTTTTGATAATTAAAATCGGTCCATAAATAACTATGATATAAAATAAACAAATTTGTGTCAGACTAGACAACGAACACACTTAAAAACGCCCAAGTTTATGGTTTCAGAAATAGTTAACGTTTTGACTCGTCTTCTGATTGGTTGGGTGTAGTTTGATAAAAATTAACAACTTCTTGTAAGTTCCGCCATTAAACCATAAGCTTCCATGCCGAGCTGACATATACTGAAAGAGACAGAAGGGCAAGCCTTTGCCGACTGTACTGCGAGCTCAGTGCTAGAGCCTTTTACTGCCTGTCAGCTTGTGTGTGTGAATATTCTTTACTTGAGGGTAAGACAGATAATTTTGTTTGCCTATTTTATTAACCTAAGTAACAGGCTATGTGTGCCATATTTTTCGATACTGCCGCCGGGAGATGTGTTGTGTCACGACGACCTAAGTAGGAATGAACCTATAGCATGCTTATTCGGAGTGAAAAATGTGTAAAATGTTTGCCAATTGGCCTTACAAATTTGCGACTGTAAGTGCAGTATTAATAAATTGGTATTGGATTTTGGAGTGACACATTGTTCAAATATCATATGAAAACATGTAGGGAATGTTAGAATGAAGTAATCAAAAGGTTGAATGCTATATTGTACACAACATGATTATTGTATGGAAGACAAACAATGTATGAGGGACATTGGCTTTGAATCAACACTGAAGAAGAGTGATTACACGAAACTGATTGTAGACAACGGAATTTAAGGTCTGGTGCGACTTGTTAGCACAAATGTCTGAGTTCGGTAAGTTTTAGTATTGATTAGGTGTGAAATTGATAGAGACAGGCTCTACATAGGATGGATTGTCCTTCTTATTCCAGGTTGTATTATGAAGTACCTTGTTGCTGCAGTAAACTAAGAAGAAGAACGTGTGGGAGTTGAGCGCTCTGAATACAAGTGGAGCTTGACCCCTTATCTTCAGCCAGGAGTCACATGTTGGTGCTCCTGACTATTATCATCAGAACAGCAGCAGTACAATAATAAAGATAAGTCCTTTGGTAAGGCACTGGCGACTCATCCAAAGCTCTTCCACCGTAAAACAAACTTACCATTTAGGATGATGACAATAGCAGACCCTGTAGTGTAGAACCAACAGCAGTAGAATTAGTTTTAACTGGAACTGTGTATGTGCAGATATTATTGTGACAAAGTTATAATAATGGAACAGAATTTCTCATGTAAATATAAAGTTCTTGATTTTGAAAAGAAAAGTACTGACCCAAAAAAGATTGAGGTTCAGTACCATTAAATTGTGTATATATATATTTATATATATTTATATTTATATATATTTATATATATTTATATATTTATATATACATATATTTATATATTTATATATTTATATGTCGTGAATTATTCTAATCCCCATATATAAATTAAAACGTAAATGCAAAGCCTAACAAATAAATTTAATAAAAGGAAAGAAGAATGGTAAAGAACAGTGCTGTCACAATGACCGTATTCGAAATCCCCCTTGTTTTCTACTTCGTCTGCAAATTGTAACGCTTTCACGTTGATAGTAAAAGCCTACTGTATTATTACCCGCTTTCTTCAATGAAACGTGTACTGTATTTCTTGGAAAAACCGTGAGATACGCAAGCTGATCAATGACCTAGATTTAATATTTCATTCATTCCATACACGGCGTAACTAAAGACAGATGGACTAAAGGATAGAGAGAAGGGAGAGGCAGAAAGCCGAACACGTGCAACACTAAACACGCGTCGCGCGATACACAATTGCTGCCATCACGCGTGTAAGGCCACATGCACTAACTTTATTTCAAATCGACAGTGATAAAATTCACTACCCTTCCCAGAGTTAGGTTTTAAAATCCTGAAAAACGCTTATTGGGAAAGATGACATTAGATGGGTTTACGTTTGAAAACATGACAGTACCCAGACACCACATGGGGATTGAAGTGAACAGGAGGTAAGAAGAAAATTGCATATTTTTGAACGCAGCTATTTAGCTATATATAAATATCGTATATTTTGGGTTCCTTTAGGGTTTTGCTGACAAAGAATTATGTAAATAACGTTACGCAATATAGTCTAGGGAATTACAAGTTATGGGCCAAAATAATATAGTGGGGAGTGCTGACAGCATGAAATCAGTTCTGTCATAATTTTTTATAAAGTGTTTAAAAAAACATTACGTACGGTAATAGTACCTTGTTAACTCCTATGTATTGGAGCGCAATAAATGAAAGACTAAACACGAGTGGTCGGACTATAAA
>JAMPIV010010898.1:0-49020 GCA_024509875.1 Oreohelix idahoensis
CTAGTCAGCGTCGTCTGCCCCAAATTCTGTGTCCGGCCGCCCGTAGAGCGCCACTGCGACCCGCTCCGAGCCCGAAAGCCCCGCAGTCTACGCATCGGCAGCAAATAATGCAAATTTGAGTGTCGGCCTACGTCAGCGCGCACGGTCGAGCCATGACGATCTCTTTTAAAAGCGCCAACTAGTCTGTGTCGCCCGGTCCAAACTAAGTCCGCCACGGTGTCGGCCCGGTACGCGGCCGATCGCCTGTTTCGACTGCCATCGCGTTGTTCAGGCCCCACGGCAACAGGCCGCGGCCCTCGTCGCCTCGCGGTGTTCGTCCGCTCCAGCGCTTGTGAGGATCGCACCTTCCGGTCGCCACCGGGATACTTTTGATCACCAACCATCACACACAAAAACAATGGGGAGTCAAACACTAATAGTCCAACCCCATTCACTTCAAAAATGTCCAACACCCAGGATCGGCCTAACATACTGAAAAAAAAACCATAAACTTCAATTTACCCCCCCCCCCCCCTCCCCACCCCCCTCCCCCCCATCCTCCCCCGCTGTTCCCCCCCCCGCTTTCCTCCTTCCATCCTCACCCACTTTCCCCTGTCCTCACTCTTCCAGTCCTACCCGGCAAACCCCGCCCAAAAAAAACCGAGTGCCGATCCACCACAAAGAGAAACCTCTCATGCAACTCCTGCAGACTAATCTCTCAAAAAAAACAACGTTCAGTCTGGACAAAAAGAGTCAAAGCAGATTCTGGCTCAGACACTAGAACTTTTCTCAAATCGAACTTCATTTTGGTCAAGACCCTTACCTCCAGCTGAAAGCCGGTACGAATTTTGCTTTTTGAAAGAAAATTTCTTTTTCTTTCTCCCCCTAGGAACCTTCTATCTTTCCCAATTCTTTCTCCCCGTATTAATTCTAAATGCATCTTTCCCTCTTCCACTCGTTCACTCCCTCGTGTCCTCCCTCCTCCCTCATTTCTCATTAACCCTCATTCCCTCCTTCCCCCCTCCCCCTATTCGTCGGGTCACACAAAACCTAAACCCAAACTGTCCCCTTTTCTTATCTCTTTCCCTCCTTCTTTACCGACCTGAGAGTGAACATCACTTTTTTACGGCTATCTTTTTCTTTCCAGCAACGTACTTCTCTACTCTCTTCTCCTTCCTCTTCCCTTTTCAGAACACGCCATCTCTCAAACATACCCAACTTCCTCTACCTTCTCCCGCCACGACCACGCGCCTCACTTCCTCCCATTTTCCTTCCCATTCCTAATCCCTCCAGGGACCTCCCTTCTTCCCCCCTTTCCCCTCATATCTTTCGTTTTTCCCACCCCCCCGTTCGTCTCAGACCTTAATCCTGTGTGTAGGGGGGAAGGAAGTGGGTAGGTTCCCGGGGTATCCCCCCTATTTTGGGGGGGTCCCCCTGGATGGGGAGGGGGGAGAAGTTTCTTTCTTTTGGTCTCCGGAGAGAGAGGGGGAGGGGAAGTTGGGGGAGGGTTGAGGGTGTCCGGGGAGGTGGCGGGGTTTTTATTGGGGTGGGGGGCGGGGGGTATTTCCGGCAATAAATCCCCTCTTCCTTCCCGTTGCAAAACCTTGTCCTCCTCCTCCTCTTCCTTTAGCCCTCGCTATTTCTCCGTTCTTTCGCGGCTGTGGTTTCCGGCCGAGGGAAAGATCGTCGAATAGCCGCAGCCCCCCAATCCCCTATCTGCTCAACCACCCACACAATCATAACACAACGCTTCGGTTCTTGCTCTCTGCCAATTCACGTGCATAACAGCTCTCCACCATCGCCAGACCCCCTTCTTTTTTTCGCATACTTTTTCACTCGCTCATTCACCACCTTTAATTTTTTATTTCACATGACCTTCCTTTTAGCCCTTCGCAACAATTAGAATCTGTACTTTTTCCTTAATCTTTTACCACCTCCAGCTCATCAATGAGCACCTAATTTTTCTCTCTCCTCTAAAACACACACTTACCTTCTTTTTTTCCTTTTTCGTCACGTACATCCTGGTTCACAAAAAAAAATAATGCATTGGCTCGACCCAAAGCCCCCCCGTTCTAGTCTCAGCCAGCTACCGCTACAAAACTCCGCTTATCTCCAATCCACGTTCACAGAGCCCAAGCCCCATTACTGATTCAAATGTCCATCCAAACAAACCAAACCACACTAACGAAACACCAAAAAACTACCCACCAATAATTCTCTCCACGTGAAAGTGCCTACCCCAAACCCTTCCTACCCTTCCTCTCGTTTTATCCTGCACTAAATCTTCCATATGCACCAGTCCCCAACACCACCCCAATTACCAAACAGGTATCTATGCCCCCACATCAACACCCCCCCATATCAACATCTCAATTTGTAACTCAACAACGACAAATACCACAAATAAACAAACCATAAAGCATCAACTAATCCCCAATTGCACAGTGTAACAATTCAGAAAAGACAACTCTACTAAAATTGCCTGAAACAATACACCTACACTCACACCTACACAAACAAATGACTACACCTCCCTAAATGCTTAACCACAATACCTAATAAATCCTAATGATGCCCTCCTAAGCATTAAAAACTACTACGCTTCACACAAAACTCCCTCACTTAAAACCTCCGCTGCAACCCCTATAGCAACAAAAAGCATACTCCCAAACTTCCCGATAACAAATTCTATCCACTTACGACCAATCCGCACCCTCTAAAACGAAGTTAAAACATCTGCCCTCATTGCTTAACAAATTGGCAACCCCACTTCGCTCAAATTCCCCCCTCACCAATCTTCCTTCCCCAATCTAACCCACCCCCTCCCCAACAATGCTGCACATAACTATTTCCACCATAAACGTGTCTCAACCCCACACCCTTCTTCTGACTCCACCCCCCCTCCGCTACCTCTCCCCCCCTCTCAATCCCCTAATCCCTCACCCAATACTCCCCCCCTCAGCCCTTTCCCATTCCAAAGAACTATACACCACAATCATTTATAAACCTTTACAACTACATCCAGTTCTGTCCTTTAATCTCAAAATCCACGCATCCTAAACAAGGCCTGTCCCAACCATAGTTAAAATTTCCCCGCCCTACATTATTCTTCCATTTATCCTCCTAGATCAAAATTTACAACAACTTCCTGACTAGCTTGTCACATAATCCCACAAGCTGTTAAAAATTACAAAAAATTCGCCCCCGTAAGCAACTAATGCGCTAACCTCCAAAATCATTTATACCATGTGTCTAGTATGCCAGAAACACTCAACCATTCACTAGACTTTACTCCACTTCCAGAGACCCAATGTCTCGAAACCCTAAATTAGTGCACGGTTCAATTCTACAACTAAGCCTGTCCAGTTGCGCTCTAACCACCTGATCTTCTACATCATCCACCCCTGTGGTACCCTCCCACTAAAAAAAAGAACAACAACCACCAAACCCAAAACCCTCAACCTATCGAGGCCCGAACTACAATCCCCCACCAAGTAACAACCAACGCCACATTCATCCCCAACCAGGTATACATGCCCCAAATCTACTTCCCATCCCTGGACGCCCCCACAGCTTACCCAATTCACTCAATCATACCCAAAACCTGGCAACCCCAAACCTAATTCAGCAGATCATCTCAACCAAAAATCCACCCTAAAACTACCCCCTACCGGAACACTATTCTCACTGAAACCTAGGACAACCCCCCCCCTACCACCCCCCCCTCCAGGTATGCATTTCCTAACCACCACTCCCCCCAAAATCTTCCCTCCCCTACACCTCCACTCAATTAATTCCACCCTCCCACTCCCATCCTAGCACACTCACCCTTCTCCCCACCCTCCCCTTCCTAATATCGTCATTGAAGCAACTAACCCATACTCGACCCACTTCAACAACCATTGTTAAGAGATTCCCCCTCCATGGTACGCGCTTCTGGTTTTTCCCCCTTACAATTGCCCCACGCAATCCCAATTGCCAAGGAGAACATCCTTCACCAGCAACACTCATAGAAAAATAGCACGCCCCAGAGACATTTGCACGCATTCACCTCCTCCCCCCAAGACACACCCAACCACGGGGAAAAAATGCCATCATCCACCCCCTCAACTACATCCTGATTCACGGAAACATAAATCTGCTCAAAGAATCAAACGTCTGAACCGCATCGACCCTCGCCATGCCCCCAATGGACAAAGGCCCTAAAATCAACTAACAACCTTTCACACACACCCCCACAATTCCCCCAAACACTCTAAACATACAATAAATTAGCACGACTGTGAACATGCGAGGAGAGAAGCTCCAAGACATCGCCATCATATCCTAATCCCCCACTTCTCCCCTACCCCCCCTAAGAACTTTCAAAACCAACCCCCCAAAACCCGATCCTCCCCCACCCAATACACCCAATAATTGCATACCAAACCCACAAAAAATCCCCCAACACACCACCCCCACAACAATCCCACTTTTCCCCATCATACTACAACCCAACCCCCAACAATCAATCCCCCCACAAAACCACCAACCTATCAACCCATCCCTCCCCACCCATCTTCGTCTCTAATCCTTAACGCCAGCCTCCACTCTTACATCATCAACTTTCTTTACTTTACAACTCCCCATTCTGTCAATGTCGAGCATCCTCCCATCTTTTCCTCCAAATTTCGAAGGGACATATTTATTAAATCTATTCACCTACAATTTCCGCCCATCATTCTAACTATACTCAATTCAACACCTCTCAATACTTTTACAAAACCACAATAAAACAAACCCCTGATTATTTACCTATTCCCCCTCTAAGCCCCATATATCTACTCCCTTCCTACCCCACAACATTACATAAACTTCCACCCTTCCCACCCTCTTACTCAAACTCCCTCCCCATACCTCCCCTTTAACCTGTCAAATCACCACTTCCATAATTCTCCTATCTCTCCACCTCTCCTCATATTGCACCCAACACCTGCCACATCAACCATTCTCCCTTACCCCCCTATCCTCACCCCCCTCCAATCTTCACTCCTACCCCTACCATCCTCTGACAACTCATCTACCTCCCACCAATTCCACACCTCACCCCCCTAACTCAACTTCTCCTCCCTCACTCAAACCCACCCCCTACCCAATACTTCCTCCTAACTCCCTTCACTATTTACTTAACCCCCAATCACATTGGGTACTAAACAACTGCCTTCCAGCCCCAACTCCTCACCCCCCACCCACCTACCACCATATGCCACACCCCCCCCCCCCCAACCCCCACCTCCCAACCCTACCCCCCCCCTAATCCTCCCCACCCCTAAAGCGTTAACACCCCTCAGATCCCCATCTACCAAATGCATCCCATCTTTTTCGCCCCTTCACTCTCCCCTCCCCCACACTCCCCTCTCCTTCAACTGCCAACAACCGTCACCACCATCCTCAACCAATTCCTCACTGTTCCCTATCGCAACGTACCCTCCCATCAATAGCCCTCCTCCCCAACATCTTACTACACCCACCTTCCCCAACCCCCCCCGCTACAAAACACCTCTCACTTCGCCCCCCCTCCTTCCTTACTTTTACCAACTCCCCCACCTCCATTCTAACGCCCACCCCCTATTCCCTTCTCCTATTTCCCATTAGACCTCATATCACCCCTTCTACAACCCCATTCGTTAACTTCCTCGTGATTCCCTACCCACCTCCACTTCCCCCCACTCCTCACTAAATCCCTTCCATCCTTCGCCACCTCCTCCCCCTTCCCTCCTCCACTCTCTAATCACATTTTCCCTGTCACCTCAACCCCCACTTCCAACCATTCATCCACTCTTCACTTCCATCTCCACTTCACCACCCCCGAGCACAACCTACCCAAATTTACACACCATATCATAAATCTGACATCTCTTTCACTCCCTAATCCTTCCCCCGATATTCTCCCTCCACCCATTCCCCCTCCCATTTCTAACTCCACAATATACCATCGCTCTCAAATAAGGCAAACTTTTCTATTCCACACCAATATCCCACATCCTACACTTCTCCACACCCCCTCCTCCCATACCCATATCATCCTCACAACCCCCCTTCGTCCACTCCCACCCTACCCCCCTTCAAACCCTCCCCCCCCTACCCCCCCCCCCCCACCCCCAAACCACACACACCCCCTTCCCCCCATTATAACCCTCAAAATCCACATCCCCACCACCACCCCCTCCCACCTCACTTCCATCCTTCCCACCCTCCTATACATCCCCCTACCCCCCCCCCCACTTCCATCTATCCCTCCACCCCTTCCCCCATTTCCCCCCCACTTTTCCCCTTCCCCCCAACAACCACCCCCCCCCACCCCCCACTCCCCCCCTCTTCACCTACCTCACCCCCATATAAACCAATTCCCACCCACATTTCCTCCCCCCCACCCATACCCCTAACTCCGCCCCATTTACCTAACATACCTACCGCTCCTCCCACTCAACGAATCCAATACTATCATCATACACTTCCTACCACTGCTCCTACCCTTCCAACCACAGCATACTCCCCCCACTACTCACTCCCCTATCTCCACCACTCTATTTCACTATTTCCCTTTCCCCCCCCAAAAACTCATCCCTCTCCCCTTGACTCCCCCCCTCATACCTTACCTCATAACTCCTAAATATCCTCCTAGCCCATCCCATTATCCCTATCACCTCGCTACCCAATCCCCACCCCCACAAAATGAACTCTCCCTCCCACCCATACCCCCCACACATTTTCCAACCCCATTAGGTCCCCCCTTCCCCTCCTCAATATTTCCACCCACCCTTACCCACCACCCCCGCACCACCTCCCAAACTAAATAACTACCAAACCACCAACTCACAATTCCCTACCTCCCCCCATCACATTACCATTACCTTCCACCACACTGCTTATTCCCCACCCCAATCTATAACCCAACTAAAAACCTACATCCAGTCCCCCCCTCCAAAAAAACTACAAACTCACCCCCCCCCCACAAACAAAACACAATAATATCCCAACTAATCCCCCCCCGCTCTACCACCATAAACTTACACTATCCCCCCCCAAAATACCCACCCACCTCCCACCGCACCCCCCCTCCCTGTCCCATCCCCAACCCATCAAGGGTTACCACCCTCAATACTCCAACCACATCTCAACCAAACTATCCCCCAACTCCCCCTCCTCACCCCATCCACAATCCCCCCCCCCAAAAACTTCCTCCCCCACTCCCCCCTCCCCCTCTTTTATATAACCTCCGCCCCATCCTCCCCTCAATCCAGCTCCCCTCCACCCGCCCACCTCTTCCATCCTCACCCTTAAAACAAATAAACAAACACCCCCCCCCTCCCTAAAAACTCCCCTAAAATTACACAAACAAAAACTCACCATTTTTAAACCCCTCCTCTAACCTAAACCCCTATAACCAATTTCACCTCCTCACTCTATCCACACCCCTCCCCCCTTCCCCCCCCCATCCTAACATATTATTATCCCCAAATACAACACCCCCTCCAATACCCCCCCCCAACCAAATATTACACCAAAACACCCCCCCACACCCCCCCATACCCACCCCCCCCCCCCCCCCCCCCCCCCACATTCCCCCCACACAAAAACACCAAACTTTAACCCCACTTTTTCACCACCATATAACATAAAACCCACCCACTACCCTCCCTATCCCTCCCCCCCTCCAAATACCCCACTACCCCTCCCTCCCCCACCCACTCTACCCCCCCAAAATCCCCCTCATCCCCCCCCCACAACTTCTCAATAAAAAAAATAAATAACCGCTCACACCACCCTTCAATTTCACCCCCCCCCCTTTACTATAACCTTTTCTTCACCCACCCCACAAATACATAAACCCCCCCCACCCCCCCATACCCCCATCCCACACACCCATCACCACCAAAAAACCCCCAACTTTATTATCTCCTCCCACTCCCACCCTTCCACCTCCCATCCCCCCCCCTCATCCATATACCTTCACCCCCCCACCCCCACTCTCCCCCTACCAAATCCCTCCCCCCACCCATCTCCAACCCACATTCACCCCCTCTCCCCCTCCCCAATCATCTTCCTCGCCCGCCCCTCATACCTTCTCCCCCCCCAACCATAACCATACCCCTTCCTTCCCCCCCTCCGTACCATTTCCTCCACCCTCAATCACTCCCTCTACCCCCATCATCCCCCTCCCCCCCCTACTCCAATCAACCCCTCCTCCCCCCCACCATCCCACCCCCTTCCCCCCCCATACCCCACCACCTCCACCCCCCCACCCACCCCTCCCATCCCCCCTCCCCCCCATCCCATTCCCCAATCTACCCCCCCACCCTCCCCCCCATATCCCCCTACATCCCCCTCATTCCCACTCCCTACTAACACCTCACACCCATTCATTATCCCCCTCATACCAATCAACGCCTCCCAATACCCATTTATCTTTACACACCCCCCTCATAACTCCACCCCCCCCATCAATCCTCAAAATTCCACCCTAAAATTCCTCCCATCCTTCCTCCCACATCTCTACCCTACACCTATTTCCCCCTCCCACCTCAAAACAATCATCTACCATCTAATCCTATACCCACTCACTCCCGACAACCTATTACCCACTCTCCACCACCTTCCCTACTATCCTTCTCCCAAAAACAATTCCTCCCCTAATCAACCATCAATACCCCTGTTATACAATAACCCACCAAACCTTCCCCCCCTCAAATTACACAGCACTACTTCCACCACAACCCACCTACAATATACCCCCCCAAAATTCCCACACTCACAACCAACACCCTCTTCCCCCCCCCCCCCCCCCCCCCCCCCCCCCCCCCTTCCCCCCCACATTCCCCCCCCTTCCCACCAATTCCACCCCCCACCCCCAACACTTTACCCCTAAAACAGCCTCCATCTTACCTACTGAAACCCCTTTCCTCTCCGTCTTTTCCGTCCCCCCTCCCTTATCTCCTGACAATTGAGTAACTACTCTCTATCCCCTCTCTCCCACACCTCTTAGTTCCCGTTACCTAATCTCTCTACCTTTTTTCGGGTTTATTTTTTTTATTGATTTTAGGAGGGGGGAACTTTTATTCGCGACCCTATGTTTTTTTGTGGGGATCTTTTACCTTTTTTTTTTGTATTTTTCCTGATTTTTTTATTATTAAGTAGTTTTATTTTATCATTAGAGTTTACTTTATAGTTTTCGGTTGTACGAGTCTAACTTAAAATTTTTATCCACTTCACAATTCCGTCTCACCACCTTGATCTCGTTAGTTCAAAGTTCTTAAAAATCATAAATAAATGATAATGCTCTTTCCCAATCTGTATTAAGAAATTATGTCATGGGGGTAGTTTTTATGCACCCTTTCGCTCGATTTTTTTCTATACAACGTCCTTACCACCACCCACTCCCTCCTACTAACTTCCCCTACCTACACTTCCAAATCCCCCCCACCCTCCCCCTACCCCCACTCCTCACACATCTATTCCACACAACCTTCTCCCCCCCCCACCCTATCACCCTCATCCCACAACCAAAACCAACCCCACCCCACACTACACAACACACAACACTCCATCTATACCCCTCTCCACCTCCTCCTACACCTTCCTAAACCACCCCCCTTCCCAACCCAACAATTCAACCCCACTACTCCCCTCCTCTTTACAACTTACCTTTTTTCCCCCCCCTAACCCTCTCTCCATAACGTACTGTTACTTCATCTTCCCACATTACTTACACCAAAACTTTATTTTTAACTATAACTTTACTATTACTTTTTCACTTTTCACAAATTTTTACTACATTTACCTTTCTTTCCCCCCCCTAACTTTTTCATTTTTTCAAAAACCTTTCCCCTCAAAACAACAGATTTTTTCCTGCTGTGGTAGGACCATACTTAAAACAGTGGTTTCATGGGGTTGGGTTCCTATTTGAATCCAAACACCTGGGCTTATTGTTAGCCCTTACTCCGTAGCTAAAGGTAACACTTTATCCCGCCCACTCTCATTTTTCTATTCTATTTATTCAACGTATTTACGCTTTCCCTTATAAATATTTTAATCATAGTATGGGAATAATTCATAGGTTTATTTACTATCAATAAATTCCAACCAAGTTACTTAAATTAGGGGTATTCTGCTTAAGGGTGGATGAGGGTGAGCGCTTTAGCCACACTCCCCTTCCGCCTTGCGATCCACAGTCAAACCACAATGTATGTCACCTTCCTCAAATACGTTGTCCCAGCAAAGGAACATTATCTCCTTGATTTTACCAATCTTGCCGAATTATATTGTCTTATTGGTATAGTTCTGGTCATTTTCTGGCCTATTAGGCATTTTAATTATTTTAAACGATTTTAAAAGTACTCAAAATAATTTGAAATGTACACTCCTAGCTTATCCAACAGTACACTTTTTGCGCCATTTGCAAATTTCCACCGTAGCCACTTTACCCGGCACCAAACTCAACCCTATTTGTACGCCAAATAATTTATCTTCTACCACGATTCCTATAATCTCTACATCAAAGCCAATTAGCATCTAACAACGTACATTTTGCCTATATTAATATAAGTATACGTATTAATTTCAATCCCTATATATATCACCTAAAACAAAAAATACCTACTATAGCCAAAAACTACGCGTTTCGGAAAGAGTATTCTTACACAAGTTATTGTTTATTCTGTTGATAAAAACCTCTTTACTTTTTTCTTTTCCGTGAAATCACATAACAATGTTATGGTATTTATCCCAACTCCAACTCATCCGTCCATCATTTCAACAACCAACCCCCCAACCAATTCAATTTCACACGTATAAAGGTATTCTTAGATCTGTCTTTTTCTCACTATTCTCTTACCGGTTTAGTTGAATTCATGTTTTTCGCAAGCCGAAATACACCTAAACTTAAGTTAAACAACCGCCATCACTGTTTCCACTTCCTAACTTCCTCAGATCTATATCTATAACAATCCTAAATAAGGTCACACCGATAAATTTCGCTTCTCTTTTTTTCTTTTTGTTTCTCTTTCTGTTCTTCCAAGATTGACAAAGAACACCTGTACCGGTGAACTGAGGTTGCCTATAAACAATCTCTTTTTCTTTCCTGCTCCCCGGAGAAATATTATAACTTTATATTATATCATATTATATCATCTTTTAAGACTTTTATTCTTCGTAGTGAGAGTGACGCATTTCATCCAGGGATGGAATTCGGTAGCTGCTACATAAGAGCCTCCATGGCCTTATACCCCACTAATTTTACGATGGCACCCAGTTACCTGAACTCTCTGCAAAGGTGACCGTATAATTTACTTCTTAATACATAATTAAATGCAACGCAGAGAAGGGACGATGAATTAATCGGTCTAGACCGATTAGACAACTAACCGTGGCCATCCCAGCGTTGTTTACTTATTAATCGGGTGCTCTCATTCACTGTCTGGTCGGACATGACTGACGCACTCGTAAACCACGTTTCACTCAACAGTTCCAGAAGTCAATATGGGTTCAAACGAAAGTCCGTGATTAAAATAATCAGTAAAGATATTCGATGAAGCCCAGACATGACAAGAAGTGAAGGAACCAATTGTAAACAATATATGTCGTCCATGATTTAGTACGCAAAATAAGAGGTAGATCAATAATGTCGAGTAGAAAGAGAGCGCGAGGAAAAGAGAACGGACAATTATGTTACACGTGGGAAGGTTGTTCGTAATTTTGTAAATATTACCATGGCAGCAGCCGTATAGCCTGCTCTTTACGATTTCGAACTGCTAGGGATTTTTAACGTGTGCAACGTGCACCCGGGACCTCCAGTTTATTCGCCCTTATCCGGGAAGGTTAGCCATCTGATCTCACTACCCATGAGATCAGTGGGGTGTATGACATCATTAGGACCCACTAGTTCTGAAACAATTTCCATCAAATATATTTCTTGTAATGGGAACCGAACCCGGTTCCTTTAGAATTAGAGACGGACGCCATACCTCGCAGCCACTCCGACCACCTTTGCAGACTGACAAGACAGGAAAATAAAATGATTACAAATAACTAGTTGTCAAATATACGATATGACGAATTACGGATTAATGACAACTGGCCACCCACTTTATTCTTTGAATTAATATGTAAACTACATTTATTTAACCTGTAAGTAAGTGCATTTGGTAACAGTAATAAAATGGATCCCCAAATCTTGTGTTTTTTCATGTACTTTTGTAAATAATGTTATGTAACAACTAAATATTAATTGTGGGAACGGTTTTTACCTTTGCCGAGTAACTTTGAATTAAATATGCTCTCAGAAGCTTAAACACATAAAATACAGTCTACAACAAAATTAGCCGTTGTTAAAGCTGTGTACACAACTGTCGCGAGAGGTTCAGATGTTATGAAATTTAAAAAGATGTATCGGAGGATACCAGGATAGTGCCAGATAAAAGACTGGTCTTATAAGAAATACCCAATAGGATTTGAATATTGTCCTAAGTGAATCATCATTTTATTATGTCGTATTTTGGTCTGTATTACAACACGTCAAATTTACCGCTCGAACATATCGAAGATAAACCGTACAGTTATAACAGCCAATATAATCGCTCGTTTTTCTGTTAGGTATAGGAGACCTTTTTTACGTTTGATAGAGGGACCTATTTTGTGCATTTGACAGAACGAAGATATTTTATTTCTTAATAACTAAAGATTTGTAAACAGAAAGGAAAAACTAGATTTACAGCGGCGATATTACTTAAGAGGTTAGTGCAAAGACTTCCTCATGATAATATTTTATTGTAAGAGAAAAATCAGTTTTATTGACATTTTTACTTCAGGGTAGTCCCCAATTTAGTTAGTTAAAGTATGCACAGATTTAAATGTACTGGGCTAACTAAAATATTAATAGCTAGAACGATAGAGATAAATCCCCAGAATAATTAAAACTTTAAATAATTAAAATCGGCCCAGAAATAAGTAAGATACTAAATATTTAAACTTAGTCACATTGAACGATAAGGCTGAAAAACGAGTAGGGTGAAAATTCTTAACGTCAGTTTTGACTGTGTCTCGATTGGTCGAGCACGGCGTTATATAAGGCCTTGAACTTGGTCGGATTCTTGCCACTACTAATTTTGAATCATAAGCGATACTATAGCACGTTTCACTAGCTTTGCCCAACTTCAAAATGCTATATCTCTCTACTTGCCAACACACATCACACACACACATTTGTGAAATGTATACAGTAAATTATACGACATCATTTGCACATTTTTGGTTTATCAAGCAATTGGCATGATTTTTGAGTGAAATTGCGTGAAATCGCACTTCTTGAACACAAAATAGTTTATATCCGGTGCTACTCACACATTGTCAATCAGTGGCGTGTCTACAAAAAGTATTGTGTGGTTAACTAGGAAAATGAGTCTGCGAGTACATTTTATGACATTACAGCTAATCACAAATAGGATTTTAAAGTATTTCTGCAATGAAGCTACTCGTGGAAAACTATATCATTCTATTTCAAACCCACAAAAGAGAACTATTCATGCCTTGGGGATAATCAAACGATCATTGCACCGCTGGTTAGCGACATCTGAAATTTCTAATTCTAGTGTTTTACACACGAAAATTAGGCCAAGAGTGGTGGATATTTTGACAGAGAATTGATCCTGAGAGAAATTTGCAATATATTTCACAATAATGAGGCAGTGACTTTAAGGAAATTGAAAATTTGGTTAAGAAATAATAATGACATTGATATTTCCAAATCTACGCTATGGGGGACTATTATGAGTTTGGGATTCACTTTTAGAAAATATGTTGGTGGTAGAAACCTTGTTTGTGAGAAGCCTCATATAGTTGCAATGAGAAGCAAATATTTACGCGAGATCAGAGAAATGAGAAGAGATTGTTATGATTTTGTGTATTTAGATGAAACTTGGATCAATGCGCACCACAGTAATGAACGAGAATGGCAATCATCTGATGGGACAACTAAGAGACTAGAACCAAGCAGCAAAGGACAGCGCCTAATAATTGCACATCCAGGCAGCAGCCATCATGGGCTTCTAAATAATACTGAACTCATATTTGTTTCAAAATCCACAGTTATTAAGGATTACCATACAGAGATGAATGGCAAGATATTTCAAGATTGGATTGTGAATCATGTACTTCCTTCCTTGGATAGACCGTCGTGTTTGATAATGGACAATGCTTCATATAACAACGTTGTGGCACCAGAAGATAAAGTTCCTAATTCATCAAGTACTAGAGATGTAATAACGATTTGGCTGACCATAAACAACATTCCATTCAACGAAATGTCCCTGAAGCCTGAATTACTTGGAATTGTAAAAAAAGACACAGCGTACAAAGATATTTCACATAGACAAGGCAATCCATGAACATGGTAACAGATGTTTAAGATTGCCTCCTTACCATTCTCACTTAAACCCAATAGAATTAGTATGGGCTAAAATTAAGGAACAGGTAGCAACAGAAAATAGAACGTTCAAATTAAAAGATGTTGAAATACGTATAAAAGCCGCCATCTCCAATATACTTACTTACTTACTTAGTCGTTCCCCTTCTACCGTGAGGTGTAGAGGTTTGGAAGAGAGAGCGCCAGACTATTCTATCAGCTGTCTTCTTCCTGGCCTGGTTCCATTATCAAGTTCTCGAGACATTCAAAGATTGTCTAATTTTTTCCTCCCAGATGACCTTCGTCCTATTTCAAGCCATTAGGGAGCAACGTTTCCAATATGCTTGTTATGAACCGCCGAGGTGATACCCATTTGAAATAATTAGATCAAGGAATCTTAGTTGGTACTGCATTAAATGTCAATGACAAACAATGTCATGAGTATCTCGCATGCAGATCATTTAAGAAATCATCTTCAACAGGTATTCATATGCAAACGTGATGGCCACATTATTGTATTAGTAGGCACGCCTATGCCTAATCAATTCACAGAATCTGTGCATGAAGTGGTAAAATTTCTTTTCTCGATACACAATAATTAGTATGCCGACAAAGATCAAAGGATTGTTTTCTTACCAACCTCCTTGCTGAGGAATCCCAGCGATTTCATCCGTTTATGGGAACTAGACAAGATGCACAGATATAAAGTATATATTTGTTGGGTCTAACCCAATATAACATCGTATGCAAAAAAATGGCATTAATACGTTGGACGGTTAATCAGATAATTACATTTGTTTGAGGGCAAAGCTAGTGAAACGTGCTATAGGAAGAGCGCAAATGCCTAAACTGTCAATGCTTAATTGTCGCCTGATATCTAAAGCAGACCTAGAAAACCTGCTGAAAGACCTGTATCCCAGCTTAATGTATTTTTCTGAGGGTAAGCGATATATAAAAATGGATTTTGTATATATGCTTATGACCATCCCTCTTTGCCAGCTCTTAGTTTCCACTTATGATTGGAGATGTCGCTGATTTAGCAATCAGAACAAAAAAATAGGCCAAATGTGTAACGGATCTTCCTTACCCCAAACTGTTCTTTTTTAAAGACGACAGGCCTTGAGAAATGGTCCAGTGTAAGGATATTTGCAAATTAGGTAAAAGTGCGACTGTACGGAAATCACCTTTCAAATTAAAAGATGTTGAAATACTTATAAAAGCCGCCATCTCCAATATAGCCAGGGATTATTGGAAGAAATGTGAGAGCCATGTGTTACAAGAGGAAGAGGAATATTGGAAGAATAATGGTTTGTCCTTCATTCAGCCGAGATTGATTATCAATTTCTCAGAGACATCTGATTATGATTCGGATGAAGTTTAATTTCTTTAAAGATGACCTTACCGTTATTTACAAGCACATTAGAGGAGCAACGTTCCAATATGATATTTATGAACCGCAAAAAGAGGTGATACCCATTGAAATAATTAGATCAAGGAAGGTCCAGTTTGGTAGCGCATTAAATGTCAATGACAAACAATGTCATGAGTATCTCGCATGCAGATCATTTAAGAAATCATCTTCAACAGGTATTCATATGCAAACGTGATGGCCACATTATTGTAATAGTAGACACGCCTATGCCTAATCAATTCACAGAATCTGTGCATGAAGTGGTAAAATTTCTTTTCTCGATACACAATAATTAGTATGCCGACAAAGATCAAAGGATTTCATCCGTTTATGGGAACTAGACAAGATGCACAGATATAAAGTATATAATTGTTGGGTCTAACCCAATATAACATCGTATGCAAAAAATGGCATTAATACGTTGGACGGTTAATCAGATAATTACATTTGTTTGAGGGCAAAGCTAGTGAAACGTGCTATAGGAAGAGCGCAAATGTAAACTGTCAATGCTTTTGTCGCCTGTATCTAAAGCAGACCTAGAAAACCACTGAAAGCCTGTATCAGCTTATGTATTTTACCTGAGGGTAAGCGATATATAAAAATATTTGTATATATTCATGTTATTTGCCGGTAGTTGTCCACTTATGTGTTCGCTGATGTGTTAGAAGAAAAAAATAGGCCAAATGTGTAACGGACTTCCTTACAAACGTGTGTAGTTTTAAAGACGACAGGCCAGAAATGGAAACAGTGTAGGATATTTGCAAATTAGGGTAAAAGTGCGACTGTACGTCTAATAGTGTATATGAAGGAGTATTGCATACTGGAACGACACAATGTTCACGAACATAAGATAGGATGACAGGATGTGATAACATGATGTAATCAAGATGTTACTTACTATTTTGTACTTAACCTGATTATGGTATGGAAGCAAATCATGGACGAATGGTGGATCTAACACAAGATATATTAAGGAAAAGAGTAATCAAATTGAACTGGCTGTGAGGTATTGAGGTAACTGTCCTGTGACTGATTTAATGTTTGTACGTGATGTTGTCTGTATGTAAGGGAAAAATTACTGGACCCTACAGGTTTTGCGAATGTATTTTCATTCCAGGTTTTGTCCTGGTATTTGAACAAGTTCATGAGACTTCTACTTGAGAGGAACTCTGGTGTTGTACTGTTCTTCTTATAAATAGAACGCAAGCCACGTTTCCCAGCCTAGAGTTCATATTCTGTGCAAACCCAGTCATGATGGAAGCATCTCAGTTCGTCAATGCAGATAAGTGGACACATATGTGACAACTTGCCCAATCTTCTCTTCATTTTTTTTATTATTTACGTGACATCGTTTTTTTCTCATCCTCAATGCATGATCGCAAAGTCCCGGGAATTGTCACTGGCGGAAATTCTCCTAGCATTCAGTATTTTCTCCTCGCTATTTTTAGATACGACGTCATTGTTGACCAATGACCTCGGTAGCTAGGAACCTGTTTTAATTTAAGACTGCTTAAGCTGATAAAACCAGTTTATGCCACTTTAGGAAGACCCCACGTGACTTTTAACGCTATTGATTGGAGCGTTTATTTGACGCTAATGTCACATGATGCACGCTATGGATCACGTGTCCAAGCGGAAATGACCCGCTAAAAGGCGGCAAAGCCAGCATTTTTCACTTACGCCCCAGGAACCCTCAAGAAAGCTAGGTCTAAGCCAGATCGGCGAATTCTCGCATTAAAAGCACTGAAGCCACGTGTCTAATTGCGGGTTAGCGTCCATCTTTGAGTAGGTAAGTGAAATCTCGCTAGAATATAATGTGATGAAATGTGTAGTACATTGCAAAATCGACGCAAGATTGGTATGTTTACTTTATTCATATTTTTGTTTTACGATCACATCCAGCCACATGTGATCGGGTATATTTTATGATCCCACGGGATATGTACATGTTCATAATAATGTATAACGGGAATATATATAGCTATTAATTTCCATATTATTTGATTATTTTCGACCCGACGTTTAGACTAACGGAAATTAATAGTAACGATAATGTTGACCGACCGTGACATATATTCATTATAAATTATATGACGAGGCGACCAGACATGAAGTGTGTGATAATGTTGTCAGACAATTCTAAAAACACGGATGTCCAATTAATTGTTAAATTCATCATAATGACATGACGATTAGGCTAGAGGCACAGAACTAGAATACTGTTGCCGACATTTCTATGATAAATTTGGTGGGTTTAACTGACATTTATAATAATTCATCGGGTTAAGCTGACGATAAATCAGTCTAAAGAATTATAATACTGCCACTGGGGCAGAGAAATATAATAAAGGACAGACAGGAGAAACTTGAATTCAAGATTAGACTCTAGACATATGATGTTAGAGACTAAAATCTGATATGACTGGCAGAGGGACGGCTTAGGGAAAGACTGCTTTCTAAAGCTAGAAAATTAATGAAGCCGTCGTATTTGTCTTCAGTCTATGGTGGAGCCTTGCACGACAGTCCAATCTCAGCGCAGAATACGGAGTCGAGCACAGAGAAGGCAAATCCGAACCATTCAAGACCTACCGGGGGCAACGTCAGGAGACCGGAGAACTAACCACACTTCACTATCAGCCAGGGGCTGAAAAGCTAAGTCCACGAAAAAGGAACCTCACTACATCAATGCCTAGTTTAGTCATCCATGATGAACAACACTTGAATTGTGAGACACATAATACATACAGCAGACACTAATTCCATCGACAATACTATCATTCACCATCTATTCACTTTATTGCAATAAACCAATTGGGTGTATATACTGTACCCCACGCTTTGTTCCTTCCATTAGATGTTGAATATTGTCTATGTTTATCTTCCTTTATAAGGGAGGGGGGGCTCGTAAAATATAATATAATTTAAAGAATAATAATAATAGATAACTGAGAAGGGGACGACGGTAGCGAGAGACCAAATATCTCCTTACAATCTTTTCCAGACCTGTCGAGTTAGGAGAATTTACCCTCTTCGTCACCCTTCGGAAGTGGGAAAACCCAGCAGGGATTCCTTGAGCCAAATCTTCCACATCAGATCTATTATTTCCTCTAAATAATTCTCTTATCCTTTAAACGCTACGTGACACTGGTGTCTCGGTCCGGGATTTGAACTTATGTATTTTATCATACCTCTGGGATAGTATCATCCATTCAGTCATTACAGTATACCATTTTAACACATGTATTTTCACACAGTGAGCTCTAGAAAGACAGAAAACATTTTTTCTAGAAATTCAGGCATTGATTGGTGAATCCCTTTATATATGTTGTGTTTAATTAAGTTAGTTCTTGATTTTGTATTTCATTGAATTACAGACCTTAAGTCTCCATAACTGTAGTAATTTCATTCTACAGCAGTCGGATAAATAATTAGTATTTACTTGTTGCTAGAAATACTATTGGAGGGTAGCACTAGCTTACTCAGTGTGGACTTTAACTGCAAAAGATGGCTGAAATAGTTAAGCTTAGGGCAGCACTAGGGGAGGCCGGTCGAGATCTAGGTTATAGTGGGGTGGACCTTGCAAATTATGTCAGTGTCGAGACTGATAAGTATTACGCTCGAGAAACAGCGAAAGCTGAAAGAGAAGAGCGAATAAAGTTAGCAGAAATAGATGAGAGGATAAAAGCTGTAGACGCTAGAGAAAGAAGCGAGAGAGATGAACGCGAGCATGCATTGAAGATGAAGCAGTTAGAGATGCAGGGACAAGCTCAAAGAGTTGAACCAGTAGCCGGTGCGACCGCATCTACCTCCTCAGGCAACCTATCGCCACGGTCAGATGATATGCCTTCCTTGCACGCAGGGGGCACCGGACATTTGCCATCCTCACTCATGTCAACTTTGGGACCTTTGACGTTTCCATTTGAAGCTTTCTCGGAACAAGCCGACTCGATCGATAGGTATCTCGACAAATTTGAGAAGTTTGCCACCACGTTTGGTTTGGAGAAGAGCAAATGGAACCTGAAACTGTCGCAAGGGCTTAGAGGAACTGCTTATGACGTGTATAGCAAGCTTCCTCCAGGTTTACAGGATGACTACGACTCTTTGAAAAAGGCACTATTGGTTCGTTATGAGCTACATGCTGACGCCTATAGGAAGAGGTTCCGTAACTCTAGGAGGGAAGTCGGAGAGAACTTTGCTCAGTTTGCTGCGAGACTGGATTCCTACGTGGAGAAGTGGGGTGCCCTAGGGAATTTTACTCATGATTGGGAAGGCCTGAAGGAAATGGTCATGATCGAACAACTGAAGGACACCATGACTTCCGACATGAGAAGATTCCTGACAGAGAATGGGGCCAGCACTTTAGAATCCATAGTCCAGTTAGCGGAACGATATCAGGCAGCACTATCAGAGAATCCACCACCCAGACGGAAACAACCAGATTACGTACCTAGACAGACCGCTCAGTCACACATGGACCCCCAAGTGAAACCACCGTATACTAACTTCAAAAAGCATGACAAGCCAGACTACAAGACTACTCAGAGATCTAATTTCCAGCAGCAGAGGCAAGGGGAAAAATGGTGTAAGCACTGTAGAACCATCACCCACAATACGCAGGAGTGCAACCGGAAAAACCCACCTCATCATGCTGCCTGCTTACGTAAAAGTGCCGCAAGGGGAAATGGACCGGAAGAACCTCTGGACAAACCCCGACATCCCCCGGTCGTTGAGACAGTCCTCGTAAATGACCAAGAGGTGACCTGCCTTTATGATACAGGCCTTGCATTCGACGCAGTTGTCTGTGCATCCCTAGTCAAGCCTGACCAGATGACAGAAGACACTATAGAAATACAAGGACCTACTAAAAGTGCAGCACCTATGCGTTTGGCCATAGCCAAGATTAAGGTCAAATCAAAATATGTGACTGGGGAAATCAGTGCAGCGATCTTGGACGACCCTATTTATCCCTTGATCTTAGGGTGTAGGTATGTGTTCTTGGGAGAACCCATTCACCCTCTGGTTGTGGCGGCTGTCACCACTAGAGGACAGGCCAAACGGAATACGGAGTTGGAATCCCCACCCAACATCCTTCCTGAGGAATTAAAAAAGGCACAAACGGAGGATCAATCTCTAGCACCCTGCTACAAAAAACTACCGAGAGCGCACACTCCTCTCCAAAAGGGAGACTTCTACAAGAAAAATGGGCTGTTGCATCGGAAAGCAGGAAATGGAGGACAGGAACATGGGCAACTTGTGGTTCCATCAGCATACCGAGCCCAGGTCCTAGAAATGGGCCATGCCCTTCCGTTTAGTGGCCACATGGGCATAAGTGCCACGATTCAGCGTATTTCATGTCATTATTATTGGCCAGGTATCAACGCCGATATCCAGAGATATGTGAAATCATGCCCGCAGTGCCAGAGGACAGCGCCGAAACACTGGACGGCCCCAGCCACTCTGGGAGAAATGCCAATCTTGGGCACACCCTTCGAACGAGTAGCGGTGGATATTGTGGGTCCACTTACTCGTAGCAAAAAGAGAAACAGTTATATACTCACGTTAGTGGATTGTTGCTCCATGTGGGCAGAGGCAATTGCTATGCCCGCCTGTGATTCTAAGCATGTTGCTGAGGCTCTGCTCACCCTATTTACTCGGCTAGGGTTTCCGTCACAGATCCTGACAGATAATGGTTCCCAATTCCGAGGAAAACTCACCGAGGAAGTGTTTAGGATATTTCAGGCCCGACATATCCACACCTCTCCCTACCACCCCCAGGCAAATGGCCAGGTGGAGCGGTTTAACGGGACCCTTATTTCCATCCTTCGGAAACTTGCGCAGGAAAAACCAGAGAGCTGGGATCAATACTTACCCGCAGCACTATTTGCTTACCGCGAAGTACCCCACAATTCTACTGGGATGCCTCCTGCCACATTGCTGTTTGGTAGACCTATAAAAGGACCTTTAGAGGCACTGTTACGTACTTGGACAGATGATAAAGCTGATGAGACGGTCACCTCTGCATCCCAATACGTGAAGGAGTTGACCCAACGCCTTAAAACAGGATGGGAACTGGCAAAGGAAAATGTACGCCGTGCCCGTCGTAAACATGCGCGTTACTACAACCGCACTGCGAAGGATAGGGAGCTAGAAGTAGGAGAACAGGTATTATTACTCCTGCCCAGTAGCAATAATAAATTGCAAATCGGGTGGAGAGGTCCATATAAAATTGTTGAGAAAATGTCGCGCACCAATTACAAGATTGCCATAAAGGGGAAGCAGAAAATTTACCACATAAACCTGCTGAAGCGATATTATGAAAGACCAGGTGCAGAACCAGCACATTTCCTGACACTGGCTATTGCGACGGAAACTGAGGCAGAACCCCTGACCTCCTGTGAATACCCTCTTCGTCAGTGCGAAACTCATCAAGATGTTCAGATTAGTTCAACTTTAACGGAGGATCAGCAGGCACGGGTTCAACAGTTGTTGAGAAAACACCCTAGTACACTCACGGATAAACCTGGCATGACCAACCTGATAGAATTTGATATGAAGCTAACAGACCTCGCCCCGGTACGAGTTAAGAACTATCCTGTTCCTTATGCTAAAGCAAAGGCATTGGGTGAGGAAATCGAGTACCTGCTTAAGGAAAATATTATCTCAAAATCAGAGTCGCCTTATAGTGCGAGTGTAGTGTTGCTTAGAAAATCCACAGGAGAACATCGCCTCTGCATAGACTACCGAAGGCTCAACGCTGTAACGGAATTTCAAGCGGAGCCCTTACCGGATCAGAATCAGCTTTTCACCAAGCTGAGTAGAGCACGATACTTTTCGAAGATAGACCTTAGCAAAGGGTACTACCAGATCCCGGTAAAAGAGGAAATTCGACATATGTTAGCATTTAGTACTTCTGAAGGCCATTACGAGTTTAATGTATTGCCATTTGGGCTAAGCAACGCCCCAAGCGTCTTTACTCGTATGATGAGGAAGCTACTGGAACCCCTGAACCACCCTGGGATAAGTAATTTCATGGACGACATACTTATTGCCACGAACACCTTTGAGGAGCACCTGGACGCAGTTTCCCTACTCTTCGAAAGACTTAGAGAAACAGGACTCACCGCTCGCCCTACAAAATGTCAAATTGCCTGCGAGCAACTAGAATTCCTGGGACACACTATCTCGCATGGATGCATGTTCCCAGATGCGCGTAATATTGAGAAGTTACAGCGGGCCCCACGACCCCAGACTAAAAAGGATGTAAGGTCATTTGTGTCTCTATGTGGCTTCTACCAGAGATATATTAAAGATTTTAATACCCTGAGTGCGCCATTGACCGCATTAACCAAGAATGGGAACCCGGACAAAGTAACCTGGACAGCGGAGTGCGAAAATGCCTACACGCTGCTGAAGGAGAAACTCACAGCTAGGCCAATTCTGCGACTGCCTGACTTAACTCTGAACTTTACGCTGCGAACAGATGCTAGCAATATAGGGATAGGAGCCACTCTCCTGCAGCCTAGTGATAGACCTTCTGCAACTCTATTCCCCATCGCATATGCTAGTAGGAAATTGAACCCTGCTGAACAGAACTACTCTACCATCGAACGAGAATGTCTGTCGCTAATATGGGCTGTGCAGAAGTTTCAACCATATTTATACGGGAAAAAGTTCACGGTGCAGTGTGATCACCAACCGTTGATATTTCTTGCAGCGTCGAAGAACCTTAATGCCCGGCTTATGAGATGGTCACTCCTGTTGCAGCCATATTCCTTTCACATAGAATACATACCTGGGAAGAACAACGTAGGGGCAGATTTTTTGAGCAGACATCCGGACGCAACCGAGGAGATATGAGAAACTGGAAAAGAAGAGGAAGACAGGACAAGAGGAGTTGGACGGAACGTCAAACTTGAGGAGGGGCTTGTGTGACAACTTGCCCAATCTTCTCTTCATTTTTTTTATTATTTACGTGACATCGTTTTTTTTCTCATCCTCAATGCATGATCGCAAAGTCCCGGGAATTGTCACTGGCGGAAATTCTCCTAGCATTCAGTATTTTCTCCTCGCTATTTTTAGATACGACGTCATTGTTGACCAATGACCTCGGTAGCTAGGAACCTGTTTTAATTTAAGACTGCTTAAGCTGATAAAACCAGTTTATGCCACTTTAGGAAGACCCCACGTGACTTTTAACGCTATTGATTGGAGCGTTTATTTGACGCTAATGTCACATGATGCACGCTATGGATCACGTGTCCAAGCGGAAATGACCCGCTAAAAGGCGGCAAAGCCAGCATTTTTCACTTACGCCCCAGGAACCCTCAAGAAAGCTAGGTCTAAGCCAGATCGGCGAATTCTCGCATTAAAAGCACTGAAGCCACGTGTCTAATTGCGGGTTAGCGTCCATCTTTGAGTAGGTAAGTGAAATCTCGCTAGAATATAATGTGATGAAATGTGTAGTACATTGCAAAATCGACGCAAGATTGGTATGTTTACTTTATTCATATTTTTGTTTTACGATCACATCCAGCCACATGTGATCGGGTATATTTTATGATCCCACGGGATATGTACATGTTCATAATAATGTATAACGGGAATATATATAGCTATTAATTTCCATATTATTTGATTATTTTCGACCCGACGTTTAGACTAACGGAAATTAATAGTAACGATAATGTTGACCGACCGTGACATATATTCATTATAAATTATATGACGAGGCGACCAGACATGAAGTGTGTGATAATGTTGTCAGACAATTCTAAAAACACGGATGTCCAATTAATTGTTAAATTCATCATAATGACATGACGATTAGGCTAGAGGCACAGAACTAGAATACTGTTGCCGACATTTCTATGATAAATTTGGTGGGTTTAACTGACATTTATAATAATTCATCGGGTTAAGCTGACGATAAATCAGTCTAAAGAATTATAATACTGCCACTGGGGCAGAGAAATATAATAAAGGACAGACAGGAGAAACTTGAATTCAAGATTAGACTCTAGACATATGATGTTAGAGACTAAAATCTGATATGACTGGCAGAGGGACGGCTTAGGGAAAGACTGCTTTCTAAAGCTAGAAAATTAATGAAGCCGTCGTATTTGTCTTCAGTCTATGGTGGAGCCTTGCACGACAGTCCAATCTCAGCGCAGAATACGGAGTCGAGCACAGAGAAGGCAAATCCGAACCATTCAAGACCTACCGGGGGCAACGTCAGGAGACCGGAGAACTAACCACACTTCACTATCAGCCAGGGGCTGAAAAGCTAAGTCCACGAAAAAGGAACCTCACTACATCAATGCCTAGTTTAGTCATCCATGATGAACAACACTTGAATTGTGAGACACATAATACATACAGCAGACACTAATTCCATCGACAATACTATCATTCACCATCTATTCACTTTATTGCAATAAACCAATTGGGTGTATATACTGTACCCCACGCTTTGTTCCTTCCATTAGATGTTGAATATTGTCTATGTTTATCTTCCTTTATAAGGGAGGGGGGGCTCGTAAAATATAATATAATTTAAAGAATAATAATAATAGATAACTGAGAAGGGGACGACGGTAGCGAGAGACCAAATATCTCCTTACAATCTTTTCCAGACCTGTCGAGTTAGGAGAATTTACCCTCTTCGTCACCCTTCGGAAGTGGGAAAACCCAGCAGGGATTCCTTGAGCCAAATCTTCCACATCAGATCTATTATTTCCTCTAAATAATTCTCTTATCCTTTAAACGCTACGTGACAACATAGATCCACTGGTCAGATGATACAGCAACATATAAAATTAATAAAAGACAGAAACTAAAATTATTAAAGACTTAAAGTAAAAAGTATTATAATACAGACTTGTTATAGAGTGCAACATAAAAAAATGATGATTCACTGAGGACAATATTCAAATCCTATTACTTTACCAGCCAGTAACATTGATACCAAGAGTGGGAACGAGTGAATTGAACATTACTTACTTATATAAACAAATATAAACGCATATTATTGCTTTTATGGAGAACATTCCATATTATTTATTTAATTTTGTAAATGCATTTTTAAATTGATTTTAAGTTTCCTAACCAAAAGAGAACTGGTTTAGGAACAATAAATTGTAAATACTTTCATTCAGTCTTGCTTAATTATTGTAATTAAGTTTATGTTCTGTTTGATAGATATTACACGTTAATAATTAATTTACCCCTAGATAATTAGCCATTAAATCAAATATATATCCATTATTCATTGTGGGATCTGGAGAGGTAGCAGTTAGATCTTCAGTACCCAACACTATCATCATACCTGAAGATTTACATAGCTTGACCCCACTTTGATGTCGATACACCCTTACTCTTTTCAGAGAAGGGGGTATTTCTGATAAGACCAGTCTCTTATCTGGCACTATCCTGGTATCCTCTGATACATCTTTTTGTCCAGGATATCTTTAAATTTCATAACATCTGAACCTCTCACGACAACAACAAAAAATTTAGTTGACCAGCCTTTCAATGAAATATTAATTTAATAAGCATATTACCATTTACCGTTTGACACAACCGCCGCTTTAGATACAAAATATGATTTATACTTGCAGCTCATTATTTCCCTTAATTTAAAAACCACAACTTTAATGAGTTATTTCCACATGAATTTACATTGTTATTGTTATTTTATAAAAAGCTGCCGAGTCAGGTCCAGTCAAAACATTACAGATTACAATAAACATGACATATTACAGTAAACATGACAGATTACAATAAACATGACATATTACAACGTGCAATGAAAGGATGCTGCACGCAAAGTTTTAACTGTCTTCAATGAGTGGAACATATAGATTTTCAGTGTCAAAGATTTAAAAGTCAACAAATATACAATTCCAAGTTTGATCATAAATAAAAGTGATTACTTAAATTTCAGATGGCTTATTTTCTTCACCCTGTATATATATATATATATATATATATATATATATATATATATATATATATATATATATATATATATATATATATATATATATATATATATATATATATATATATATATATATATATATATATATTCCTCTGTCCGCTCATTCTTGGTGTATTACTTACTGCCAATACGTGTGTCCTCTGTGTCGATCTCCATGTCATGCTGAAAACAGCTGTTGTCAAGAGGATTTAAAATATTTCTTTATTCTCAACATTGTGACATGGTTTCTGGCACAGAATCAAAGTAAGGTCATAATTATGCAGATGTTTGCATTGATTACATACAAACACGCAAGGTTGCCAATGAGCCGAACTGGTAAGACACCAAGTATATGGAATGTCTCGACCGAGGGGAGCTGCTGAAAGAAAGGTACATACGTATTGTCATGGCCGGCCTTAGCCGTTGCTGGGCCCGATTAAGACCATTTTGGTGGGGCCTCCTAACTGTTGATTATTTCAGATTAGGTGTCGGAAATGTATGTTATTTACACCTCTCCTTGTACGATATGCCCGATGGTGCAGTCATCATTTTTTGTTTTGTATTTGTTTGTTTGTGTGTTTGTTTGTTTGGTTTGGTTTTTTTATCTCCACCGTTACTCCCCTGAAACTACTTGGGGCTGCCAAAAATATGCGTAAAGCAAAGATAAAAATTTAAAAATTGGAAATCATTCAAAGGAAGATTTTTCAGAATTTGTTTCAAAAGCTTTCCAATGTATGAAATAGGAAGAATTTTTTTCAGTGCTTCCATTTCATTGACCAGGATTTTACCATCCAAAAATCTGCTAACTTTACAGACTTGATATGTTAATTTTATCAGTGAACTTTACGCATCGTTATGTGTTTATTCTACCAAAACAAGAAACTCTGCAAGCCGGGTGGAATATATGCAATATGATACTGCGTTTCCTATTGAACGGGTGCAGAATTCACTGCGTTCCGTATTTTTCTCATGCATTGATGTAGCCATCTCCTAATATTGCCCAGAATCACACGAGCTAAGTCATGCATTTGAACCTGCTGTATACAAGTTAAAATTTACTTATCAGGCAGACAATTCTTTCTGTAAGGTTATTTTGAATTTTTTGTTCACATTCAGCTTCAAAACACGACGTATATTTTCACATTCAGCTTTAAAACACGACGTATATTTTCACATTCAGCTTTAAAACACGACGTATATTTTTACATGCAACTTTATTTTAGTCATTTAATTATTTGTTTAAATTTTAAGATGGAGGTGGCATCATGAGTGCGAGTCTCCCTGTGGACGTGGGGTCCGATAGGGTCAAATCAGTTAAAAAAGCCTAAGGCTAGCCCTTATGGAGTCCGCCATTGTATGTGACCGTCTTACAGAAAGTCTACGCCCTAACATAAGTGCCTGTAGCGATGGTTTCACGCGTGACATTTATCAGTTTGCCAGGCCCAGAAAACAACACTTTAAAAATCATCCTCTACGGCAGCGGTTCCCAACCTGTGGTACGCGTACCCCTGGGGGTACGCGACAGGACGTTCAGGGGTACGCGAAAAAAAATTGAGTAATGGCGGAAAAAAATACATATGTCAACAGTGTAAAAGACAAGTCAAAATTTGTGAAATTAATTCAACGCTATACTATACAACATGAAGTGTGTGAGACAATCTCCGCCGTTTTTCTTGCGCGCCACTGGCGTGCTATCTGCTTGGACTGGCGTGTGTGAAAATCTATAGCTTTTTGTGTGACCACAATTCAATATTTGAACACAATAGTCTTCATTATGATGACTATGGGATTATAGTTGTGCCGTTGAATATTTCATCAAAAATATGACTTGTTTGATCTTCCACACTATCTATGATCGTCTAATGTCCCGGAAGTAATAGTGTCGATTCTTGATCCAAATTTTACAAACGTGAGACAGTGTTTCTATTTACAGTAGTTTTTGTCATTGTTTTAACTTAACTTGGAAAGTGACCGGCACAGTAAAAAAATTGTTCAATTCGTGTATGGAATGTGATCAATCGCCAGTGGTTCTCAGGACCGCACAGACTTTAGTGCAAAAAGTGAAAAAGCTGAAACATAATGTGGAATGTGATCAATCGCCAAGTACTTCTCAGGAAAGCCTTAGAACTTTAGTGCAGGATAGTGAAAAGACATGGATTTTCAGTTTTATAGGAGCGAAACAACAGAATGTGACATCGTACTTGTCGTCAGCTAACAAAGATAACGAAAATGCGGTTGAAGCCTCCTACCGTATTAGTTATCGTATTGTTAAATGTGGTAAAAATCATACTATAGCTGAGAATTTAATTTCTCCTTGTATAAAAGATGCCGTTCTGTGCATGCTCGGAGAGGAACATGTTCGCAAAATGAACACTATCCCTCTTTCGAACAATACAATTTCTCGAAGAATGCAGGATATGTCTGACGATATTGAAGCGACAATAATAGGTAGAATTAAAAATTGTAAATTCTTTGCTATTCAAGTTGACGAAAGCACAGATATTGCTAATTTCGCTGTTTTGCTTGTTATTGTGAGGTGTTTGAAAAGCAATGAAGTTGAAGAAGACCTTTTGCTTTGTCATCCTCTGTCAGGGCTTACAAGAGGTGAAGATATATTTCATGCTATTGATTCTAATTTCAAATAAAAGGACATTAATTGGTCTAATTGTTGTGGACTATGCACTGACGGAGCCAAGTCTATGTCAGGTTGCTACTCCGGTCTTCGCGCTCGTGTCACGAAGGTAGCCCCCAATATAACCTGGAGCTACTGCTGCATCCACAGGCAAAGCTTTGCATCTAACCGCCTCTATGGTGAATTAAAAGTCGTTCTTGATGAAGCTGTGAAAGTGGTTAATTTTATAAAGTCAAAGTCCACAAACTCGAAGATTTTCAAAGCACTATGTGAAGAGATGAATAGTCTTCATTCTACCCTGCTCCTTCATACACAAGTAAGGTGGCTCTCCCGTGGTAAAGTTCTTACCCGGCTGTTCGAACTTAGACAAGAAGTTACTTTTTTTTGAAGACCATCCTTTCCAACGTACTTCAAAATTACACGACTGTGATTGGCTTCAGAGTCTTGCATACTTATCGAATATTTTCCTACAAATAAACAAACTAAATTTGGCACTTCAGAATAGCTCGGTAACGATCTTCAATGTTTCAGACAAAATTGAATCTATGATTAAAAAATTAGATTTTTGGAGGTCGTGTATTGAAAAATTAAGACTGTATGAGAGCTGTGTACTTTCTGTGCTTCTCTATGGTGCGGAATGTTGGAGAGTAAATGAAAAGGAAATGTCGAAACTGTCCTCCTTCCACACAATCTGCCTAAGGAAAATTCTCCGAATCTTTTGGCCAAACACCATCAGCAACCAAGAACTACTTATTCGGAGTAACCAGGAGGACATGCACACCATCATAGCTGGCAGACGCTGGAGTTGGGTTGGCCACGTCCTCAGAAGGGACCCTGATACCATCACAAGAACAGCTATGCTATGGACCCCCGAGGAAAAGCGAAAGAGAGGCCGACCAAAAACAACTTGGCGGAGAACTGTGGAAGCTGAGATGCAAAGAATGAACCACAGTTGGGGGACTGTACGAAGGATGGCCGCCGATCGAGCAAAGTGGAATCAATTTGTTGATGCCCTACAAGACGCCACCAGGCGTGATGTCCGCTGACTGCTTTGACGGTTGGTGGTTATGGATCAAAGAAGAAGAAGAAGACGAAGAAGTATTGAAAAAGGCCAGCCTGAGGTATTTGAAACTCTGCACAATTCCTATCTGAGAACGAGCTGCACCTCTCCCAGGGAATGAGCGAGAAAATAATTGAACACTTGAAAGGGCTAAAAACATCTTTCAAGAAGTACTTTCCGAAACCTGGAAAAGAGAACTACTGGATTGTAAATCTCTGTGAAGAAGAATATTTCCAAGCAGCCACATTATAAATCAACGAAAAAGAGAAGTTGATTGAACTTTCGACTGTACTACTTTAATAGCTGAATTCAAAGGAAAATTCCTTATTAACGTTTGGGGAGACATCAGCAGATAATATGAACAGCTGACCGACAAGGCGCTTAAGTTTCTGTTGCCATTTACAAATACTGAGCTGGTGGAGAGGGCTTTCTCTTCTTATACCTTTATAAAAAATAAATACCGCAGTAAACTGAATGCAGGTCCAGAATTGAGACTGTATCTTACATCACTTGAACATGATTTAAAAAAAACTATGTACCTCAAAACAAGCTCAAGGATCGCACTGAACAATTGTCATGGTCACGTGACATGTGTGTTATAAAAAGTGATTTCAACTTTTAACAATAACAACGTTTTTATTATTATTATTAATAAATTAAATGTGTTAATTTTTATTGTAACTTCTGATTTTTTAAATGTAAAAATATATGCACTGTTTGTTCACCTTTTTATAACATTGTTTTTTAATCCCGTGGTTGGCCCCTTTATTTCTGGTTATAATCTATAAATTTTGAATAACAGCAACTATATTAATTTCAAATATTTTGCTAATATTAGGGGTACAATTTATAGAAATGGGCTGCCAAAGGGGTACGCAAGTGAAAAAAGGTTGGGAACCGCTGCTCTACGGCATGCATGAGGACGTAGTCGTCCTATTCTCTCTTTGTCTCCTGAGAAATCCCGGGAAACTACACGTGACAAGAAAGACATGTATTCAACACACATTTCACAACATTCGAGCCGCTGTAGCGCAGTGGTTAGTGCATTGGCTTCCTAACTCGGTGGTCCATGGTTCGATCCCCAGTTGAGGTGGGATTTTTTAGACCGCAAACGGTCTGGGTCTGCCCAGCCTCGTGAATTGGGTACCAGAACAATTCTGGGAAGGTTAAGGCGGCCGGCGTGATGCTGACCACATCACCTCTAGTGTGCCGATGATCAAGGAAATATGGGCTAACACCATATTCCCATTATACCTCATTGGGCGTGTAATGGGATCCTTTACCTTTTTTTATTATTTCGGAACAGAATGACTTAAGAGTAATCCAGACGGACAGCAGACGACAAAAGAAACATACAGACGTACAGAAGGTCAATATAGATAAACAGACAGAAGATCATATAAGAGGTTCTAGACTTTCATAAATAAGTACTTGTTAATAAGAATGGAAGGATCGACGTGGTATAAAAAGATCACAATGTGGAACAGATAACAGGAAAACAAGAGACCACTACTGTTGGAAAAGATCTGAGAAAAAATGCTGGCTTGGAGTATGACACACATTGAGGAAACATGCTGATAACATTACAAGGCAGTTTTCGTTCTGGAATACACAGTAGAAGGAGGTAGAAGGAGACCTAAACACAAGGAGAAGAGAACTGGAGACACATGAAATGTATGAGGAAGACGCGGAAAGGTCTTCAACAGTTGACAGAGGACAGGAAGGCTGACATTGACTATGTTGGGAGTTCTCTGGGCAGCTAAAGGGTAGTGGTGATTATAATGATGACGATACAGTCAGGTGGAGACAAATAAACGAAGAGGCATATAGATAATTAAAAATATACGAAAGCGTCATTTTAATTATTACTTCTCATGGTTTCGCAAATCTCGGTGTAGCTTTCCTATCGGGCTAACGAGCCAGACACCTTCGGTAAGCTCAGCTCACAGCTCTGTCTATTTGTTTGTGTTGCTTTCATTTGATGTCTTGTTATAGATACACGTGATATGGTGAATATCTGCTGTGAACAATCGCCATATGTCAGCCATATAGGTGTTTGTTGTCCACTAATCCATTCATCGATTTCACTATCTATCTATCTATCTATCTATCTATCTATCTATCTATCTATCTATCTATCTATCTATCTATCTATCTATCTATCTATCTATCTATCTATCTATCTATCTATCTATCTATCTATCTATCTATCTATCTATCTATCTATCTATCTATCTATCTATCTATCTATCTATCTATCTATCTATCTATTTGTATATCTGTCTTTTTGTCCTTCTGCCTGTCTATCTGTATTTCTGTCTGTCTATCTGTCTGACTATTTATCTGTCTATATGTCTGGCTATTTGTCTATCTATCTGTCTGTCTGTGTCTCGTAGTGTTAAGCTACAGCCACAGTGACTTTGATAAGCGTCCACTATGGCGGCAGAATATTTTACTGCTACATTTAATGGCCTTCTTTAGACCAGTATCGTCCATTATGTTCGCGGTAACTCGTGGGTGTTAATTATTTTGTAACGGATCTATGTCTGTGTTGGTATATATATATTGGATAACTGGGAGCCGCGCTGGTGTAATGGCTTCGGCGTTGTACTGGCGACCAGGTGTTCATGGTTCAAACCCGGGCGTCGGCGTTTGAAGAAATGTTTACGGCCGGAAATTTGACTGAATAGCCTGAACGGCTCCTGTGATAAACCCTCTGTGGTTGGGAAGGAGCGAAGCTCCTGACCGGGTTGGAAGGAAAGTCCTCAGGTTCCCCAGCCTCGCAATGACATGACATTGGGCCGAAGGGCTGAAAGCCCAAGTGCCGCTGGATAAGTAAAAAAAAAAAAAAAAAAAAAAAAAAAATATTGGATAACTTGTATGTATACTTAAACATGTTCACCCAGGCACAAGCAATTGCACTTGCCGCTGTCCAGTGGCAATTTTTCAGTTAACTTAACTAAGAGAATGGTGATTTTTTTATCATATCCCATGAGTTATATGATGTACACTCAGGGAGATTAAAACATTCAGAGAAAGGAATCGGTTGACGAACAGCAGGAAAGGCGCCTGATTAATATCAGGATAGCAAAGACTTAGCAGGGGTTTAGTTCTTTTATTTCCTCTAAAGTTTGAGGTACGAATCGAAGAGACCATTTGAGGTACTACTCTACGATACCAGTTGTACTACTATTCGGTGGTTCAATGCTTGTGATCGACACTGGAAATCTATGTTCTACGGGTTGTGAAGATACCTGCCTTGACCAGAAGAGTGTACCTCTTGAACTGATCTGGAGACGTGCCCTTGCCACAGAGAAGAATGGACGAAATGGCAGCATCAACACATCAGCGATTTGGCAGCTAAGTGACATTTCTAGCAGGCCAAATAAAGAAGAACTATAATTTCTTTTCAACACTAAGCTTTCTAAAGCCGACATCTTTTCAACGAAGACACCTACATTTTGTTAATCATCAGCTCTTTTTTATTTACATATGTTCAAAAGTAATTGATCATTAAATGTACTATATGTTCTTTTACAAATTCATGGTTGATTTAGTTATTACAGAGAGAAGTGCACCACATGATTCAGTATCTTTAATCTAAATCTATATAGAGCCAATAAGAAGAATTTTACTGGTAATTCAGTTGGGGGCTTGTACGAGCTAAATTAAATTATATAATACCTCTTAATAAACGGCCGCTGGCAGATAAAAGTTAACATTACTAAGACACATTCAGCACTGTTTTTGAACTTCTGAAATATCTTGTGAAGACTCCCTCAAGGTAGAAACATCACCATCATTCTATCTGCATCTCTGCCAAGAGTAAGCTTGTGTGAAGGTATCTACCTTTGAAGACCCACGATAGATACTCTAGGTTTTGGCCATTGTTGGACCAACACTGCAGAGCAAGGGAGGCAACCAGTGAAAGATTCAAATATTTGAGCATGTAAATAACATCAGATGAAAGATGCACCTCAGATGTGAAAAGTAGGACATCGCAAGCAAAAGCAGTGCTCAATAAAATGAAAAGTATTTGCTACTTACTTACTTAGTCGTCCTTCTTCTATCCTGGGGTGTAGAGGTTTGCCAGAGAGAGCGCCATACTATCCTATCGGTTGTCCTCCTCCTGGCCTGGTTCCAATCTAGCCCTTGGTCCTTCAGAGCTTGTCTAATGTTTTCCTCCCAGCGGACTCAGGGTCGTCCTGGAGGTCTTGATCACTGGCTCTTAGTTTTCCATACTTGTCGTGGTAACTGGCCTTCTCACATTCTGCAGACATGGCCAAACCATCGTAGTTGGGACTGTTCTCCTTAGGTCTGCAGGGTGTGGGTTTTGAGGCCTTGCCGTACTGTTTGGTTGCGGACCATATCTCTTCTTGTTACTTCAACCACCTTCTTCAGATATCCCATTTCTGAGATTTGGAACTAGATTTTTTCACTTTCGTGGGTTGTAGTCATTGCCTATTAGTCGCATCCATAGGACAAGACTGGAACATAGGTGGAGCGACATAAAGCCATCTTCGTCTTCTCATCAACGTTTCTTTTACTGAGGAATCATCTATTTATTTTCTGAAAAAAATCTCCCAGCTGCTGCTCTTCGGGTAGCCAACTCTTCTTTTATTCCCCCCTACCAGTCTATGACAGCTCCAAGGTATTTAAAATGGTTGACCTGCTCCAGGACCGAAACTTATTTTATGCAACAAATATTTGTCACTGAATGTAAGAAAGATAGTCTTTCCTGACTTAAGGAAGTGAGTTACGGACAAACAAAATTATTAAACAAGCAAAGACAATGGGGAAGGGGTAGGCCAAGAATGTTGTTTTGTCCAAGAATGTTGTTTTGTCCAAGAATTTTGTTTTGTCCAAGAATGTTGTTTTGTCCAAGAATGTTGTGTTGTCCAAGAATGTTGTTTTGTCCAAGAATGTTGTTTTGTCCAAGAACGTTAAGGACACAATAAACAGCTCAAAACTAAAATGAGGCGGCGCTGAAAAAGCCAAAACACACAGAAATCTAATCACCCATAATAGAATGAAGCAATCCAATTTTTTGACATGTTATGAGAATAGGAAAGCTGAAATATGTCGTAACAGCAGGAAAAATTGAGGGTAAAAGAGATAGTGAACGACAAACATAAAACAAAATTAGACAGTTTGACACCATGGCGTGGACAACATAAATACAAAATAAGAAGTTGTGGAGAGACATGATCACCTACTCCGAATGACGTGACAATTGAAGAAGAAGAGTTGTTAAAAGTTTATGTTGGTGGAGTGTAATTATTTAGATATCATTTTTCTGAAAAAAATAAATAAACTTTCAACTGATTGGACATCACGACGAAGGGACGTAATCCGTGATATTCACAGTTTTACCAGGAAGCAATATATTTTGAACGAGAGTCAGTTGTGTAAAGAAAGCAAATATCCAAATGAGAAATGGCACCCGACACTGTATAAATACCATATGAAATTGGACAACTTCCAGTGACATCTGCCGACGTTCTGTGAAGCAAACAACCAACTGTTAGAGAAGCGTCAGCAATGGAACGAATTCTTATTTTGACTACTTTAGTGGGAACTATTGCTGCGGTAAGTTCGTATGTGATGTATTTCTTGTATCCTAGAGTCTTGTATTTATATGTTAGGCTATGTTTGGGTCTGTCTTGTACATCTGTGACATGCATTTCTTTAATGTCCTTGTCTTATTTCTTACTTTCATTCAAGTCCTTGTACACTCCTTAGATCCGTGTAGTTTCCCTGGGTCTCTGAAGAGAAAAAGCTGGGTCTCTGAAGAGAAAAAGCTGGGTCCATAAAGAGAAACAGAAAGATAAGGAGTACTCCAACACGTGTCGTACAAGGCGACTAATATGAGGTTGCACATGGGGTTGGCAACCTCATGATATAAAACAAATTGTTACACAAACCACTGATGCAAGAGCATGTGAACACTTGGTTGTAGGTTCTCTGCAATAGAATCGGATGAGTTAGTGGCTTTATGTTCCGTTTGAGAGCAAGGGAAAAACAAGATGTTATATTCTGTCTAGTGTTGCAGCGAATTGCATTCCTGCATCTTATATCTCTGCGTCTTGTATCATTATGAGTTCTATCTATGTATCTTATGTGTGTGTGTCGTGTATCCCTTGTTCACGGGCATCTCTGTCTTCTATATTTATCTTATAATTGTGTCGTATAATGCTTTATGTCGCCGTGCCCTCATTCCCTAATGGTCTTGTCATGGAATGGAGATATGAGGGGTTCACAATAAACATCCAAGCTACAGGTCTGTCACCTCAGGAAACGACTTACAAGAAACAATTGGGCCTGAAGGGACAATGAAGAACAAGAGCACTTTGAAAGGTCTGGTCAAACAGCGGAAAAGCCATCGTGCTGGCTGTGGTCCAACAGCAACGAACTATGGAATTCAGGACAGTACTGGTCTCATAGGTAGTGAGATCGGATACCTAGCCTTCTTGGATAAGGGTGAAAGAATAGTAACTGTATGCAAGTTACGTACGTTAAAAAGCTCACGGCAGTTGTAAATCGCAAAGAGTAGGCCATAAGGCCGCTGTCCTGCAAAATTTAAAAATTAGAAACCAGCTCATCAAATATATTTATAGAATGTATGATTACTATTTATACACACTGGAATTCTCTCCGGTGCTACGGAGTTCGTGCACTGCGCTCAGATGCTCCTTGTGTGATCTAAGGGAGGAGATCAGAGCACTACTGGAAAGGACCGTGTGCAATGAAGATAGTCCTTAAAACCAAACCAAACCAAACCAAACCAAACCAAATCAAACCAAACCAATGACGACAGTAAACGTATATACAATTATGTTTTGTTTACAACCGCTGCAAGCTGGCAGCATGGATAACGCCAGGAGCAAATAGGTAGACTGAGGTCAATAACCAGGGCAGACTTTTCCTTCTTCTAGATGATTTACCTTCCACGGCTTACCTTGCATCATTTACCCGAAGCTTTCTGGTTTTAGTGTGTCAGAGACTCGGTCTGGCCACGTCTCCAATTAGTTTTAAACGGGACCCGCCACGAGAAGCCCATGATTTTGTTTTTTGCTGCCAGAGGATAAATATTGCTCATGCCTTACGAGTATTCAATCAGAAATTGAGTGCTCATCCTTTATTCCACGCCAGACTACGACGATTTTTGGGACCCTTTATAAGAGATATAGATGTGGTTATTTGTGAGGGAACGAAGAAGAAGAAGTCAGCCGATTACACTAGAATGTTGTGGAGATAAAAGTGGCTGAACACTTGTCTGATAGGTGGAGCGCCTCTGGCGATCAGATTACTTCGTGCGTGTTGTAATGTTAATTATAGAGTTCCCTACTATAAGATAACTGAAAATGTATAACTGTAAATGTTTAAATTCTAATCATTCATCATAATCAACTTGAGCCACCACTGCAGCTTGTCCCCTTGTAGGAAGTCTGCACCAATCAATGACAGGCTCGTGCGGTGATTTATGTAGCAGTGTGTTTTACACGATAATGTTGCCAGCTCCGCACGCAAACTTATGTTGGTCGGCTTGTACGACATGCATGAGTGTGTATTAGTCCTTTTCTTTCTTTGTATCACATTCCAATAATGGTGATCATAATTCTTGTATTACTCTAGTATCAATCTTGAACAGCTACAGAATCAAACACAAATACTATTTGAAATAGGCAAAACAAGTCAATAGTCTGATATGCGATCATAGAAGAAGTCATTGCTTGCTTTTTCCGCTGTAGTAATACAGTACATAACTATTGATTAGCTAATTGGTACCGCCCCTGTGTAGTTCCTGGGGTCTCTGAACAGACAAATACAGAATGGGACTACTCCACCTTTGGGCATGTCATAAACGGCGACTAATTTGAAATTGTGAATGGGGCAGATAACTTCATCATATAAAACAAATAGCCAGAACTACAGCTGCATGAGCACGTGACTGCTTAACGCGACTTCCTGCGGGACTAGTTGCTGTGGTGGTTCCATGCTCTGTAAGGGAAGCCAAGGAAAATTATGAATGAATGATAATAGATACTGCGGTGATAAAGTACTTTCGTGACTGAAACAAAAAGACCGAACTGTAAAATACAGCGCCACGACCCAGTGAAGCTTAAGGCGACTTACCTTGGACTGAAAGGTACGTCTCTCAAGGAAAACTTAAAACAGTATTGAATTACCTGTTCTTGCATCGACTCCATTACTTTTGACACTTTTCCCCCGTCTATTGTGTTTGTATCATTTTGTGACAGGAACGTTTTTTCATTATTAAAGCAAGTCGTAGGTTATATTAATAAAATAGACATTTGTATAACTTCGTCTTTTTGTCTTTACTCTAGTTCTGGGCTAGTGGTTCTAGTGATCAATTTGCTGATTACAGAGGCGGAATTGGTGACTTCGGTGGGATTGCGGTATCCAAAAGAGACGACAATGAGAGTAGTGCTGCCCCAGTAACCACACAAGACTTGGATGCCCTCGTCCACGAATTGTTGCAGAATGCCACTCAAGGTTTGAATCTATTTTTTTCTTGTATGCCTGGTTGATGAATGTAAGTCTTGAAATTAAGATTATTGTGTTTCAGCTGTTGCTGTGTTGGTGGTGGTATGCATGGTTGACATCTCTGTTTATAGAGTTAGGATGAATAGTTGTGATGGATTTAGGATTGTATCCATCTCTGGCTGTGGTCAGGTTTAAGTGGTCTAGTCATATTATGTTCACATAATTAATGGAGACGATCACTATTCAGATACCAGGTGAGTTTCTGATTGCAAATGAAGAGGTGGACATAATATTTTGAGGACCGTCTCAATAGACCAGCTCCACAAAGCTCAACAGACATCCAGCCAGCAGAAGAAGAGCTACAAATTAACGGCGAAAGACCAACGAAGGAAGAAATAAAGAAAGCCATAAAACTTCTAAGAGATGGAAAAGCGTCTGGACTTGATGGCATTCCAGCAGAGGCCATCAAAGCAGATATCGACACGGCTACAGAGATGTTATATAAATTACTTGGTAAAGTCTGGGAAAAGGAAGAGATACCAGCAGAATGGAAGGAAGGATATCTGGTTAAGTTGCCTAAGAAGGGAAATTTACAAGAGTGCACAAATTATAGAGGAATAATGTTACTATCAGTGCCAGGAAAATGATTAAACAGGATTATCCTTGAGAAATTAAAAGAGTCCATAGACAAGAAACTGAGAGATGAACAAGCAGGTTTTCGATAAAACAGATCATGTACAGACCAGATAGCCACTTTGAGAATAATAGTTGAACAAAGTCTGGAATGGAATTCCCCACTATACATCGGATTTGTGGACTATGAAAAGGCATTTGACAGTGTAGACAGAGAATCACTTTGGAAATTGATGAGGTATTATGGAGTTCCCCTGACGATCATTAATTTAATCAAGAAAACATATGAAGACATGACATGCGGAGTTCTTCACGAAGGACAGCTTACAGAACCGTTTGGGATAAGAACAGGAGTGTGACAGGGATGCCTCTTGTCTCCATTTCTTTTCTTACTAGCAATAGACTGGGTTATGAGATCATCGACAAAACACAACAAAAATGGAATCCAGCGGACTCAGACTAAGCAGTTGGATGATCTGGATTTTGCTGATGACTTGGCTCTTCTGTCCCATAACCGTAATCAGATGCAGGGCAAATTGAAAACACTCGATGAGAGGTCACAGCAATTGGGTCTGAAAATACACAGGGAAAAGACAAAAATAATGAGAAAAAAATGCAGGTAATGATAACAGGGTTGAACTTGAAGAAACACCAATACAAGATGTAGAATCTTGGCAGCAATATAGACAAAGTTGGAGGGACAGAGAGTGATATCAAACTAAGAATACAAAAAGCAAGAGAAGCTTTCATTGCATTGGGAAAAATATGGAGATCAAGAGAAATCGGATCCAACACGAAAATAAGAATCTTCAACTCAAATGTGAAGTCAGTCCTATTGTATGGCTCTGAAACATGGAGAACAACAAAGACAACAACCAAAAAGCTACAGGCTTTCATAAATGGGTGCTTGCGTAGAATCATCATCATCTCATCTCAGCCCGTAACCCGTCATGGGTCGTAGGGGTGCCATGGTGGAAGCATCAGCAGACAGGGTCCTCCACTGCTCTCTATCCTCAGCAATGCGTACAAGTGTGGAAAAACCGTGTCCTGCCCATTCTTTGATGTTATCAGCCCAGGATTTTCTTTGCCTTCCTCTTCTCCGTTTACCTTCGACTGTCCCCTGAAGGATCGTTTTCGAAAGGGAGTCATGACGAGTTACATGCCCAAACCAGGCAAGCTTTCGATGTTTCACTATTGACAAAAGTGGTTCTTGGTGGCCTGCATAGGTGTTTATCTTCTCTCTAACATAGACATTTGTTTTGTGCTCTTTATAGCAAATGCGCAAAATTCTTCTATAACATTTATGCTCGAAAGCCTGAATCCTTCGCTCCGTATCTGCAGTGAGTGTCCAGCTCTCACACCCATACAAGAGAATAGATAATACAAGTGATTTGTATAATTTGATCTTCACAGGAAAACTGATGTTACTTTTCCAGATCACATTCAACTTTGTCATGGCAGCTGAGGCCATCTCAAGTCTTGTCTTGATTTCTTTACTTGATCTTCCATCACTACATATAGTGGACCCGAGATATTTAAAGGTGTTAACTTCTTCTAACGTTTGCCCATTTAACGTAATGTTGGTCGGAACATGTTTCTTATGGCTATTCACCAATATCTTGCTTTTTTCTATATTAATTTCCATCCCATACGTTCTTGTTACTTTCTCCAGTCTAGAGGTAAGGTCTTGAAGTTCTGATTCTGATCCAGCTATCAGATCAATATCATCAGCAAAACGTAGGTTGCACAGAGGTCGGCCTCCAATCGATATGGTTGATTTATTATCGTAGAGAGCCTCCTGCATAATATGTTCTAGATAAATATTAAAGAGCACTGGGGACAGGATACATCCCTGCCGAACTCCTACAGTTGTTTTGAAAAATTCTCCAATGTCGTTGCTTGCAAAAACAGCACTGCTTGCGTCCTTGTATAGTGCTTCAATGACATCTATGATGTTGGTATCAAAATTGAATTTTCTCATTACTTGCCATAAGCCTTCATGCCAGACTCGATCGAAGGCTTTTGTGAATAGAATAGAGGGATTAAAATGGTATGACAATGTCAGCAACGTGGAACTGCGGATAAGAAAAGTGCCAGTGGAACAAGCGATGAGAAGAAGACGATGGCGATGGATAGGACATACACTGAGGAAACCTGTTGATATAATTACAAGGCAGTCCTTGTCCTGGAACCCCTAGGGAAAGAGAAACAGAGGTAGACCAAGAAGCACATGGAGAAGAGAGCTGGAAACAGAGGTGACAATGTTGAGGAGAACGTGGAAAGAACTTGAGATGATGGCACGTGACATGAGGACTTAGCATTTGTTTGTTGAAGGCCTATTCTCCTTTGGGAGTGGAGGGTTATGAATGAATGTCCATCTTCACTCTCCGTAAACTGAATTAGTTCAATTACCAGTGGAATAAGAGATCAGAAGTGGACACTGACTTGGATAGGACGCGGTTTGTGAAAACGTGTTAATGGCATTACAAGGCAATTATTGGTCTAAAATCCACATTGTAAGATTGGTAGAAGGAGATCGCAGTAACAAATGGAGAAAGAAATTCTAGACAGACATAACAGGAATAAAACTAAGACAGAGACAGATCTTGAATGGTTGACACAATACAAAAATCTTCTTCTTCTTTGATCCTTAGTCGCCGACTATCCATGCAGACAGTGGCCATTACGCCTGGTGGCGTCTTGTAAGGCAGCAATAAACTGCTTCCACTTTGTTCAGTCGGCGGCCATCCTTCGTACAGTGCCCCAGCTCTGGTTCATTCTTTGCATCTCGGCCTCCAGAGTTCTCCGCCAAGTTGTTTTGGTCGGCGTCTCTTTCGCTTTCCTTCGGGGGTCCATAGCAGGAATGTCTGGCATAAAATTGTTGAAGGCATTTGGTCGATGTGGAGTTCACGAGTAGTGATAATGTTGATATCCTTCTTCTTCAAGCACTATACCTGTTGGCAAAGGCGATCATGTATATCTACAACTTCCTGTCTCTTGTACTATTGATTAACTCTGTTGTTGATTTCTTTCCATGCCATGGACATAACGTCTCCAGAATGCACTAACAAATTAAATGGAACAGTGTTAAAACAAGTCAAGAGTACCTGGGCACGTTAATAACATCGGATGGATGATGTATCTCAGAAGTGAAGAGTAGAATAGCCGATGCAAAACGGCATTCCATAAAATGAAAAGTATTTTATGCAATAACTCTTTGTCAATGGAAGTAAGAAAAAGAGATATTCAGTGTTATATGGAACAAATCATGACATACGGAGGTGAGTTGTGGACAATTAGCAAACAAGTAGGACAGCGCTAGAGGCCACAGAGATGTGGTTTTATGGAAACAATTTAAAAATGCCATACTCAGCTATCAAGAGTAATGAGCATGTCCAGAAAGAGGTCAGTGCACCAAGGAATCATATTCCTCATGTTAGAATGAAGCAATCAACTTTTTTAGTGAGCTATGAAAATAGTGAAGCTATAGTAGTACATCGTGGCAACAGGAAATAGTGAAGCTATAGTACATCGTGGCAACAGGAAATAGTGAAGTTATAGTACATCGTGGCAACAGGAAATAGTGAAGCTATAGTAAGTACATCGTGGCAGCAGGAAATAGTGAAGCTATAGTACATCGTGGCAACAGGAAATAGTGAAGCTATAGTAGTACATCGTGGCAACAGGAAATAGTGAAGCTATAGTAATACATCGTGGCAACAGGAAATAGGGAAGATATAGTACATCGTGGCAACAGGAAATAGTGAAGCTATAGTACATCGTGGCAACAGGAAATATTGAAGATATAGTACATCGTGGCAACAGGAAATAGTGAAGCTATAGTACATCGTGGCAACAGGAAATAGTGAAGCTATAGTACATCGTGGCAACAGGAAATATTGAAGAACAAAATTGGATAGAGGAAGACAAAGACAGAAGATGCTGGACAGTTTGACGTCACGACTTGGAAAGATAATAATGATGGTATTTAAAGATAATTAGATATGACTCTTTTACTCGTGTTGTAATTAAAAGTCAGTTCTAGACTGGTAAAAACAGACCTCGGGTTTATTTTTACTATTTTGATTTGATGTCATACCTAGGTATACTTGGGTCAGATCTTGCTGTAGCTGCAGACACAATCGAAACCTTAGCACAGAACTTGATCTCTAAGGGATTAACAGGTTTGTTGAGAATTTTAATTCCTGGAACTTATCACGCTATTGAGCAGGAGAACAAAAGATATTTTTTAGGTAGTTAGATCTTAGGTTTTTCTTTTTTAGCTTTTATATACATCTTGTAAATTTCTAGATCCAGCGGCATTATAAAGTCAAGCAAAGTATAGGACCACAACTCCCTAAAAAGTATAGGACCATATCTCCCTATCACATTTTAATTTTGTTCCTATGGGTCACGGAGATAGCACTACAATGGTTCCATTACAGGACGTCAGCAGGTGTGACGGTATTGCCTCCCCTTCTTTGCAGTAGTGGTCCAACAATGGCGAAAACTCAAGAGTATCTAATATAGGCTTCAATGGAGTCTATTTGTACACACGATTAGCCTTGGCAGAAATGTAGATAGAAGAGTAGTAAAGCTTCTATCACCTGGCAGTCTTCACAAGAAATTCAGGTAAGCGAAAACAATGCTGGCTGTCGCTGAGCACGTTAATTCTGTAACCTGCCGACCACTTTTGTGAAGAATTTAAGCACTTATTTATCGAATTCGTTAAGCCCCCACCCCTGATTTACTCAGTGGAATTCTCTTATTCAAGTATAGCTCTGCTTAGAATGTGTGTAGTAATTGACAAAATTTAATAATCACTTTAGTTTGAAAATAATTTGAATAGTTATGGATAAAGAATACATGTCGTAGAAAGCAACTAAGGAGGGGTGGGCATGGGGCTGGTTACCCCATCCTGTAAAAAAAAATTAAACCCCAAAAACCTTCATTAAACATGGGCAAGTCAATTAAGGAAAATAAAACAGAGCCATCCAAGACAGTGGAAGGTCCTCTTGCAGGGAAGCATATGATGCAACACAGAGAAAGCCGAAAGGAGTCTGTGTTACTGACTAACCTTCTTTCTTCTAGGAGAACTTCCAGATTTGGCTCCTGGAATGTTCGGACATTAAACGAACAAGGGAAAGGGGCACAAGTAGCAGCAGAAATGAGGGAATATAAAATCGAGGTTCTGGGAATGTGTGAAACAAAGTGGAAGGGGGTAGACAAGAAGAAACTCATCACAGGTGAATTGGTGCTGTCCTCAGGACATGAAGACGAAAGTTCACACCACGGTGAAGGGATAGCTCTTATGTTAGAAGAAGACTATGACGATGGATAGGACACACACTGAGGAAACCTTTTGATAGCATTACAAGGCAGTCCTTGTTCTGGAACCCACAGGGCTAGAGGCAGATGTAGACCAAGAAGCACATGGAGAAGAGAGCTGGAAACAGAGGTGACAATGATGAGAAGAACGTAGAAAGAAGATGTGATGGCACGTGACAGGAGGACTTGGCATGTGTTTGTTGAAGGCATATGCTCCTTTGGGAGTGGAGGGTTATGAATGAATGAATGAATGGATAAAGAAAAGCTATAATCCTCGTATTTGGGGATTGCGAAAAGGGTTAAGAAATTCAGGTGTCAGCTTATGTTTGAACTTAGCTGCCAATGACGGTTCTGTCTTTTCACACTGATCACTCGTCTCTGGTCATCTTTGTCGGGTGTAGCTCGTCTTCAAGAAAATCCAAGGAAAGTCTACACAGTCTTAAAGCGTAGGCCACTGATCCCGTCTTGTTCCAGAAATGGTACGTTCTGCTGGTACCACCAATAACTGTGATAGAAGAATAGAAAAGAACGCTCTTCTGAGTATGGCGTTCTCCGACACATAGTTATGTGTCCCCCCTCTTCTATTTCACCATCCCACTTAACTCAGAGTTTACCCTCGATTATAATTAAATTTAATCCCTCGGGATAAAACTTCCTTTATATTTAAACTGAATAGCTTTAGCTTTATATTACATTTAAATGAAAATGCTAAACGTACAGATATAATTTGTTTTACATTTACATCTCCACTGTTTGAAAAGTGTTCACAATATAAATTCATTCATGTTTCATTTACATTTACATTTGTGGAAAAGTTTGAAACTTCAATTAATTAAAATGAATATTTTGACATGGCCATGTACGCTGGTTTAAAGCGTGAAACGTTACATTAATTTTAAAGTGAATATGTTAATAGGGACATTTAAACGGCTTTGAAAATGTAAGTCTTTTTCTTAGAATGTACATCATTTCTTTTCATCTTTCCCTCCCTGCTCCATAGGGAACCTGGAACTACTTTATGCTTTTAGTCCTCTTTACGAAACTAGCAATAAAGCAATCACCAGCCCGTGCAGTGGTGGTTAATGAATCATCATTCTATATGCTGAGGTTACCAGCCTCAAATGACTTTGACATCCAATAGCGAGTTTTACTCAATAAAATTCACATGGTAATATATACATATATATGTTAGTTCACACGTTAGTAATAAAATATGAAATGTAAATCACAACTTATTCCAATCTTGCCTACAGACTTGTCGCACATATGAATAGAAGAGACGAATCGTTCCCTTACAACACGTGTCTGGGATTTCTTTTATTTTTACAATAGATTGCCCCTTCTTACTCCGTGTTTTTTCAGTTTCCTAATTCCGGTGTTCCTTAATAAAATTTGAAAGAGATCGCCTGTGCTTTATAAGTTTTATCTGGTTTTCCAATAAAAGGTCCGGATAACAATTAGGAATTAGGAATCTAGTTCTTCACTCTGGCAAAGGTCTCTTGTGGTCTTGGCGAGCGTGCAAATCACAGAGAAATAAAACTGCGAAAAAGTCAGCCTATATTCATCCCAGTGATTTTATGAGTCTAATCAGAAAGATACAATCATTTAAAATCATGCAGATAAGGTGTGATATTTCAAAATATTCCCACATGAAATAAGGTGCGTGCCTGCAAAGGTCACGTATTACCATATATGGACATCTGATACTTTGCATACACTCTCACCAAGACTCATATTGTCTAAAATGTAATAAATCCATGATTACATTTTAACCATGGACCGAAAACGATTATATCACTCTTGTCTGCTTACAGGTGTCACACAGACAGTAATCTCGTCTTATCAGCGTTTCAATCTAAACGCGTCGGCGACTATCTTATCTCAGCTCCTCGAAGGCTGGGATGACCGGGTAACAAACCGGTGACATATCTGCAAGGAGTGTCACAAATGTGATATTTATCACCTACAGGGTGATTTAATAAAATCACATGTCTGCTACTTAGCAGACAAAGAAATAAAGAAAGAAAGAAAGAAAGAAAAGTGCGATAATTGACAGCACATAATAAAAATCAGTACCACAAATGTACCGATACTGCCGGAGAGAACCAAAGATCAATAGAGGTCGTCCTTGTCGTTACAGCACGACAGCAGTTATGTGTTTTTTGTAGCAATTTATTTTACATCATGAGGTTTCCCGCCCCATTAACAACTTCATATTAGCCATCATTTAGACATAGTTGAACTTGTTTGTCTTTGATCTACCAACACTGAGCTTAAATTCTTGGTGAGATGGTTGAACTCCTTGCCTTGTTTGTCTTTGATCCACCAACACTGAGCTTAAACTCTTGGTGAGATGGTTGAACTCCTTGTCTTGTTTGTCTTTGATCCACCAACACTGAGCTTAAACTCTTGGTGAGATGGCTGAACACTTTAACTAGCATGTCGTAATTGGTACCTACGAAGGTTTCGCAGGGGCCTACCAATAGCACAATTTTAAAAACGTTTTACAACAAAAACCAAAGCACAAACTGAGGACAAATAATAATTGTATATAAGAAAAGATAGCACAATTGCACGAACGCACGTAGTTCTTTGGTTCAGACTTCATGTAGGTGCTACAGCTGTGGAGTTAGTACCTTGCTCATTAAGGAGTGAAATTCATCGTCGCAGGACAGATTATCCATCGCTACTGACACGTAAACACTAATAATACCACCACCACCACCACTTCTTTCTTCTCATCTCTATCTCCTTTTCCTCCTTTTCACACTTGGTTAAATTCATTATATTCACCTTGTTTATAATAATATTACTTACTTACTTACTTAGTCGTTCCTCTTCTACCGTGAAGTGTAGAGGTTTGGAAGAGAGAGCGCCAGACCATTCTATCAGCTGTCTTCTTCCTGGCCTGGTTCCATTCTAGTCCTCGGTCCTTCAAAGATTGTCTAATGTTGTCCTCCCAGCGAACTCTGGGTCGTCCTGGAGGTCTGGATCCCTGGCTCTTTGTTTCCCATGCTTGTCGTGGTAGCCGATCTTCTCCCATTCTGCAGACATGGCCAAACCATCTTAGTTGGGACTGTTCTATTTGGGTCTGCAGCGGATGGGATTTCAGGCCTTGACGTATCGTCTGGTTTATAATAATATTACAACTATTTTTATTGTTATTATTGTATTCAATCTCATGTGTTTCTATTGTTCCTTTTCTCATTACTCATAAAATGGTTTTGATTCATAAGTAAAAATAATTATTTATGAAATCTTCACTAGCCCCCGAGGAAGAAGTGCGAAACCTCATCAGAGAAATTGCTGTCAAGCTTAACTTAAATACATACTTGTCTCAACTTCTTGACGGTGAGTCTGGCTAAACTGGCTACATTAACAAATATAGGATTTACTATATATAAACCTCAGGATAACTGAACTATGCAATGTACCTGCAGCTTTACGTTTATTGAATTAGTTACGTTATATACAACGTTTAGTTTAGTGGCCTTTTTACATTTGTTAGAAAATCGGTTTTACTGCATTATTTAATTTATAAACAACATTAGGTTTGCTGAATCTACAACTCAAATGTCAAGTCAGTTTTGACACATGGAGAACAAACAAGACATTACAGGCTTTCAATGCTTGGGTGCTCGCGTGGAACAGAAGGGTTGATATGATATGACTAATATGGAACATTTGACAAGACCAAGACACGTGACAATGAACCACGAGGGGTAGGCCCTGGCGATGAACTGGACATACACTGAGGAAACCTGTTGATAATGTTAGGAAGTCGTTCTGGACCCAGGATCCCCAGCGGAATGAGACGATAAAGTAAAAAAAAAAAAACACACGGAGAAGAGAACTGAAGACGGAAATAAAAATCCTGAGAAAGACGTGGACAAATCTTGAGCTGATAGCACGTGACATTAGAACATGGTATATGTTTGTTGAAGGCTTATGCTCCTGGGAAACTGAGTAGTAAAAACAAAAAGAATGAATTAATGAGGTTTACTTATTTATTTTTTTACTTCCCTTTCTACGCAGTATTTATTTACTTCCCTTT